>CABEGB010001017.1:0-139866 GCA_901521435.1 Crematogaster levior
GGAGATTTTATTTAAGAAAACATCGACCACATTGATTTGGTCTTAATAAAGTCACTCAAAGTCAATTTTTTCATCAACTGTCCTCCTTAATATATATCCTACAATTTTTGTCCGAAACATTTTTCTATATTTAAAGCTGTTAAAGCAGAAATATATCTAGATAAAGAAATTGATTGAGTTCCTCGACGATGCAGTGCCATAGTCACACCGATATATCCGCCAATTTTCTCTTAAACTAATGTTGCAATTCTAAGAAAATATATAAATTAATAAAATTGTGTTTGTAAAATATATAAATTAATAAAATTGTGCTTACGAAGCGATCGTAAGAAGTTGAGTTACAGTCGTTACAGTTTTAACCGCAGTGTAAACTGCACCGTACTAGCATTTATACCTTTCATCGGTTATGATGAGTGACTAACGGCTTTTGCACACAGTCCTATGTGCAAGAGCTATAAGGGTCCAACAGATGTTGCAGAATATTTCCGTGCATCATATAGACTAATAAGAGTCTAGGATCTAAGAGTCTCTTTTAAATGTTCTGAAAGGTTTGGATCTTACCCTCATGAGCTGTCATTTGAAAGTTGTGAGTAACAGAAAGAAGTTTTAAAGTTAAACAATATCTTATTTGAAGTGCAACGTAACGATTATTTTAAACATGAGGTAGACACTATATATAATAAATTTGTAATTATAATATTTTTATTTATATTCGACTAATTTATATTTTTAAACATTTATCTTATTTATATAAAAATTCTTTATAATACTTACAATTTATATAAGAAGGAGGAATATAAAATAGATCTGAGAAATCTCTCACTTGTCTTCTTACGTGTAGTTTCTAAAAAAGTTAAAGTCAGTGATATGAAAGCTATTATATAATTTCTATATTATCTGTTGTATTCTTCTTTAATTAAACACCTAATATACCTATAATATGTTTTTTCGATTTATTATATAATAACACTGGAAATGTTAATAAAACTTATACAAATTGTAACTTTACTGACAATTTTTACTAGAGATTTATGAGTGACTGTACGACTTTACGCATATAGTTGCAGATCTACTCATAAGCTCTTATGAAATCAAATTAGAGTCTTACGATTCTGTTTAGAATTGTAGCATTAGTTATATAGAAGTTAAGTATACATTGATTGTACCGTAACATGGTAGTGTCGTACAATAATATGTAATGTATCGTAATTACTTGCAATTGCAGACTAGAGAACCCGGGCGAACCCGAATTTTTGATCTCGAATCGAACTCGAACCGAACTCAATATTAATTAAGTTCGCGAACTCAAATCGAATTCGAATTTTTTTTTTGTTAGGTTTCGAACTCGAACTCGAACCCGAATTAAAACTGAACCCGAACTCTTGAATTCAAATTAGCATATTTTAGTTTTATTTTAATATATTCAATTTTTTCTTATTTAATGAAGTTTTAAGCTAAAGATTTATAAATATTTCTAACTATTTAGAAGTAGCAGAAATCTTTGTGTTTGAAACATCATTAAAGAGAATTATATCGAAACAGATATTGTTGCATAATTTCTCATTTTTATTTACATAATATACTCAGATAATACAATAAACTAAATCAAAGACACAATATATGGAAACTTTTATAATATTATAAAATAAGAAAGCATGAAAAACCAAAAATAAGAGCAATAGCTAAATTTATGTATTGCTTACACAGATAAAATTTTATTAAAATTCAAACGTTCTTTTCAATCATATATTCATTTTTACTCAAAAGTAACTTTTCAAGTTCAATTCAAGATAGTTTACTAAAATTCCGAACAGATATCGAAAAAAACATTGAATTTAAGTATTTAAAGATAAAATATTTTCTGTAATTTTTAAGTGCATTAGAAATCTTGTGATTTTAGTTCATAATCTCGTTTGAAAAAAGATGTTCTATTCCACTTTTTATTTCGCTTTCGCCAGTGCGCCGGTAATTCAACGTAATGCGAAATTCACAAGATGTGGATTGCGTTCCATTTGATCACATTGCGAATGATCATAGTGATTGATCACATTGCAAAGATGGCGTTACAATTACACAGACCTGCGAGGTTCAGATACAAAAAGCAAAATAGTGATTTCCTATGTAATTTTGGTCGCTGAATCCGAATCCGTCAGCAAAAAATGTCCATCACGTCAGGTTTTTGAGAAAAATGGGGTAATATGGGCCAAAAACAGTAATTTTTGCCATTTTTAAGGCATTATTATGGCTGACTCAAATAAATTTTTTACATTCTGTTTGCGGTATCTTAAAGCGCCATATTTTGTCTTCAAATTGCGATTTTTTAAATTCTTGTACGATTTTTTTTCACCGAGTTATGAAGGTTTGAAGATGGCAACTTTTCGATGATAAGACTATGCACTGCCGAAATGGTTAAAAATCAACAATTCGGTGAATTACAAAGTAAATATTTAAAAAATTAGTATCCGTTGGTTATTTAGGTCGCTGAACACGAGTCTGACGTCAGAATTACAAAATTTAAAACGTTCGTAACTGTTTCTCCCCATTTTGCCGATGCTTACTTCATTTTCGCTTGCGCTTGTGCTTTCAGCACAGTAGAAACAGACTCGTGTTCAGCGACCTAAATAACCAACGGATACTAATTTTTTAAATATTTACTTTGTAATTCACCGAATTGTTGATTTTTTACCATTTCGGCAGGGCATAGTCTTATCATCGAAAAGTTGCCATCTTCAAACCTTCATAACTCGGCGAAAAAAAATCGTACAAGAATAAAACAAATCGCAATTTGAAGACAAAATATGGCGTTTTAAGATACCGCAGACAGAATGTAAAAAATTTATTTGAGTCAGCTATAATAACGCCTTAAAAATGGCAAAAATTACTGTTTTTGGCCCATATTACTCCATTTTTCTCAAAAACCTGAAGTGATGGACATTTTTTGCTGACGGATTCGGATTCAGCAACCAAAATTACGTAGGAAATCACTATTTTGCTTTTTGTATCTTTTAGGACCCTTGATTTCGCAGGCCTGTGTTATTTAATCAAGGAAAGATTATGATCAAACATAATATATTTAAATGGAAGAAAGAAAGAAAAAAGTTTGAATTAATTTTAATAAAATTTGAATAGTTCGAAAATTTGAACTTATTTATCTCGAACTCAAGTAGTTTAATTCGAGTTGAATAATTCACAGTATTTCGAATAGTTCTCGATTGCCGACTGTCTACGATTAAGCCCATGAACCTGACTTTAAAATGTTTCGATTCTATCTCAACGCTGATTATCTGTCATAGCGATCGTAGCGTCGCAAGAACGTAGAAGTTTGGATTTGACTGAACTCCTTCGACAGTCTGCGACAATCCCCTTGCGACGCTGCAATAACTGACTAATGTAGAACCGGCCGTACTTGGTGTAACGACGCTATCTATCTGTCGCTTGATTTTCACATTGACGTAAACCGTGTAGTGTAAAGCGGGGAGCACAGACTTTTGCATAATGCATAATACATATGCATAAGAAATTCGATTGGTCGAATTCCTCATGCACATGCTAATGGACCAATTAAATTTCTTATGCATATGCGTTATGCGTTATGCAATGGTCTGTGCTCAGGCCCTTATAGTGGCGAAAGAAGAACCGTTAAAGGTATAAAGAGTAATTATGCAGAATCGAGCCTTTCCCGAATTTTAAAATTTTTGGAATTTTCTTTTTTTTTTCAAACATGTATGGTATATTACCAACATTGATAATTCATAGAGAAAGCGCGAAAAATTACATTATTTTTATTATTACATTATTTTTTTATAGTGAAGACACGTTACACCGGACACCTTGTATGTGTGTATATATTGTATATATTATATATAGGGTGGACCATTTTAATCAATACACGCGAATATTTCGAAAAGGAGAAGTTTTTTCAAAAAATGTTTCAGATCAAAGTTGTAGGGTTTTAAGTGACGCATTACAGCAATATTACTATGACCTTGAAGAGCTGTCAAGGTCACTTTTAATTTCTTAAATGGAACCCCCTATTTTTCATTAAATATTCTTGTAGCTTATCTCGAGAGCTTTCCAAAACGTTATAATAAAGTATTTTTTCACAAAGTTTTGAAAAAAAATATGTTGCCAAGAACCAAGTATGTAATTTGCAACTTTTTTTTCAAATCAACCACGTGTGTTTTTTACACCAATTGTTTGATCTCATTATTCTGTGCAAAAAAGTATCAAGATAAGATTACCGAAAATTAAATGTTTCTCAAGATATTTTGTATTTTATGTCAAAATACTATATCTTTCAAACCTCATAACTCAAAAACTACTTAATGAAAAAAATACTTTTATAAATACTATTATAGTGTTTTGGAAAGCTCTCGACATAAGCTACAAGAATGTCTAATGAAACATAGGAAGTTCTATTTAAGAAATTGAAGGTGACCTTGACGTGACCTTCGCGTGACAACACTCTTCAAGGTCATAATATTGCTGTGTAATGCGTCACTTAAAACCCTACATCTTTGGTCTGAAACATTTTTTGAATTCCTGGTAAAGAGACGGGACTGGAAATTCCCTTTTTCGAAGGAAAAAGAGACGAGAGGGAGGAGGGGGGAGGGAGAGGGATGGGAATGGAAATAATGTAATTTTTTGTGCTCCCCCTATGAATTATCAATGTTGGTAATATACCATACATATTTGAAAAGAAAAAACTCCAAAAATTTCAAAATTCGGAAAAGGTCCGATTCTGCATAATTACCGTGTGAAGCAAGATTTAAAAGCATGAATTTGTTTTTTTTCAGATATCTGTTTAGCAGAAACGAAAAAGAACAAGGGAAGGAAACGCTAACAGTGATATATTCAAACGCACTTTGGTGCGTAGCAACGCCCTTCCTTCTAAGCCTGCGTAAAGGCAACATCGGCCGATGCGTCGCAGTCGTTGCGGGATTCGCGGAACGTCCATCGGCAAGACTCGGCGTGCAGAGGAAGCTTATCTTTCGGATTGCGGCGCGCGCAAGCGCCGGTCGACGACGTGCACTATACTACTATCGTCACTGCATCGCGGTCGAACGCACACCGCGCACACACGCCGGTGGGTGTATGAGGTGTTAGGTGCGAGTAGCGGGTGGTGAGTGATAGCGTACTAGCGATAAGCAGATTCAAGCACGACGACGTTTACCGTCCGTTCCATCGTGCTATTGGCTCTCGGACTCGGGAATCTCTAGCACGGAAATCACCGTTGGCGAAATCCGGCCACGGCGAGCGATCGAGTGTAGAAAATCAGGCCGACGATGGCGACGACGGCCACGAGGTTGCGTGCCATCGGCATGTGCAACGAAAAAGCGCTGCCATTGTCACCATCATTGCTGCGGAACGGTTTAACCTCATGCGGCATCGAGACTATCGGCAAGATCAATGGTTATACGCTGACAAGTAATGGTCACGTAAGTAAGCAAAATGAGCCAGCATGCCGTACAGTGCAATTTCCTCATTTCCTTCGCCGCATCGCAGGTGTCCAGTAATCCAGGTATCCAGTTACATCGCGTCACCCTTTCCTTCGGTTTCATTGTCACGTTTATTCCCTCCTTTCTTTTTTTCAAGAAGGTACTCTTAACCGTTCTCGGGATGTAACGTGTAAGAAGACGATAAAAACTTTAGGATCGACCAAACTCTGATTATCTTAATCGATGTTTCTTGTCAGTGTTTTTTGTTTCAATCCAACTAATGAAATTTTTAACCCCAATCGTTTTCTATACATTAAAAACTAAGAAATTAATAATTCTATAATTATATATCTATAACAAAACAATAAATTTGCTTGATAAGTTGATCGTTGATTAAATTAATCCAATTTTGTTAAAATTATTCTTGGAGTAAAGGTTTCCAACCTAACCTACGCCCTATGAACTCGAGAAGGGAGGAAGAGAGAGAGAGAGAGAGATCTCAGCCCCGTTAAATTTTATAATTCTTGATTTCACCAAGAAACTTGAACGTTTTATATGTATTTCCAAAAAAGGTAAAAAGACCTCAAATGAGTAAGCTAGCAAGACTAAATTAAATTCAAAATTGAATTCGATCTGCAGTTGGTTATTTAATATCTATTTTGTACTATCCTGTGTCATCAAAAACAATTTTGTATCCTGTGCCATTTAAGAAAAAATCATGGCGTTGCTAATTTATTCTAGTATGAAGTTTAAAAAAAAAGTAATTAAAAAAATAAAGTAAGACAGATAATTAGTGCTCAATTTTTACTAATTTGTACCATTCAAAAAACAAATCAAAATATTTCTTTCATCTCCTTAAAATAACTATTTCAATTAGCCCCAAATTCTTCTCCAATTTCTATTTCAGCACTATTATATCTGGCTTGTTTTATTTTTTAAAATTACTTCTTATTTTGATTCTGCTAGCTTCATATTAAGTTAACACTGCCGTGATTTTTTCTTAAACAACATGAGGTGCAAAATTATTTTTGGTGTACAATAATAGTAAAAAGAAGTCTAAATAATCCACTAGGTCGCATTTTCAATTTTGCTGATTTAATCTTACTAACTTAAGAAAACTCATCAAGTTTAGGTCAATATAATATAAAAATTGTAATAAAAACAATGTTATTTTATATATATATATGTATATATATATATACATACATATATATGTTTTGCATAAAATAATATTTTGATATAATAAGTTATTATATACAAAACTATTATTTTAATAATTTCATGTAAAAAATAATATGATGTCAAAAAGTTGTGCTAAAACTAAGAATGAAAATTGATGTTATAAGTTTTCTTATATTTCTTTATTTTAATATTTAAAGAAATGTTACATTTAAAAAATTGCAACATATTATAATTAAAATAAACGGACTTCAATTTTTCTTTCGACCTGTCAGGCCAATTTTATTATTAACTGTTAACACTACGTTTCGACCTCTGGTTTGCGTCTTCATTAAGCGTAAAGTTAACATATAATTATGCAGATGGACCGCATAATGATATCTGTCTCGTTAACATTGCGCCCAAACTACATCAATCGAAGAAGCTAATTAAAGTCGAGTAATGTCAGTAACAGATCGAAGTGTGTACAACTAAACGATTTCCAAAACTTACATATTCATTTGTGCATTGCAGAAAAGATTTAGTCATACTGAAGTAAAATTAAAGTAAAATTAAAATTAAAAGCAGCAACGTCTCTTCGTGTATGATACGTCACATTGTACTGACGTTTAGTAAGTGACTGTTATAACTACGTGAGATAGAACCAATGTCAGAACATACAACAGTAAATAATAAATCAATATATGTCATGTGTCAAATAATCATATAAACATTGTGTCGAACCAATGTGTCGAAAAGTAATAGCAATAATGATCGAATTATCAAATTAGTGCAGAAACTAAATAACGTCAATGACCTTATCGTACACTGCTGTGAATTTCTCCGTATTGCTTTGCAAGTTTATATTATCACGATATTTCTTTATAAAAAGCATTTCAGCAATCTCTCTCTTCTTATTGTTTGGTTTTTTATGCAAGATTTCCGGGTTTTTTCTAATCGAATTCGTGAGCATGTGCAATGCGATGCTTACTAACAACAGAAAGATCATCTCGACATCTTTTTATATCATTACAGTGGTGTTGATGTGTGTTTGAAAATGCCTCTTTGTCTGACCGATGTATGAAGCTTCACATTGAGTACAGTTCCAATCTGAATACAGATTAGAAAAAACCAAAAATCTTGCATAAAGAATCAAACAATAAGAAGAAAGAGATTGCTAAAATGTTTTTTATAATTAAAATATCGCGATACTATTAATTTGCAAAGTGACATGAAGAAACTCACTGCAGTGTATAATAAGGTCATCGACGTTATTTCTGCACTAATTTTAATATATCGAATTTTAATATTATTATTCTTGATGTCCATACAAGTATTATACTTTCCGCATCGGTTTTTATTATTTTGAATATCCTGTACTTCCAACTGTTATTACTTTTCGACACATTGGTAATGTTTATATGATTTTATTATTTGACATATGACATATATTGATATATTATTTACTGTTGTATGTTCTGACATTGGTTCTATTTCACGTAGTTATAACAGTCGCTTACTAAATGTCAGTATAATAACGTATCATACACGAAGAGACGTTGCTGCTTTTAATTTTAATTTTACTTCTATATATTCTATATATTTTAATTCTATATAATTATATAAATAAATATATAATGATTTTATATACAGGTTGGAACTTTTATTATTCAAAACAATCATTATTGGTTTCAAGACGTTTTTTCTTGTTGAAAAAAATTATCAATCCTCCTTTAAAAAAAAACTTAATGAACAAACTAACTTTAAGAATTTTAAAACAATAGGAGATATTAATATTTTATTATAGAATATTAAAATACTATTATTGATAAGATAAATAATTTTTTTGCACGCTTAAAATATTGCAATAAAAATCATGAAATTTTAAGAACTTTCTCTAATTAAAAATGAATATATTACTTTCGTAAATAAACATAACTAAAAAAGCGACACACGAACGCACGCACACAGCTTTTTAAGTTATATTTATACATATTGTTTTTATGTACATATTATTTCTATTAACTCGATTACCAGTTCGCGTTAACAGTGACGACTCAATTGAAAAACGGCTTAAATAAGAATCTCATTGCATATATCGATACAAAATAATATGTGACCGAATATACATATATATATATATATATATATGCCATTATGATGTATTAAACATGTACAAATATATATAAATTATATATATATGCAGTATATATATATATATATATACAGGGTGTCCCATTTTAAATAACGGATAGGAATATCTCGGATGGTAAGCATTTTGGAGGAAATTTGTTGATACAAAAGTTGTATGGTTTCAAGGGGGACATAAGATGGTGTCATTAATGTGACCTTGAATAGTTGCTTGAAGGTCACGTGAAGGTCACCTTAAATTTTTTAAATGGAACTGCCTACTTTTTATTATATATTCTTGTAGCTTATCTCGAGACCTTTCCAAAACACTATAAATAAATGTTTTTTCGTTAAGTATTTTTCGAGTTATAAAGGTTGAAATAATTTCTTAATTTTACATGAACTATAAAATATCTCGTAAAATATTCACTTTTCGATGACCTTACCTCAATACTTTTATGCACAGAATAATGAGAGGAATCAATTAGTGTAAAGAAAACACATAGTTGTTTTTAAGAAAAAATATGTAATTGTTAGTTACAAATTGCATATTTTTTGTTAAAAACAACTATGTGTTTTCTTTACACTAATTGATTCCTCTCATTATTCTGTGCATAAAAGTATTGAGGTAAGGTTATCGAAAAGTGAATATTTTACGAGATATTTTATAGTTCATGTAAAATTAAGAAATTATTTCAACCTTCATAACTCGAAAAATACTTAACGAAAAAACATTTATTTATAGTGTTTTGGAAAGGTCTCGAGATAAGCTACAAGAATATATAATAAAAAGTAGGCAGTTCCATTTAAAAAATTTAAGGTGACCTTCACGTGACCTTCAAGCAACTATTCAAGGTCACATTAATGACACCATCTTATGTCCCCCTTGAAACCATACAACTTTTGTATCAACAAATTTCCTCCAAAATGCTTACCATCCGAGATATTCCTATCCGTTATTTAAAATGGGACACCCTGTATATATATATATGTTACATATATATATATTTATATATTTATATATTTAGAGATTTTGACGATAATGATCGTCAATATATATATATATATATATATATTGACACGTCAAAAAGCAAATAAAAGTGTACGCTTTGCTTTTTATTTTAATAAGAAGAGAGAACGAAATATCTAAAATTGAAAAATTGCGTGTTGAACGTGAGAAACAATGAATCCGTAGTGAAATCTATTATTAACATATGCTCAATATATATGAGTCGCATGTGAATACTTATATAGCATGTAGTAGTATTAAGCATTATAGCGTTATAGCGGTTAAATAGCGATGCAAGCATCCTCGCGTGATATAATTTGTTTCCCATCAAAAGATATTGAATAACATAACCTACTAATTTATTGCTTTTTCAAACACAGCGCTTTAAGATGTGACTATGAGATATTATCGTTAGCCTGTCCGTGAAACATGATAAGTGATCCATCAATGAGTAATCTACTCGCTATCAGTGCTGTAATCAATTTCAGGGACTCTTACACTAAATATCTCAACTCTCGTTCCTCAGTTGATCAATAATACAATTGATTCGAAACGTGAAAAAATGTAAAAAAAACATACATTTTTCATATTTTTGCATCTTACAACTATCCCAGCTAATAGACATGTAATTAAATCGATAAACGAGATAAACGAGAGTAATATGAGAGTGAAAAGAAAAATAAGTATTACATATAGAAATAAGAAATAAGTATTACATATAGAAAAAAAGATTAGATATATTACGCTACCGGCCAAAAGTTTGAGACTGTTGGGCTAAGTTTTAAATAAACGTAGTTAAAAAAACACACAAAGTTTCAATATGAATTTATTAACGCAACACAAAAGTTGGCACCTCAGAAGAGAGCTATACAGAGAAGATATGAGTGCCAGAAAACATAAGAGTAATATTTATCGTACGACAAAGTTTTCAAGCGTATTAATTGGGTACAAAATAAAAAATTTTTAGACACTCGAGAATTTTTCTATCCTATAATCAATAACATGCTTTGAACAATTTATCATATAAATAAAATATTACTACCCTAAAAGTATGAGCTAGAGGTTTACGCTCGTTTCAGTAATATGTTTTACGCTCATTTCAGTAATACACGCTTATTCTATAAAAATAAGCAACGTGATGATTTTAACAGAGACTACATATAAAATTTTAAATAATTTGAAAAAATTTCAGTGAAAACTAGTACTTAAAAGTCCGATTCATGCCATACTCATTATTTTTGGACGTTTTTATTATTATATAAGATATTGTGATAAATATCACCACATCTTAGTGGTCGAATTAATTAAGATATCCGCTCTAGATAGTCGGGAGATTCCAGGTTCGAATTCTGACTGAGATGATATAAATTCTTTACAATTATTTTAAATAAGATATTTATTAGCATCAAAAATTAAATCGATTTAAGTATGTGGATTTACCACACTTCAACGAAGTGTTGTGTTATAAGATCAACAAATAAATCGGTGCGGTGCAATATGTAATTGAGTTAATTTAATTATAATATTATTAATTAATTTCAATCATTAATAAATATGAAATAATTCTCGTATAGAAGTATTTTGGAAGAACCAGAACCTCTGGAAGAACCTCTTACTTTTCGGCCAGTACTTCCCACCTTGTTCAGTCATAATTGCTACTTTTCGGGCAGTATTAATTAAAAAAAAAATAAAGCGAGTGTGTTAGTGCATAGAATTCTTTTGAAAATGCATAAGTACTCTTAGTTCTATACAAGAACTATTTTGGAAGAACTCTTACTTTTTGACCAGCGCCTTACCTTGTTCCGTCATAATCGTTACTTTTCGGGCAGTATTCATTAAAAAAAAAAATAAAGCAACTGTGCTAGTGCCTAGAATTTTTTAGTGAATGCATAAATGTTTAGAACTGTGCGAGAACTACCTTGGATGAGAACTCTGAAGAAATAATTAGCAGTGTCCTAGATACTTCTTATACTATGTTTATTTTTTCGTTATCATAATGGATGTTTTTTTGTTTTAAATGGCAGAACTCTTTATAGAACTCATCTAGAATTATAGATTTCGCATAATTTCATGGAGATATAGCGGTGGAACTTTTGTAGGACAAACTGAGATGCAGCGTAAACTTGGCGTCTCAGTTTGTTCGAACTAATTTTTTTGCTTTAACGGTTAGAATTATTTGTTTAATTGATACAGAACTTTAGAACTATTGAAAATAGAACCAGAACAGATATTGAGTTTCCACGAGATGAGACGCTAGCTTCACACACACCATCATGTTTATTTATTTATTTTAGCCGTACTTGATCTAGCAGCACTAAGTTTTAAACATCTTCTATGATCTTGGTAAAAAAATTTTTAATTTTTTAAACATTTTTTTAAACGTTGTATTTCTTTTTTTTTATTTGGTGCGATTTTTTTACTTCACTTTTTGAAAAATACAAGGTGTTGGGAAAAAAGGGTAAAATATTTTAAGGGGATTTAATATGCCCAAAAATAAGTCGAAAAGTCTTAATAAACATAGGTTCGCAAATAAGCCGTTTTTGAGATATTTTTATTTTTTTGTTTTTGATATTTTTATTTTTATTTTTTTTATTTCTTATTTTATTTTATGTTTATATTTAAAAATTTTTTCTTATTCTAATATTTATAACGGCAAAAAATAACAGCTGGTGTTTTACCTTATCTTATTAGAGAATATACTTCTTCATTTATGTTGTAATTATTTTATATTTTTTATTGGATATTCTGATTAAATATATTAAAATGACCTTCCATACAAACCCTTGCATCTCTGCAAAAAAGAATCTCGTGTTGTTTCAAATACACCTGGATTCATTCTGATTGTGACGCAGGCTTCTTGTACATGATGTTGTAATTATTCCAAGTTATTGATTGGCTCTGAATACACCAGACTTTTTAAATAGCCCCAAATAATAAAATTTCAAAAAATAAAAATATCTCAGAAACGGCTTATTTGCGGACCCAGCGGACCCATGTTTATTAAGATTTTTCGACTTATTTTTGGACATACTAAATTTCTTTAAAATATTTTACCCTAAAATATTTATACCCTTTTTTTCAACATCCTATTTTTATGATACTTATAAGAAATATTCTTATGTTAAGTACTTATTATAACTAAACACTCTGTTTACGGAAATTAACATCATTTATGTTGTAATTATTTTATATTTTTTATTGAATATTCTGATTAAATATATTAAAATGACTTTATGCGACTAACTTCGGCGACTTTTTTAAAAAGGTAATTTGTTTTTTGTGAATTTCTTATTTTTCAATTTTTTACTAGTTTTTTGCAATTTTTAAGTTGTAATTTTTTTAATTTGATTACAAACGAAACGAAAAATAACAAACAATTCTAAAAAGGGCAGCGTAGATTTGAGATCTCAACAAATGGTAAAGTTAGCTTAAATTGTTTATCTGTTTTATTGTTTGCAATTTGTTTATTTGTTTATAACTTTTAAACTTTTGCAATAAAATGCGCTATAGTTAATAGTGACAATAATAATTCCAACGATGACGATCATTATTATTCACTCAAGAGAAAATAAGAATGAGAAAATTGTCCAAAGAGAGTGATTGTCTAAGCTCTTATAAGCTTTTAGTTTCATTTTGTGGTATTCGAAATTTCTAATTATTTAACAAATTCAAACATTTTTTCGCCAGTGAATATTAATAAACATTAATAAACAACACAAATATTACATTTTTCTAGTAAATTACATAATAGTAAGAAATGTATCTAAAACGCCAAGCGGTCAGACTTGAATCTTTGATGGCCAATCAATGATTTGCGTACCGACTAATAGTCGAACTTAAGACGTAGTACCTAAGATGCGTGCCGACTTAATATGTCGAACGTAAATCACCAACTTAAAATCGGTAAATGTTTACCTTCACAGACCCCCCTCCAATGACCTTGACCTTGACATATGTTGTCAAGATCATCCCCCTGAGTGACCTTCAGAAGGTTTTAGCCGTCGCTCATTTTTTATTAAAAAGTTATTAACAAAAAAAGTTTGGGAAATAGTGAATTTGGAACACATCCACACACACAGACATGCGCGTGCACACACACACACCGAAGGGGGGGTGCGGGTGGGGGGCCGAAGGCCCGCACCCCCCCCCCCCTCGTCGGGTGGAACTCGTTCCGCATGGAAAATCGTTTCGCAAAAATTAACGGGTGGAAACTTTCTACACGAAGCAAGTTCCACCCACACCTATGTGTGTAGTTTTTCGATAGTGGAGTCCCCCCGTAGGGGGGCGGAACACACTGCCTCCACGTGTATACTTTTCAATGCGAAGTGAGGTTTCATTTTAAGACAAATTATCAGAATGTTATCTGTACGAAAATCTATCGTATATTAGTTTACTTTCGGATTCCGTTTCAAAGTCATAGAAATATCAACAATAGTAGGAATGCCATATACACACACAATGTGGTGAAAGTTCTTTTGTTCATTGATCATTGGCGGTAAATGTGTAAATGTGTATTCAAAATAAGTGCCAAATTTTTCAAACTTCTTTTGTTCATAACTTTTTAACGAGCAGTGACCGAGGACTAAAACCTTCCGAAGGTCACTCAGGAGGATGACCTTGATAACATATGTCAAAGTTGGGGTGTGTGTGTGTGCGTGTGGATGTATTCCAATTCGCTATTTTTCAAATCTTTTTTTGTTAATAACTTTTTAATAAAAAACGAGCGACGGCTAAAACCTTCAGAAGGTCACTCAGGAGGATGACCTTGACAACATATGTCAAGGTCAAGGTCATTGGAGGGGGGTCTGTGAAGGTAAACATTTACCCAGATAAATAATTTATTGCAAAAAATATTACCTCAGCCAAGATTCTAACTTGGAACTCCCCCATTTCGTGCGGGCGTCATATCAATTCGACCACCGAGGCATATAATAATATTTATCGTAATAACCGGTAACTTTTGTGAAAATGTCTTTTCAAGGCGACGTATAATAAACACAAATATTACATTCTTCTAGATCGTAAATTACATAATAGTAAGAAATATATCTAAAACGTCAAGCGGTCAGAACCTGGATCCTGGTTGAGATAATATTTCCCGTAATAAATTATTTATCTGATTTAGAAAGGGGTTGGGGAAGGCGACTTATTAGCACCAATATTTACAAATCGATGTTGATTTTAAGTTGGTGATTTACTTGCGTCATAAGTTCGACTATTAATCAGTAAGCATTGATTGGCCAGGTCTGACCGCTTGGCGTTTTAGATACATTTCTTGTTAATAAACAAATTTCAATTGTTCATCAACCCGTCTGGCAAATCATCTGCGTACCACCCCGACTAGATTTGTCGCTCATTGGAATGCAGAAAAATTATTTAAATAATTTTTTTAATATATTTAAATTATTTTTTGATAAAATTGTGGCTATTGATGGATAGATTAAAAATCTTGTTATAAAATATAGTATCAAAGCGATGAGCTTTACCATTTGGGGGAAAATGACCTAAAAACCAACAAATGGCTTTACCAAGAAAAGAAATTATATTATATAAGAAATCGACTTTTAGATAACGTGTTTTATTATTAATTATTGTTGATAGAAATAATAATATTCAAATTTTCTTTCACTATAATAAAATCGTAGTTATGACCATAGCTTAGGTACCAACTATGTACATAATATGCGAGCAACATGCAACTGTGCCTCGCATGTGTAATAGTACAATAATACAATAATATTATATAACAATACTTCACTTCTCGTTTTATTAGAATCAGTCAAGATATTGATGATAAACTGATAATGATGCGTGCCACTTTTATAGTGGAAGAGCATTTTTGCTTTTAAAAGCACCAGTTCGTGAACTTCGAATCCATACTCGCCATAATCGAATTCTGTTATTACTGTTTTTTGTTTGGTGCATGATAAATGCAATTAGTATTTATAATCCATATTGTTTTATTGATAAAGATTTTCGTCCCATTTATTACAATTCCTATAAATTTCCATAACGGTCTTAACCATACCATTTATTTCAACAGAATATGTATCTTTTTCAGCCATTTTCTTTCAAATGGAGAAGTATCACTTTGATACTTCTTTATTTTAATCTTTAATTTGTCCATCAATAGCTTTTATATCAATTTTATCAAAAAAATAATTTAAGATTTTGAATACTGCGAAATGAGATTAAACTTGACCGCTCTCTTTAGCCAAAAAAATCAAATCTGCTTATGATTATTGTATGAGAACTATAGACTGTAAAAGGTTCACAGTTAATGATAATAACAATAAAGATTGCGAATAAACACGAATTAACGAACAGCTGTTTCAATGGGCTGAGTTTGGAGTACGAAGAAACTGAAGTTTATATTGACGACGATGTTCCTTTATTAGCGGTTCAAAAAAAAGAACTTACATTACGCTCGTTTATGTTTATTATGAATATTTGTTTGCAATTGTTTTCTTTGGATTCATTATGGACTGGACACAGCGTAATCTTGCTCTGTAGAACTCTTAACAGTAGTATTGTTATCGTTATATTGTCACAATTATAATATATTTATATTATAATTGTGACAATATATGATAAAAAAGCTGCACAATATAACGATGTTATTAAGAGTTACAGTTTTACCTGAAGAATTTTGGAAAATCCTGGAAATCTTCCAGGAATTTTTTCCTAAAAAAATCAGGAATAATATACATATCGGAATATCACCAAGAATAAATGGAGCTCTAGTCTCTTATTTTTAATTCTTAATTATCTGGAAACTACTAGAACTATATATAATTGATACTTCGATATTTTTATTGAGAAAAAAGTCAATTCTAAATGAAATCTAAAAGAGAAAAAAATACGTGATGATATTTAAACAGAATTTAATTTACCTTATTTAATAATCCTTCTCTTGAGATTAAAAGTTAAGTACTGATATAAAATTTTTAATATTTTTTTAAATATTTTGCAGGTTTTGCAGAGATTTGAATTATTCCAAAAAAAGTAGGCCGCTGGTCTTTTTTGATAATAAATAAAAATAATAATTGACTAGATCGCATTATGGGTAATAAACCGAAATACGATTGTGACCTTTTATGCGAATTGTGCTATAATCATAATGTAAATATAACTTTTTTCGATTATAAAATCAATTTCGCAAAAGATTATAAAATCAATTTCGCAACAGATTACATTTCGCACTAAAAGCACCGAACGTTTCTCGTAGAAATTTCATGTCCTTGATAATGTCAAGATCATTGAAAGGTCGAGAAGTCGCTCCTAATCTTAACATTTTTTAAACCATATTATCTTCTGTCGTTCTTATGTATGTTATTATTATGTAATATATACAATTTATCGACAAGATATATATTCTACAAATGTCAAATTCGAAATTCTTAGGATTTGAATCAAATTAATTCAATCAGCGATTATAATACAACAAAAATTCTAATAATTTGTTGTTTTCTGATCCGACTTCCTTTTCCATATTAAATAACGCGAAATTAATAATCTTTTCCATATTATCAAAATACTATATGTGTAATTTAACTGTCATGTC
The DNA here is from genome assembly GCA_901521435.1 of Crematogaster levior. Taxonomy (NCBI): domain Eukaryota; kingdom Metazoa; phylum Arthropoda; class Insecta; order Hymenoptera; family Formicidae; genus Crematogaster; species Crematogaster levior. The sequence goes on from CABEGB010001017.1 coordinate 17,300, forward strand.
GATTGAATTTATCGGAGTTTATTCGAGTCTCAAGGAATCTTTCTTCATTTTAAGAAATTCTGAGGATATTCTACAGAAAATTTTATAAAAAATTTTTTTCCATTTTTTTTATTTTGCGAGTATCCATATTAAAAAAAAAAACAAGGTATATTTCATAATTTATTTTTAGATTTATGTACAAATAAATTGTTTTATTTTAAAGAATTTTTTAAAATTAAGTATTAAAACTTTTTTATGTTTATGACACAGATTTTATTTTCCCATAATATTTCTTGAAAATAAAATAAAAATTTTCAATTATGTAAAATACCTATTTTATGAAAGTTCTCTATTTTTTCAATTTGATGGTCACTCTAGATTTTAATGACATGAGTTGAAAAATGAGAAATAATTGATTAAGAAACCTAAATAATATATTTATTTTAAATTTTATTTGAAAGTGCTTTAGTTTTGTGAGAAAATTTAAATGAGATTATATAGAAAATCAGAAATATTTTTTGTAAAGGAATTTTTTCTAAGAAAATAAATATTTTGAACATTTGAATAAATATCTTGACCGATCAATATTTTCAAGTTGTGCAATATAGCGTTTACAAATTTATTGCAGTCTGTCCACGGTCCAAGAAAAACAGAAAAACCACCACGGTCGAAGGAATCCTTTGAAAAAGTTTCATTCATCACAGCGGCACTTACACACCTCGGTTTCTATATTCTCATGTTTCTGGGATTTATTAATCAGTTATTCTTTGATCCGAAGATTACCACCGAAAAAAATAGAGAAGTATGATGATAATTATTTATACTCCATTCAACCTTGATACAAACTTTAGTACACTTGTAAATGGAAAATGAAGAAAACCAGATAAAAACGTTAAATTTTAAGCTCATATACTTGGACATCAACACTAATAATAACATGAAGATTCCTATAAAGTTTAAATAAAAGCGTTGTATATCATTTTCGTATATACAGAGAAGTTACACAATTAGAAATATTTTATAGATTCTATAGATTCTATTTATCCCATATATATTCTATTCAAAATAATTTAATTAAAAAATAATTTTTGTTGCATGGAATCAGCATCTTTGTTATATGTTAAAAATTTTTAGATTTTATGTAACAAATATATCTTCTGCAATATTTATCAATTTTCTTCTGAATAATGATATTTTATTTTTCATGCAACATATATTTTATATTGAATATGTATTTTTAGGGGTACGCTTCGCTCTACGACAGTTTTGAGAAATTTTATTTCAAGTACGTCTACAGACGAGTCAGAGATTGTTGGAATAGACCGATATGTTCTGCTCCTGGTACAACGGTCATATTAAAAGATTGGGTAACTCACGATTATGGGTGGACGTTTCAGTAAGTTTGACTGCAATGAAAGTCACGATTTACCATGTATCAATAGAATTTTAATCCTGAATTTTTTAATCCTCACAGATTTACTGGAACTGAAACACAATGTATAAATTTGGGCTCTTACAATTATTTAGGGTTTGCTGAAGCAGACGGTAAATGCGCCGATGAGAGCATCAAAACGCTCAAGAAGTTCGGTTGTGCCAGTTGCAGTACGCGTCTTGAATTAGGTAAATAATTTGAGAGAGCATTATTATATTTAAGCGTTCTCTCGAGAAAATAGATGGAAACATGTAGGATATATGAAATCGTCGATCAAGACTAAATTATATATTAATTATATATTACTACATAATTAAATAAGAAAATATAGCGATAGAAAATTTGTGGAAAATAGTTTACTTTTTTTTATTTGTCAATTAGTCAATTTTATTGATCAAATTTTTATTCGCTTGAAAACTTAGATGCAGTTGTAAGAATGTATGTGCCAAGCAGGCAAGCAGTAGCACAGTAGGATTATTGTTGACTACGAATCTTGATACGCTTCTACCGTATCAAGATTCGTAGTTATTAAATCGATGCATTTTTTATATTTTTATGAAATAAATAATCAAATGAAGCAGAAAGCAGAAACATCGTGAAACAGTTAATATCTATTATATTTTATGAATATTTTATGTCTATCTATATCAAATGGAGAGAGGGCAAAATAATATAGTATTCGTAAAGATATGTGACTTCTTTAATAAATCACGATTCTACTAGTCAAGTTTATAAATTAATTTGTAGAAAATGACAAACTTTTATTCCTTTATTGCTTAAGAATTTATTTTGTTCCTTTTTATAGTAATAACTTGCCATGATTTATTAAACAAGTATCATATTTCTTTTTTTAATTAAGACTGTATACAATACAAAAGAAATTGAACAAATCATTTTTATTATATTAAGGAACTATGCCGATTCACGATGAACTAGAAAAGTTAACTGCAAAATTTTTGGGAGTGGAGGACGCTATAGTATTTGGGAATGGATTCGCTACAAACTCTTTAAACATACCTTCCTTGGTCAGCAAGGGTTGTCTAGTTCTTAGCGACGAGAAGAATCATGCGTCACTTATTCTTGGACTACGACTATCCGGCGCAGTGACACAGATCTTCAAGCATAATAGTACTCATATTACGCAATAGTCAACATCTGCATAAATTATCTTCTGTTGAAAGTATAAAAAGGTCATGTTCACAGATGTGAAGCATTTGGAGGAATGTTTGAAGAAAGCTATCGTTTTCGGGCAACCGAAGACTGGCGAACCTTGGAAGAAAATAGTTATTATTGTTGAGGGTGTTTACTCCATGGAAGGTTCAATCGTTCATTTACCCGAAATATTAGAGTTAAAAAAGAAATACAAAGTTCGTAAAAACAGTTTTGATTACAATTATCAATTATTAAGTCCTTTTTTTAAATTCTTGTTACAATTAATATAATTTTTTTAATTACTGGACAGGCCTACCTTTATGTAGATGAGGCACATAGCGCGGGAGCCATGGGAAAACATGGGAGAGGAGTTTGCGATTACTACGGCATTGATCCACGTGAAGTAGATATGCTCATGGGAACATTTACAAAAAGCTTTGGCTCGGCGGGTGGATATATAGCCGGAACAAAAGTAATATTTTAACGATCTTTCAACACAATCTCAACATTATCTCAACATTTAATATATATTTTTAATCAAACGACATTGTTTCAGACATTAATAAATCACATAAGGATATATGGTCACGCACATACGTATGCGACATCGATGTCCCCGCCTGTTACACAGCAAATTATCACGTCCATGCGAATTATTGCAGGGGAAGACGGCACTGATGCTGGTAAAAAACGTATTAAACAATTGGCCAAGAATACAAGATATTTTAGACGCAGATTAAATCAAATCGGAGTTGTAATTTACGGAAACGAGGACTCACCCGTTGTGCCTATGCTAGTTTATTTATTCTCTAAGATCGGGTGAGTTAAGATATCTCTAAAATCTGAATTTGCCATTTTATTCTCTTTTTCTCTATAATGTTCAATACAGCTCAGTGATCCGTACTTTGATGACTCGTAACATTGCAACTGTCGGCGTTGGATTCCCGGCAACGCCATTGATGGAAGGCAGAATTAGGTTTTGTCTTTCCGCTGCACACACAAAGGAACAATTAGATTATGTAAGTAATAGTTGGTAAATCGAAAAGCTTGTTATTTTAATCACAATTCTATTGTATGTTCCAGGTATTGTCGAATATTGAGGAGATTGCGGATACGTTAGGATTAAGATACTCGAAGAAACCTCGCACTCCTACGAAAATAGAATATTCTGACTGCGAAGCGGAATGACCTACCTCGTAAAGTAATAAATAAAGTAAATATTATTAGATTTATTTCTATGACGGGTCAAAATAGGAGCTTTAAATATCACCATAGTAGCATCGTACAAAACATCAAATGAGAAAACTATATTAAAATTATTACAATAATAAGCTAACATAAATTTCCTACGAATACTATACGAGTATAATGATTTATATATGAAACTAAGAAATAACTGGAGGACATATAATCCGTGTAGAATGATTTTAGATAATTGTAAGGAAAGAAGGAACAAGATTAAAATATATTGCATTATATATATGACAAGATGCAAAATTTTTTGCTATAGTTTTTTCTTAATGTCAAGATTTTAAAAAGTGCAAAAAAAGTGCTATTTACAAGCATTTTATAGAAATAATATTCCGCTATATTTTACGTTATGACTACAAACCTCCAAATCAGAAATAGGCGTCTCATATGAGAGGATAAATCATGGTATTGATCAATTAGTTATTAGATCTATTGTTATTTGTTAGTTTTCTTTCCATTTGCTTTTTGTTTGAAATAAAGAATTATATTTCCTCCAAATATCTTCTTACTCTTCACAATCCATACGTATTGATTGAACAAACGAATTCGATCGATATCATCAATGAATTATAATTGTACACACCATTAATGTTTATTTATTCATTTACAGTATTCATACATAGTTGAAGAAATATTCTAAGATAATAATAAATTAAAGTACATAAATTAAAAACATTACAAGTACTAAAGTACTAAATTTTTGTAACTTTGATCATCTCTCATATTTTATTGTGGAATCATTTAACATTTATTTTAATTTTATTTCGTACTGTATTGGGATATATAATTGATAAAGATTATGTATCAGAAAGTCTATATGTAATAGAATTAGTCTGGTATAATACATCATATATATTTCTTTTTTATTATGATGATTTTATGTGCGTGTGTGTGTGCGTGTTATATGTGTGTGTATGTATGTATGTATGTACACACACACACACGCGCGCACACACACGTTACGCATAAAGTATATATAAAATCATGAATATATATATATATATATATATATATATATATATATATTCATATCTTTATAGAAAATAAGACACGTTTCACTTTTGGTCATTAACAGAAATATATTTATACAAAAAGTTGTTTTCATGCGCATTCCTTATCTAGCGCTAGAATTCTTAATTAATAGTCATTTAAATTTAAAAAAATAACTTTTTGTAGATGGACGTAAATACATATCTTTAAATTTATGTCCATCATGCATAATTAATATGTAATGTTTTTCTCCCGATAGAATAGTGAGAATTTAAATCAAACAACAGAACATTGATTATGTTGAGTCGAGCATAAATAAAACGATGAATTTTAAGAACTGATTATTAATGTAGATTCAACATTTGTCACAGTCGGTTTTTTAATTTTACTTCAATAAAACTTACACGCATAGGCGTCGACAGGGGGGGGGGCAAGATAGGGCATTTGCCCCCCCCTGAATCAGAGAAATAATTGAGAACCAAATCACAAATAAATAAGAACCAACATCACAAATAAATCAAATCCAAATTCAAAACGATTTGCACCTACCTTGTCGCGGTGAGAAAGCTTTTATAACTAAGAGGTGTATTAATTTAAAATTACATATATATATATGTTAATTCGAAAAATATTTTGGATCATGCCTCCCCCTAGAAAAAATTCTAGCGACGCCTATGCTTACACGTATACACGCGCGCACACACATGCACACGATACATATCAGTACGGTTTCTATTTTTAAGTAAATGTCTAACACAGCTTTTTGTCTGATAGCTTCTTAAAATTTTAAAATTTTATTTGGCATTTTTTTCATAATAAGATAAGTAAAATATTTTTTTTTATATACTGACTTTAAATAAGAGATAATTCATAACAGTGATGACAAAAACAACGGAACAATAAAAAAATATTTTTAATTTATCACTTCATTAAATGTTCAATGATCATTGTTGGAATTCCATTTTTGTTTTAAGCATAATGCCATCTTTTTAATATAATGATCTCGTAATATTTATCAAAATATGTAACTAGTAAATCAAATTTTTATGATATTAGAATATAGCAGAGAATTTATATAAAACTTTCAATTACTTTTTAATTGCTGTCATAATTATAAAATAAAATATAATATATGAAATGTACCATAAGCATAAAAAATACGATTTTGATTGCCGTGTAACATATTCATGTTTATTATGATACGATGTAAAATATCACAAATTTATTATTACTAGAACTTATGTACATATTTGAACGAACATACGACCAATGATCTAAAATAGATCGAAATGAGAACACTCGAGCTGTCGAAAAATTCAAACACTTTCACGGAAATAACTGTTTGATGACGATTTATGGCAGATAAAAATATAAATATTCAAAGTTGAGACTTCAAGGAAGATCCGAGTAAGAATGATCAATTTTTACCTAGTTTTTTAATATCGTCTAATTTTACTATTCTATCTAAATTCCAAATCGAACTGTTCAAATGTAACTTTAGACTTGAATCTGAACAATTTTTTGAGTTTGAGCTTTACAATTCGAATTACTTGGATAGTTCAATTAAAAAATTCCGAACGTTGCACGCAAAATAACATAAACAAATAAAAAGATGCATTTATTCATTAAAATTTAGTATTTTATATTTATATAGAAACATCTTATATATAAATTTTTTATGATAACTAAAATTTTGCCATAGCACTAACTGACATACAAATTAGACTGTTTAGATATATCTTGTTAATCACTTGTATTACACACTAACGATACATGTGTTTTAATGTTTCCTTATGAGCGATAGATAGCCACTCTGCTTTACTTATCACAAATGAAAGGGATATTATCACATATTCGCAATTTTTAATCTGCGAGAAGATGTATCGCTACGTCATCAATTGCGAAAGTTAAAGCGTGTTGATACAAACTTCTCTATATAATATTTAAGTGTTTATGTATTTATATACATCAAATGTATATTTGCATTTTAGAAAAGAAAAATTAAATAGATTTAATTCTATAATTGCTCATTAATCATAAGCAAATTCTTAGTGGGTCTACTAAAATTGGTAGCAGATTGGCCTATAGATTGGAAACAGATTTAGATGGAAATTGCATCAGATGAGCGAGAGCTATATTCACATTAAGCTTGCTGTTCTGAACAGAATTTGCAGATATAATATGATGGTATATCAAGATTGTTGAAATCTTACTAAATTAGTTTTAAACAATCTGAAGGCAAATTGACAGCAGATTTTGAGTTTTTTCTTTTAAGTCTAATCTCCTGTTATATTTGGTTATTACTATTTCTACTAGCAATATTATATATCATTAAATCTATCGGCTGTCTTTCCGCTGACAAAAATTGTATTAAACTCTTCTCATCATACTTAGCTATCTGAGTTTCACTTATAGTCTGTTATACAAGAGTATATGGACGATTACTTTTATATTCTTCAAATTAACTAATTTTGTAGACCATATCACATTGCAAAAACATATATATATATATATATGTTTTGAATGTAAGTTTGTTATAAATTAAATAAATTAAACTGTTGATCTATTGTGAAGCCTTCAGATATGTTTCCAATAAAGTAAATTTATGTAGAATTTAAAAAAATTATATACCGTCATGTAATATAAAATCGTGCAGTACGATTGAAATTATTATAAAATATATTAAAAAGCGACAAACATAGACTAAAGCATATCAATTGAAATTGAAGCAATGTGATACTCATTTTGGTTATAGATGGAAAGCCTATGATAACGCTAAACAATAATACATATTGTAATGATAAGACTATATGCAAAATTTTATATTTAAAGCAATAATATAAGTAATTGCTCACATGATTGTTATAAACTGTATATTATCAATTAGATACTAATAGCTTGAAATATTTCTATAAACTTTAAAAAAATTAATATTTGCTTGTTAAGCACATAAAGATAATGCATATATAATATATCATCTTTATGATTCATAAAATTTATTAAATTTTAATATTTTTACAATTCTATATGTATAAAAGTTTTCTGGTCCCTTATTGTCAAAGGTTGCAACATAATTAAAAATTATGTAAATTTTTCTTGCGTTATATACAATGTGTCTGACGTAATACTAACCGAAAGAGATAGATTGGATTAAACTCAAAAGAACAGTTACATACTATTTTATAAAATAGTTATTGCATAATTAATTCAAACGTCTGAGCGAATGAGGTGCGTAGAAGGTGGTAAATTAGATATAAAACTATAATAAACCAACTAAATACTAAAATTAACCATTTTATACGTTTGACTTATTGTTTTCTATGCACTCATTCAGACGTTTGAATTAATTATTCGATAACTATTTTACAAAATGGTAACTTTCTTTTCAATTTAACGTAATCTACCTCTATCTTCGGTTGGGTACTTTTACGTCAACCCTGTACATTGAGACAAATTTCGTTTGCATATAATTTATAGAATGTGCCAAAGATTCTTTTCGATTGATGAATTAATAAAAATTGTAAAAACCTTCATAAATTATAAAAATTTTGTTAAAAATTCTGGGAACATAAAATACGATTTTTTAAATATGTGCGCGTGTATGTACAAAATTAGATAATCACTAATTATATAATTAAACTATATTATGTATAAGTATATGTATATATAATTATAGTATATAATATATATATAGTATATAATATATATAAGTATATATAATTATATAATTGAATATATAATGTATAATGATATGTATCCATTTAAATCATTAAATCTTAAATATCTCACTTGTTTTTGATGATACAAAAAAGATTGAAAAAAGGCTAAAGAAAAAGTTGCAGCGTTTCGAGGAAAACAATCATAATCACCGAAAATTTTTTAAAAGTTATTTCTTCAGAGATTTGAAGGTCAAAATAATTTTTTAGATAAAATAAAACATATTTATTTTTATTTACGTGATTTTATAACCAACATCGAGAGGAACGACCTACATGACAACATGACCTTTAAATCATTTTCAACATAATAAAAAATTAGGTATGTTTGAAGAAAATAGAAAAGTCAAACATTTATGCTCTTCTACACAAAAATTTACTTGAGGAGATCCAAAATGATAATATGTCCTAATTTCCCCTAGAATCCCCTAGACTTTTTAAATAGAAAATATTGAAAAATATTGTTTACAATGATGTACTAACTACTTATAGGAGAACATGAGATAGTGCATTTTGGATGTAACATATATAAATTAAAAAATTATAGAAAGGGGGTAAAAATGTTGTGTATCGTATTAAAAAATGTATTAAAGTGATCGTATTAAAAAATGTATTAAAGTGATCGGAGGATATTTTGAACCTCTTTAAATGAATTTTTGAAGAGTATGAATTATATATGAATATTGAAGAGTCTGACTTTTCTGTTTTCTTCAAACACATGTAATTTTTTATGTTCAAAATTATTTAAAGATCACCATAAGGTTGCCAGGTGGTTTCTCTTGATGTTGGCTATAAAATCAAATAAAAATACAAATATACAAATAAAAATATATAGTTAATTTTTAAATAATTATCTTGACCTTCAAATCTTTGAATAAATGACCTTGAAAAAAACTTTGATGTGATATAATTGGTCCTTTGAATGGTGCAACTTTTTTGTGGGACATTTTTTCATATTGTCAAAAAAACAAATAAGATATGATGAATCGGTTTAAGCGGAAGACTACCTTGTATATTATAATTATTATGATAATTAATAATTAAAACAGTGAGTCTTGTTATATTTTAACATTCATATTTACCACAATATGTGAAGAAATGAATGTATTTTGATATACAGTACGATAAATAAAATTAATTTTTTATTTCAAATATATCATGCTCTAACTTCTAACATATTTGCATAAGGGATCTCAAATCTTAAATAATTATTCTGTAACGTTTCAATTATACTATTTTTTTATGTCTCTAAATGGTTCATCACATTCTATATAAAATATGTATTGTATTGAACTTTTCGTTGAATGAAGCTATTTAACGACATGCGATTACATCCACTGAATTTCAACTTGATAGATGTCTTAAGCCTTGTGTTCATGATATTAGAAGTCGGTCCGAGATCTCCAAGAAGTGTTTAGTCAATAAAATTGCCGCTTTTCCATTAAAACTGCAAGTTAATTGGTTATATATTTCTCGGATCGAGATCTCGCACCGATTTCTAGTATCGTGGACACAACGCTTAATATACGTCAGTGCTGGGATTTACTTGCAACTTTCAGTCGGATTTCTTGACTCACGCCTACTGTTCCCCCTCCTATCGCTCGCGCGGTAGCAACGCGTCGCTGGACGCTCGTAACTAAGAAGCGCAACGCTTGTCTCAGGGACGTATCACAGTATACGTATTACAGTACGTATCACAAATGTACAATGCTCATCTAATAGCACCGCAAAGTTTTTATTAAAATTTTCTCTTTAATATTTTATATTAATAATTAAAATAATATTATATTAATAATTAAAATAATTTGTATTAATAATTAAAATAATGTTTATTTTATTATTAATTACGTATATGTTTTGTTTACAAACAATTAAAAATTTTTGTATTTTATTCAAAACTCTTAACGCGCAGTTGCAATCATATCGATTTATGTAAAGTCATGTTATTTATTTTCGCAGTATATATTTAAATAATACATTTGATGGGGTAAAAGAAGCCTACTGCATAATTATATATAAAACTATAGTTATAATATAATTACGAGACAATAGGTTTCCACATCACCCATGAGGTACTATTGTTGATGCGTTTTTTTTAAAGTGGTTTCCCCAATACAAATTATTTTAATTATTAATATAATATTATTTTAATTATTAATATAAAATATTAAAGAGAAAATTTTAATAAAAACTTTGCGGTGCTATTAGATGAGCATTGTACATTTGTGATACGTACTGTAATACGTATACTGTGATACGTCCCTGAGACAAGCGTTGCGCTTCTTAGTTACGAGCGTCCAGCGACGCGTTGCTACCGCGCGAGCGATAGGAGGGGGAACAATAGGCGTGAGTCAAGAAATCCAACTGAAAGTTGCAAGTAAATCCCAGCACTGATATACGTCATACAAGAGTACATAATAAGAAAGTTGACGATCCAAAATGCAATCAAGAAATGAACAATCTAGTTATTTTTAGCTATGCAATTAACGCGAAATATGCTTCTATTCTAAGTGACTCAAAATGATGACTAGCCCTCTGTCTGCAAAGGTTTTTTCGGCACCTTAGGTCTGCAAAGAGGGGTAACTCGTGACCTGGTATGTGTTTTAGCGACTAGTGCGCTTCAAAAAATCTGAAAAAATTCATGGGGCTTCTTTCAACCTTTAACTTGAAGTCCAAGTCATAATATTTCGAAAAAAATTTATTTTGTTTATATTGTTTTATTAAAAATTGGAGGTACCTATGGAAAAATCACTTGTTTACTTAAAAAATCATAACTTTAAGACAACAAAAGATATCGACATGAATCAAGAACGAAATTAAAGGGGAAGAATGTACCTTTTAACAAAAAAATGGCTCAATTGATGATTTTGAAAAAAATGCTTAATTTTTGCACATCAAAATAGGTAATTTTTTATTACAAATTTCGACATAAAAATGGGAATAAAAAGGGATTGACGAATAACAATGGCACTGAAACGCATAATATCATGTCAGGTGATTGCCAGTATTTATTATAATATAACAAAAGTACAAAAAAAAGTTACAAAAATGTACACAAATGTAATCACTGCCTTAAACGGTCTTGTTGGAGCACTCGAGGCAGTTGTAAACTCGGTGGTCTTCGCAGGTCGGTTTTTGGCATTTTGCGCAACAATAAAATGTTTAAAAAATTTTTCTTAACTCACCTATTTTGGCAACACGCTCTGCAAAGGGGGGTCACTCGTGCCTTCGTCGATTTTAGTCGGGCTGCCACGGCGGTCTCAGGCGAACTGCCGACTCGGTACCGCGTGTGGTGCTTCTCGGGGAACCTAATTTTTTTTACGGATGCCACCTAGCGCCCTTTCTTGGCACCTTCCAAAGTTACAACGACTGGAAGTTTTCGGGAGGGCATGAGTGACCCCCCTTTGCAGACGGAGGGCTAGATATGCGGATTACACTGTGTAAATCTATATTACGTTTAATACAAAGAAATTCTGAATCTACAATGCAAACCTCATTCGCATTGAATTTAAATTAAATCATATAATTACACAGATCTGCGAAGTTTTGTTGAAAGTTATAAATAAAGTTCTACATAATTTTGTGCGCGAATCTAGTCGCAGAAATTGCTTATTACGTCACATTTTTTAGATAAATAGATCCAAAAATGATGATTTTGGCTCTACACATAAAAGTATTGTAAACAAAGCAAATTATTTCCTACATTTTAACCTATGACTTCATATGATATTGTCCTTTCTCTTCAAAATCAATTTTTATTTACCAATGTGCAATTTTTTCCTTCCCGAGAAAAATACCGGTTATAAATAATGAACTTTTGAAAGCATAAAAGATTGAAGGAATTGAGCACAGATAAATTAAATATATTTCAAAGAAGTTTTGGAAGTCGTTGATTGTAAGTCTGGTGTTAGATTTACGAGTTTCAAAATGGTCCAATGTATGACCTTTAACAGACCTGTAAATTTAAATTTTAGATAATTTTGCTGAAAATCTGCATATAAAGGTTTTGAAATTACTGATTTCAGATCTGTGGACACATTAGCAAAACTACAAGTGGTGGTTCCAATATATCAGAGAAAAATTCCTACTAAAAATTTCATGAAAAATAAGATGCATATATATATATATGCATATATATGTGTGTGTGTGTGTGTGTGTGTGTGTGTGTGTGTGTGTGTGTGTGTGTGTGTGTATTCTGTACTCTCATGTTTTCAAAAGTTTATAACTTCTAACCGGTATATTTCAGCGAGAAAAAATCATGAACAAAAATTGATTTTAAAGAGGATAGTATTATATGAAGCCATTAAAATAATTTGCTTTCCATGTAATATTGAAATCTTCTCATAAATATAACCGAAATCGTCATTGCTGGACCATTTTACTCCATCAAAATCTAAAAAATCTATGATAGGTAATTTTTTAGGTCAGATTTGTATTCAGCAAACTAAATGAGAAATGATTCGTTGTTCGATGTCGAAACCGTCAATTCGACATCGTTTGTCGAATCGTCGTTGATTGACTAATTACTTCTCAAATCGGGGAAAATTACATAAGAAATCACCTATAATTTTTTAACAACTTTTAACTCTTAATTTCACAGATATTTAAGTATAATTTAAGACCTGTGTTTTGTTAGTATTTAACCTTAAATACGACTATACAGAGTGTCTGAAAAGTTTTAGCACAGCCGAAGTGTACAGTTAGATTGGCTCATACTGATGATAAAAGTCAAATACCATTATGCAATATTCGCAATAGTTATTGAGTTATTAATTAAAGTGTCCGAGCTAATGCGTGCGTGAGAAAGTGGTAGGTTGGGCTGTTCGGCTTCCTCGCTTATACATGTCGGCAACATTAAAAAGCGTGAGGAGTCGCGGCGAGTGGGTATCGGCACGGGGCAAGGAACGCGCGACAATCGAGTCGCAAATCACGAATCCCTCACCCCGCGCCGCGTGACTCCTCACGCTTTTCAAAGTTGCCGACAAGCGAGGAAGCCGAACAGCCCAACCTACCACTTTTTCTCTCACGCGCGCATTGACTCAGATACTTTAATTAATAACTCAATAACTATTGCGAATATTGCATAATGGTATTTGACTTTTATCATCAGTATGAGCCAATCTAGCTGTACACTTCGGCTGTGCTGAAACTTTTCAGACCTTGTAAAATGGATATAATAAAGATTTGTTTTTTTTTTTTTCTAGCCGCATTTTCTTATACTTTCTGTAGGTTTTTCATCATAAACTTTTACACTTCACTTTTCATGAGATATAAATATTTATTATAATTATTCTTTTTTATTTTACATAACACTTTACACACACAATTTTCGCATTATTTTTTACTGTAAATCTGTACATGAAAGTGCGAGAAATATTGCATGTACAAATCTCACACACACACACACACACGCACTCGCGCGCGCACACACACACACACACACACACACAAAACCACCATAAATTTATAATTAATATTGTGCTTTAAGCAAAATATCACTTTTGTAAAGTAAAAGAGTGTTTTATATTAGGAATAGTTTTAAAGCTTAATGTTAATAGCTGTTAAAAATGATGAGAAATATCAATTAAAAAATTGTAGCTCATTTTCTCAACGTTTTCTACGATTTTGCAATATGTACATTCCTATAATAATAGACAAGGCTATTTTTGTAATTAGCAAAGCAAACGCTTGTGGCAAAATATATTATTATCATTACTAATGACTGATTTATATTAAAACCTATTCCAACATATTTTAATAAACATGTGTATGCGGTATATGTATATGTGTATATATATATATATATATATATATATATATATATACATATATATGCATATATATACACGCGTACATATAACCCTGTGTGTGTACACTATTTTCGGAGATAATTGACGTTTCCAGACTTTGTAACTACCCTGCGTGCGTGCGTGCGTGCGTGCGTGCGTGCGTGCGTGCGTAATTATCTTGATAAGATTATCAAAAACTGATATTTCTCAAGATATTTTGTATTTATGTCAAAGTACTGTATCTTATGTCGAAAAACTTCAATAATCTTGTTGTATACAGGGTGTCTGGTAATTCGAAGATCAACCGTAAACTGCAGGTAGAGTAGGTTAAACTGAGTAGAAAAGTCCTGTATCATTTTGCGATTTTCGTAATAATTAATGAGATATTAATTAAAGAAGATCGACCAATACGCGCGAATCTAAGCGCGCGGCGAGAAGAGACAACCCACGATTATTGTGTAGCGTTTGAGTACGCGGGGAGAAGGAACAGCCTACCGTTATTGTCTAGCATTTTAGCGCGCGGGAAGAAGGGATAGCCACAACCATTGTTACGCGATTGTTTAGGCGCGTGACAAAGCGTTGCGAGAAGCGCGTAATACTAGAATACCGCGGCGACCGCCCCGAATTGTTCTCTCGCATTGTTTTGCATCTCTCTTTCTCTCTCTTTCTTTCCCTCTCGGTAGGCTGTTCCTTCTCCCCGCGCATTCAAACGCTACACAATAATCGTGGGTTGTCTCTTCTCGCCGCGCGCTTAGATTCGCGCGTATTGGTCGATCTTCTTTAATTAATATCTCGTTAATTATTACGAAAATCGCAAAATGATACAGGACTTTTCTACTCAGTTTAACCTACTCTACCTGCAGTTTACGGTTGATCTTCGAATTACCAGACACCCTGTATAAAGTGAAAGAAAAGTACCAAAACACCTGAATAACTTTGAAGGGTCAAGTTTCAAGAAAAATATGTTAGACAAAAATTTCAGTATTCCAAGTGATGAACTTGATGGTGACCTTGAACTTGACCTTGGGGTCGATTTTCAAGATCACTTGTAGATCAATTCGAAATTTTCAAATGATAACCCTTATTTCGAATTCCAGATTCGGAAAGAGCGGGAAATTTTACGTTCAGGTACATTGTCCTGGGTATGGGTAAAAGTGACCCCTACAAGTCATTTGAAGGTCACATCAGAAATACTTGAATAACTTTAAAGGATCAAGGCTTCAAGAAAAATGCTTCAAGAAAAAAGTATTTCAAGTTAGCGGGAAATTTTAGAACTTAACAATTACCTATGCGATGATGACCTTTTTTTAGTAAAAATTCAGTCGGGAATTGATTTATGTAGAGTTTAATTTTATTTCTGAATAGTAACGCATATTCAAAATGTACTAAACAAATATCACATCTTCAGAATATTGTCGATGTGACAAATCTGTCGTGGAACGACTTTTCTATTTGTAAATTAATTGGTAAAAATTTAATTATGATAAGATGTAGGAATTATTTGAGGGTCAAATTAGTTTTGTAAACAATAACCAGTTAGTTAATTG
Source organism: Crematogaster levior (assembly GCA_901521435.1). NCBI lineage: Eukaryota > Metazoa > Arthropoda > Insecta > Hymenoptera > Formicidae > Crematogaster > Crematogaster levior. The sequence continues at coordinate 33,156 of CABEGB010001017.1, forward strand.
CGTTCGTATTACACGCGGTTTCTTATGTCGGCGCACGTAGTCGGCTACTTGATGTCTTATTGGCTACTGAGGATTATTTATCTATTGTTTCTGTCTTCTATTTATTTTTTTAGTACGAAAAAATATTAAAAATTAAAACTAATACTAAAAATTGAAAACGGACTAAGGATATTTCGTATATACCTATATGTAAAAAATTACGCCAGGTCTGTCTTTTGCTATCCTCTACTACATTTCGGCACTCCGTTTTCAAACTTATCGTCACTCAAACGTCGCTACAACGTTGACATATCTACTATATCATTAGGAATATATTCACATTTTTAAAAGTCACAAATTAATTACCCACCTAATTCAGCTGGAACTTTGACGTAATTTTTTAACATAAATTTCTTTATTCTCTCTATATTTTTTCAAATTCACTTTTTTTTCACTATTTTTAATTGAAATATGTGAATTTTTAAGCTTTTGACCATAAGAGCATGTTATTTTATTATTCAATTATTTCGTTAATGAATCTTCTAAACTGTCTGAAATTTTGAGAGTATTTTTTTAACGATTAAATCTACAGAATCCACTTGGATAAGGCAAATTTAATCATTTTTGTTATCACTCCCGAATATCCTTAACAAAAAAAATATATATATATATATTATATATTTACATTTTTTTAACAACTACGTGTTTTCTTTACATTAATTGATTCCTTTCATTATTCTGTGCATAAAAGTATTGAGGTAAGGTCATTGAAAGGTGAATATTTTACGTGATATTTTATAGTTTATGTAAAATTAAGAAATTATTTCAAGCTTTATAACTCGGAAAATACTTAATGAAAAAATACTTTATTATGTGTTTTGGAAAGCTCTCGAGATAAGCTACAAGAATATGCAATAAAAATAGGGGGTTCCATTTAAAAAAATTGAAGGTGTCCTTGATTTGACCTTAACGATACCACCCAAGGTCAAACCAATGACACCATCTTATGTTTCCTCAAAACCATACAATTTTCATGTAAAACGTTTTACTCTAAAATGCTTAGTTTTTTAAAGAAAAAGGGTGGACGGGTGGTCACATATGTACACCCTGTATATTATATACTAAATATATATATATATGTACATATATCTAGTATATCGAAAAAAATATGTGTAATTAATAAATAATCAGACCATGAAGAGAGCTGCAAAGATAACATCGCCAAATCAGATGTGGATTGCGTTTCTCCAGTTAAATTTAAAAAAAAATTTGAATCGGATGAAAATTTAGTGTATTTTATTCAGTATGAATATTTCAGAATGAATCAGTATACTTGGCGTAAACTCACACACCTTACCACAAAAAAAGTTGTAATTCATGATAATTGCGGATTAATTATGGGTTTGCTTAACCTCCTAAGTATATTGTCTAATCTTCATTTTGAGCTTCTTTTGAACTTTTTAATAAATCAGGTTCACACACCTATACTTTGTCAAATATGTAAAAACACATTTTTTATACTTTCAACTTTAATTTCTTTAAAAACCAGATGTGATAGAAAAACTTCACTGTCAGATTCGGATTCAGCCAGCAAAAATCTATATGAAATGACTCGAGAAACTAAATTTGTACCTGATATGTTTGATCAGTTAATCATTAATAATTTGGAAATTATTGATTAAATTTTAAGATTTTCATTTTAAAAATTAACTAAATCAGCCAAAAGAAATCATTAAAGAATATTATGTTGGTTTCTGAATAAGATATGCATTCTTGGGTGCTTTTGTTTCATTAATTTTATTCAACATTTACATCCCTTAAAATATTTTGTAATTTATTAAGAATAATACTGTTAGTACACCTGCAATTTTCAGGATAATATGGGGGTTCTATCGATATAGTATCTTCTATCAATAAAATATCATTCTCCTCTTTAACTGGAAATCGATTGTCCAACAATAATTGCATAGCAATATTCTTCCTTTTAGTAACCATCGCCTGTGACAGTTTTGCAGGCGATAATGAAAACAATTCTGGCACAATCAATTCCGCTTCGGATGTTACTTCGACATTTTTTATGGCATGATTGAATATTATTTTAAGATGATATTGCATAGATGTTTTTAACTGTAGAAGCACAATGCTGTAAAATAATACATTGTTATTTGTGATTATATAATAAAAATTGACAATCTCAAAAAAACCATGAAAAAGAACTTGAATAATATAAAAAGTAGTACAAGTCTATATGTATATATGTATATATACTTTAAGTACGATAAATATTTATTAATGAATAAGTATAAATATTATTTATTTATACTTATACATAATATTATACATACAGAGTCTGGCACTCGAAGTGTTACCAATTCAAAACGCTATAGAGAATTCATTTCTCAATATTTTTATTTACTACAAAAGCAAAAATATTCCAAATATATTCTGTTTTTAATAAAACATCTCATTTTTCGATGTATCCATCTCCTGCTTTGATAATTCGATCAAGTCTGTTAATAAACGACTCGCACGCTGCATGCAAGTGGTGAAATTCCAAACATTGTTCTTTCTGATGAAAAAATTTTCACCATTCGAACAATTCGTAAACAAACAGAACGATCGGGTATGGCTAAGAGAAAAATTAAACGAGAATTTGAATGCTCAGTTGGTCACCAGAAGCTATCACCCTTCTCAGGTGATGGTATGGGCCGCAGTAACTGCTGATGGGCACTCTCCACTTGTGTTTTTGGAGCCTGGCGTCAAGGTAAATGCCACAAACTGCCGTGAAATGGTTTTAGAAGCTGCCCTGAAACCTTGGACACGTAAACATTTCGGTTTCAGACTATGGACGTTTTAACAAGATTCAGCATCGTCGCACAGAGCTCGTATGAATCAAGATTGGTTGAGAAAAAATGTTCCACACTTCATTTCGGCTCAACAATGGCTTTCAAATTTACTGGATGCAAATCCAATGGATTTTTCCATTTGGGTTATTTTAGAGACCACAGTTTGTTCTAAAAAATATAGAAGTTTGGACTCGTTAAAGTCAGTGCTTCGTCGAGAATGGGAACGAATTCCGTCAGACTACTTGCGTGCAGCGTGCGAGTCATTTGTTAACAGACTTGATCGAATTATCAAAGCAAGAGATGGATACATCGAAAAATGAGATGTTTTATTAAAAATAGAATATATTTGGAATATTTTTGCTTTTGTAGTAAATAAAAATATTGAAAAATGAATTCTTTATAGCGTTTTGAATTGGTAACACTTCGAGTGCCGGACCCTGTAATTGATTCCTCTCATTATTCTGTGCATAAAAGTATTGAGATAAGGTCATCGAAAAGTAAATATTTTACGAGATATTTTACAGTTTATGTAAAATTATGAAATTATTTCAAGCTTTATAACTCGGAAAATACTTAATAAAAAAATACTTTATTATAGTGTTTTGGAAAGCTCTTGAAGTCAGCTACAAGAATATGTAATAAAAAATAGGGGATGCCATTTAAAAATTAACTTGACCTTTAAATGACCTTCACATTCACAATCGAGGTCAAATTCAATATCGCCATTCAATAGCCAGGGAAAAATACTAAAACTTATATCTGAAACTTTTTTTCAGAAAGTGCATTCCTTTCAAGATAATCCGGTGGGGAAGTTAAAATGGGTCACCCTGTATATATATATATGTTATACATATTATATTAATTTGTACTTATATTGTAAATAACTATTATGATAAATACTTATTAATAAATAAGTATTTTTATTGGTTTGTAAATAAGTAATTATTGTTCATAAAAAACAACAGTCAAATTATGCTTTTGAAGAAATTTACAATCTCATGTCAATAATGCAACTTCTGTCAAAATCGTTGAGTTGATTCTAGATAACCAAATCTGTCCAAAACAGATTTTAAAAGTATCTGCTACAAATTTTGTCAATATAATATAATACCAATAAAAATGTAACAGAATCTACTAACAGAATATAATGACATCGACTACATAAATTAAGCAGAATCTGCTGTTTCTCAACCATTTAAATGATATTCTACTTTTAATGGTATTTTACTTAAAAATGTTTATGAAATATAATAGATTTTGTTCAGTTTCTTCGAACATAATCAACTCTCAGTCATTATATCGGCACAAGCCACACCAGCAAAATACGAGTTTAAGCAGATAAAACCAGATCTGTTGTAATATCTGAACAAATCTGCTATTAATCTATTGTTATGCAAAAACTGCAGAAAATGTTATTTGCTTATTGTGATACAGCTCTCCTTACCTATCTTTAATAACAATTGATCAAGTACTAGTATAACAAATTATCTCTTTAGCGACCTGCTTTATTTAAAACAAAACAGAAAGGAAAAGGCAAGAATAGAAATATTGCAAATTCCATTTATCTGGTAAATCTGCACGATTGGCAACAAAATTGTAATTATTTCTTCAATAATACATATATTTTGTAAAAATCAAAGGTAGGTATGACTTGATTCTTTCGTAGTGTTTTGTTTTTTTAATAAACAATAATATACAATAAAATCTGTAAAATTTCTCCAAAATATAAAATTTTAAAACAATATTTTTTTTAATTATAAGATAATTATAAATATAAACAAAGAGAGAGAAGATACAATTTTATATACACTTCTCAAAAAAGTGAAGAACACAATTTTCCATGTCTGTCATATTGCATATAGGATTTAAATAAATTTATATAGATTTGAATAAAATCATTGGTCAATTCCTATAGTGTAACAATTGATCTGCATCCAAGTAATTTTTCCAAAAATCACTATTTATCAAATCACATTCAACTGAAGGAATTCATTTACATGTCAGAAGTGCATGTATGAAAAAAGATAACATTCAAAGGGAGAGTTACTGTATATGTTATTTCTGACTATGATGATACAAGTAATGAAGCATCTCAACCAAATGGAAACTGTACGAGCCTTCTTTAAGAAGGACAAATGTTCTGCCACATAGTCAACGTATGTTTCAAGTGTCTCCTTTAACCATTCTACTTGCTAAATAATTTTAAGAAACTGTGATATATAGAAAGACAAGGGCAAAGTCAAGAAAGAATAACAATTATAATCACCAAAACCATGTTCTGCTAATTTTTTGAAGCCGTGTAAATAAATAAATAAATAAATAAATTATATATATATATATATATATATATATATATCTATAACATTTATATATATAAGAATCAAGTCATACCTACCTTTGATTTTTACAAAATATATAATTCATATATATATATATCAATTATATATGTATATATGTATATATATTATATATAATATATAAAGTTAAAAGAACATATTTTTTAAAACAAAAATTATTAATATCATTCTACATAATATTCAGGTAATATTATAAGTAATAAGGTAATGTATAAGTTTATATTATAAATAATAAGTTTATAAGTAATCTAGATTAAAAAAATCAGAATATATACTTTTTATGCAAATAAAAAATAAGCAATAGAAAATAGTCCAAATAAATATTTTGTTTTTAAGATTATTACGTATTAATGTGTTTACATAAATGTATCAATACATTTTAAGATTATTAGAGTTAAGTTTAGTTAAAATTAAAAACCTTATATTTTTGTCATAGAATTTTATTACATGTTTCGATTACTACCAAAATAATGTCGAGCTTTCCTAACCTTTCTGATACTGGATCGACTGTGTAAACAACACCACAGTACATATTTTCGTCCTTCATTATTACTTTAACCTTCTTTCCGACATAACTCTTAAGTAAGATTGGATCGTTTTTATATACTTGATGTGAAAAGTTTAAATCCTTTTGTATGCTCATATTCAAGCTATAAAAATGTAAACAATAGGCATTTGGCGTTTGTCATGCACATATATAAATTGAAGGGGAAAAGAACCCGTACAATTGTATCTTAAGAGCGGAAAGACGTATCTTGAAAGTCAAGGTGAGTTTAAGCTCATTTTCAACGAAGATCGATTCGACGCCATTTTAGCTCCAAATTCTTAGGATGCGTCCCCATGGAACAAGAAATAAGAATTATTTGGGAAACATTTGTATAACGATCCCATAGTTTGGGGAATAATAATTTTAATGTAAAAAAATAACTAAAAATTTCGGTAATTTTATAGAATAGCATGAATTTCAAACATGTTATAATATCATTCGGGGTGCGGGGATTCTCGAAAGCCTCGTCTACAATAGTCGCACAGGCTGTGTCGCAGGTCGCATAGGCTGTGTCGCATGTCGCAGGCTGTGTCGTAAGGCTGTCGCAGTCGCAAGAGTCCTTGTCGCACGGAGTTGAGTCAACTTCAACTTTCTGCGACTGCGACAAGCGTGTCGCATGAGATCAGCCAATCACAGCACAGAACGTTGCCACGCGAAGTGTTTTGACGATTTGCGTGTGTTGCTAGCTATCCGTGGTATATTTTCTGGTCGCACCCACCATCTTCTGTTGTGCGATTCAGTAAGTAAACGGTAATATAAACATATTAAATTTAAAAATTGGGAGCAAAGTTGAAGAAAAATTAGTAATTGCTGCCGATCATTCATTGCGGCTGCAGTCGACTTAATGCACGCGAACAATCCTTGCGACATATTGTAGATTGTAGTCTAGCGACACATGCGACAACTTTCCTGCGACACTACTACTTACGACTTGCGACACAGCTTGTGCGACTATTGTAGACGAGGCTTTAAGCCTCGTCTACAATAGTCGCACAGGCTGTGTCGCAGGTCGCATAAGCTGTGTCGTATGTCGCAGGCTGTGTCGCAAGGCTGTCGCAGTCGCAAGAGCCCTTGTCGCACGGAGTTGAGTCAACTTCAACTTTCTGCGACTGCGACAAGCGTGTCGCATGAGATCAGCCAATCACAGCACAGAACGTTGCCGCGCGAAGTGTTTTGACGATTTGCGTGTGTTGCTAGCTATCCGTGGTGTATTTTCTGGTCGCACCCACCATCTTCTGTTGTGCGATTCAGTAAATAAACGGTAATATAAGCATATTAAATTTAAAAATTGGGGGCAAAGTTGAAGAAAAATTAGTAATTGCTGCCGATCATTCATTGCGGCTGCAGTCGACTCAATGCACGCAAATAATCCTTGCGACATATTGTAGATTGTTGTCTAGCGACACATGCGACAACTTTCTTGCGACACTACTACTTACGACCTGCGACACAGCCTGTGCGACTATTGTAGACGAGGCTTTAGATTTGAGTTGAACCTCGTTTTACATGGAAAGTTGTAAACCCATGTGAAACTTCACTTCGCATTAAAAAGTGTACGCTATTTAGCTTCGTGAAGCAGCCCGGCGATGTGGCGAGACGATGTGGAGAGACGACAGCGTACACTTTTTAATGCGAAGTGAGGTTCCACAAGGGTTTACACTTTCCACGCAAAGCGAATTCGACTCACACCTATGTGTATAGTTTCTCGGTGGAGTTCCCCGTAGGGGGGAGGCGGAATATGCTGCCTCCACACGTACACTTTTTAATGCGAAGTGAGGTTCCACATGGGTTTGCAATTTTCGACGCGAAGCTAGGTTTTACATGGGTTTACAACTTTCCACGCAAAACGAGGTTCAACTGAAATCTATAGGGCCAAAGGCCCCTCCCCTGAATGATACTATATTACAACATACATGTTTGAAATTCACGCTATTCTATAAAATTACCGAAATTTTTATTTATTTATTACATCGAAATTATTATTTCCCAAACTATAGAACTGTTATACAAATGTTTCCCAAATAATTCTACGTCAATTAAAAAAAAAATGTTGTTTAAATTTTTTTCTGTTATCTAGACGCCGAACTTATTTTTATTAACTGTAAATAAACTATTATTTTCCAAATTACGAGAATTCTTTCCTAAACTTGCCCAAATGATTCCCAAACGAATGGAATAATAAAAAATGCGAAATATTGAATTTGTCTGCTAACTATATCAAGGTCCGTGAGTGTCACATTTCTGATTATCAAGGACTCTATCTAAACAGTGTGGCCCACAGACTTCTATATTATACACGTATAATATAGAAGTCTGTGGTGTGGCCTCCTTATTTCTATCCTCCATGCGGATTATGGATCTAAGAATATATGGATGGAGTGTAAAGTAGGTTTATGGGCGAGGGGACCCGCGCCAACGAGGAAAGGGAAAATCGGGCGGCAGCCATTACTGGTGATCACTTTTTCTCATAGACTTATATACATAGGGTGCGTTCCGTTTCACGCATATGCGCGCATTTATCTTTTACGTTCATTACATTCATACTTTTAGCGTTTCTTCGCTGGATGCAGCCATTTTAGCCATCTCTGTCGAAAATTGATGGAGAGGGGGTAAACGCTAGCTTTTCTTCGCTCGCATAAAATTGTACCTTAAGAGTAATAAAGGGTGTTTTCCAACAAGATACGCAGATGACACAGTGCAACACTGGCCTAGTTTCCACCGAAGCACCTAATCTGGCATAGAATCGAATTTGAGTCGATGGAAACACCCTAGATTAACTCATTTCACTCCCGTTTCTTCTTCACTCCTATTTCACTTCCAGTGGAAACAGCATAATATTTCATTTGTTCTGCACCGAAGTAGAATCGGATTGAAGACTTCGGTGGAAACTAGGCCACTGTGTCCTACACAGAGTGTTCCAACTGTGACACAGTATCACACTGCTCGACACAGTAAAAACTGAAGTACAAGTGTGTAAAATGCCCCAATGTTACTAATGTTTTACGGAATCTTAATACATAATATTTAAATTGTGGTAATAATACTTTCAAACATAACCTAGAAGAAAATTAGAGACGTAAAAAAATTGTGAAGCTTTAAGATAATGGATTCTAGTTTCGAAATTATTGGTAAGATGTTAAAAAGTGCAAAGTAGGTAAGTAGGTAGGTGCAAGTGCAGTAGATATGTTCCATTAAGAATTTTACACAGTGTGACACAGTGCAATTTAGCGTGTTCTAGTTGGAAAACACCCAAAGTTAAGATATATTAATGCTACAAATGTTGCAAATTATAACTGCTGCAAAGCGAAAAGAATCATAATTAAACTACAGTATTATCACATTATTTATTCAGTTTTCTTGCTTTCTCATGCATGTCCCTATTTTATAATACTATATTTTATAATACTATTTTATAATTTCAAAAATTTATGGAAAGTAGAAGATGATAATAATTTATTTGGAAAAGTACAATTGTCTGGTACATTCTAATAAAATCTGTTTATTTTTTTTTTTTTATTTTATTTTATTTTATTTTATTTATTTTATTTTATTATAGTTCTATTATTTTTCCATTGCTCCCTCGGAAATCCGTCGAGTGTTCTTAGTTTATTGCAAGTAAATAAAAAGCCGACGAAAACACATTTCATGAAAAAGTTAGGAGACGAAAGCGAACAGCGTTTCAACACATGGTTTCAACACATCTTTACTTTGCGGTGGAGTGGAGATAAACGCTAGCTTTTCTTCGCTCCATGAAAAGGTAAGAGGCGAAAGCGAACAGCGTTTTAACGCTGTTTTGTTTTGCGGTGGAGTAGGGATAAACGCTAGCTTTTCTTCGCTCGCATAAAATTGTACCTTAAGAGAGAGCATGGCAACATGTAGGGTTTCAGAGAGCTTGTTCGTTTTAGCTGCACTGAGGCTACTCGGGTTTGCTCTACAACAAGATAATATAGGACAGATAGATAGTCTATCCTGTATTATCCTGTTTAGAGCAACCCCAGAGCAGCCTCAGTGCAGCTAAAACGAACAAGCCCAGACATAGCTTCCTGGGGTAGATCTGTCTTTTTCTTTTGATCGTCTCTCATCCCCACCCAAATGATCAGAAAAATTCTTTAACTTTTCTGATTGGTGAGCTTTCCCTCGCTATCGCTATTCCCTGTTCCTATTATCTATGTTTTTCATTGTGTTTAGGCCGTCTAATGCTTTTTCTAACCTTAAGGTCCAAACTCATGGACGCATCATTTGTCGCGCGCGTCACGCGTCATTCTAGAAGTAACTAGATTCTAGTGACGCCTGGAATTGGCGCGTTTGACGCGTTTGCAGTTGAATTTATTCAACTACAAAAGCGGTATCGCGTTTGTCGCAGTATTCAAAAGTTCGTGCGCAATTAGTCGAAATGGAAGTCGAAAGAGAAGACGGGATGAACGAAATTCAGGTAAGTAAGAAAAGAATTTAAAGTAAAATAAAATAGAGAAATTAGAGAGAGAGAGAATACATACACACACATACACATTATGCATGAAAGAGAAATAAAGATTGTACATATTTCAAGATTTCAATACACTGCATATTTTAGAAACATTATTGTTATTATTTCAAATTTCTTGTAGGAGGTCTTCACGTGTGGTGTATGCGAACAAATAGTGGAGAACGTAGAGGCAGTATGCAATCATTCCTGCTTAGAAGGATACTCGCAGATATTTTTCGACGAGAACCGATACTTTTTACTTATCCTCAATGCGGTAAGAAAATTAATGATTGTTTTGTTATTAAATATTGCATTACATTATTGAATACATATTAAATTGTGCAGATGATGGAGACATTGTGCGTCGAAGTGATATGAATGGAGAAAATGTCAATGTCGTTGAGTCATGGATGGCATTGAATCTCCCGATGCAAGAAATCTGAAATATATACATAATATATTATTATTTTGCATTATCTCCGAAATATAACTACATATTTTTCATAATTACATGTGCAAGGTTTATAAACATATTACCTTAAAGTTAAACTTAGGCGTTCCGTTGGACTTATAGGCTCCCGCACAACATATAATTTCTGCAAATGAGGCCCTACAATCATTAATAAAGCCTCGAATAGTGTAGCAGACATACAGAAATAGTTGTGAAACCGCAAATCTTCAAGTCTCAGAGTTGGAAGTAATGCGTGATAAAAACCGTGATCACATCGTGTCTGAAACAGAGGAGCAACCCAAAAACGTTTCTTTTGGCTACTCTTTTTCTGTCTTTTCATTAAAAGAATTGCTAATGCTGTAAGTTTTTGCTTACGTCGGCTACAGTTCACATTTTGAACATTAATAATGTTTGCGCATTCTATTAGCCAATCTCAATATTTGACGTTCATGACCATTAGTAATTAATGCTACTTTATTTACTTTCTTTGACACATTAAATACTTTTTTAAATTCCAAAATAATATGATTACAATGCAGTGACACTACAGTGAAATGCGACGCGTCAACATGAAATAGTCGCGTCAAACGCGCCAATTCCAGGCGTCACTAGAATCTAGTTACTTCTAGAATGACGCGTGACGCGCGCGACAAATGACGCGTCCATGAAGCCCATCGCACACGAAATGCATAACAGAGCATACGCATAACATAAGACCGCTGGACCAATGCGCATCTTATGTAAATCAATATGGCGACTTTTTTCTAGGTGTTTATTGGTCCAGCGGTCTTATGTTATGTTTATGCTACGCTATGTATTTTGTGTGTGATAGCCCTGAGTTTGTACCTTTACTCTACTACTCCTATTACGGTGTGATATGTATGTACATACATATAATAATAGTAGTGAGTTGTTGTCACTGTTGGGATTGGCGCTGCCATTACCGGTGATCACTTTTCCCCTGATCGCTCTGGCTGCACCCCCGCGAATTTACGCTCCATCCATATATTCTTAGGTTGCATTTCAAAACGTCTTATTTGAAGAAAATTTTACTCAATTTCTATAGTATATGTGACGTAAGCTATAGAGTATTGAGTAAAATTTTCCTCAAATAAGATGTTTTGGAATGCAACCTTAGAGCCATGATGCGGACAACTATCCTTTTCTATTTCGTGACTATCTTTATAACATGGGGATAAATGAAGAATACATATATGTAATACTCCTATATTGCTAGTTCCGTATCTTCACAATGAGAGGATCGAGGCCCATAAAAGAGAGACGCACGATTTCCAAATATGGGCAAACGGTTAAGCCTCGTTATGCGCAGGCGCGTCTATTGAGTGAGTGTGAGCGAGAGGCTAAGCATTAGAAAATGAGACGGAAAGAACACGAAAAGAGAAAACATTACCTGGGTGCCTATTCCGTACACGTTTATCGACAACTATCGCTATCGTTAACTGACGACAGCCAATAGCAATTCGCGCTTTCTTCTAGAATCGTTCTTGTATTGGATGTCGTTAAACTAACGACACCGACGACTATCGTACTCGTGTACAGAATCGAGCCCCTGGTCGTGTCTGACTAACGCTGTTAGCGCATGCGCACAAAGCAGCTGAACCGTGCGTAAGAGACAGACTATGGGTCTGTTCTTTTCAGCTGCACTGCTGAACTAGTGCAATAAGTTAGAGTGAAAAAATATATATATGTCTCATTCTAACTTATTGCACTAGTTCAGCAGTGCAGCTGAAAAGAACAGATACGTCTGTATTATACGTCTGTACCGTAATGTTTGTCCCTGAGGTCGGCACTCTTCTAGCAATATATTACCATAGACTTAATAGACGGAGCCCATGAAGTAAGATAAGGAGACCGAACTTCATGGTCAGAGAATAGCAAAAGTGGACCCGAATTCCATCGTAAAAATGAGTTCGATATTTGGCCACTCGCGTCGCATGAACGTTAGTACTACCATTTCTATTGGTTAATAATCACAGAACCAATAGAAATGGGAGTACTAACGTTCATGCGACGCGAGTGGCCAAATATCGAACTCATTTTTACGATGGAATTCGGGTCCACTTTTGTCACCCCACAGTTCGGTCTCCTTATCCTACTTCCTGACGGAGCCTAAGGGTGCCGTCCCATGGCAATCGGAAAACGGAATCGGAAAGACGGAATAGTGGGGACAACCAATGAGCATCGTTCCGAAAAATTCTGAGTGCTATCGCATGGAAAACGGAATCGCGGAATTCCGTTCTGATTTTAATTTACCCTGGGTTCCCATGTGTCAAAATATTCAGAAATTAATAATATCGGAAATTTATTTTACTCGCTTAAGGTAAGCAAAAATGATGATCATTATAAGAGAAGACCTAATAATGAAGAATCTAGAAAAATTTTATATTAATTGTATGAAATGATGGAAAATATATCAAATTAAAGCAAAAGTAAGGTTAGAATGTCATCCGATTTTCCGACAAATATGCTCCATGGGAACCCAGGGTAACTTAAAATCGGAACGAAAAGCCAAATTAATTTGGCTTTTCGTTCCGATTTTAAATTACCCTGGGTTCCCATATATATATATATATATATATATATTATATATATATATATATATATATATATATATATATATATATATATATATATACATTACATTTTTGTTTATAAATATTTTTTATTTAGTAATTGCAGGGAAAAAATGAGAGCGAAAATAATTCAATCATTTCTTATAAAAATGATAATAGAATGGCGAAGTATTCCACAGTCATCTTGGCAAAGAGAGTTTCGAAGAAGACAACTAATGAAAATTTTCAGTATTTATAAAATAATAAAAAGAAGGGAACAGAATAATAAGCGACGATTTTGGGTACGTCCAATATTTTATGAAGAACGAAGGCACTTGCAAGGTGCAAGTAATAATTTAATTAGAGAAATGCAACATATTGATGCAGAAAAATATATTGAATATCTTCGTATGGACGTATTAACCTTTAATGAATTATTACGTCTTATTGAGAGAAAAATTGAGAAGCAACACGTAGTAAGAGCTCCAATATCCGCTCGTACACGTCTGGAAATATGCCTGCGGTATCTAGCATCAGGAGACAACATGTCATCACTTTCGTTTGCTTTTCGAGTAGGACTTAATACAGTCTCAAAGATTGTATCAGAAACTTGCGGAGCTATTTGGGATGTGTTAAGAGACAAAGTTTTTCCGGAAATCACTGAAGATTTTTGGAGAGAAAAGGCCAATGAATTTGAAACGCAATGGAATTTTCCTAATTGCATTGGAGCAATAGATGGAAGACATATGGTAATAACAGTAAGTTTGTTTTCTAAATTTGTTTATTATAAATTTATTTTAATATTATTTTCTAATATAGTAATTTATATTTTCTAATATTAATTTCCTAATATTATTTTTTATTCTAATTAAACAATAAGAATATAACTTAATTTTTATCAAAAGAATTCAAATAATTTTGGTATTATGTTTTAGGCTCCATCACACAGTGGGTCCATTTATTATAATTATAAGGGTACCCACAGCATTGTTCTCCTTGCAATCGCAGATGCGAATTACTGTTTTACAGCAGTAGATATTGGAGCGGAAGGTAGACGAAGTGACGGAGGCATTTTTCTGGAAAGCGATATTGGACATCACTTCATCAATAATACATTTAACTTACCTATGCCAAGAAGAATTGTAGAAAATGGTCCACACTTGCCATTTGTTTTAGTAGGTGATGAGGCTTTTGCCCTAACACATTTTATGATGCGACCTTATCCACGTGCCAACGATTTAAATTTAAAACAAAAAGTATTCAATTATCGACTTAGTCGAGCCCGTAGAATTGTGGAATGTGCTTTTGGCATTTTTACAGCACGTTGGAGAATTTTTCGACGACCTCTATCAACAAATATAGACAATGCAATTACAATAGTAAAAGCAACAGTGTGTCTACACAATTATTTAATGCAAAAAGATCTTGCAGTTCCCGCTGAACAAAGGCAATATATGATTTTATCTTCAGAGGATGTAAATGTATGTACAAGTTCTTTCCAAGCATTACATCATTGTTCTGATAATACAGAAAAAAATAATGTAATTCAAAGTGCGGTAAACATTCGAGATGCATTCACAGAATTTTTTTGTACTGCTGGAGCTATAGAGCAACAATGGGAGAAGGCATTACAAAATGACTTTTAAAGTATTGTATATATAACGAAATATATGCTTTATAATAATATAACGAAATATATGCTTTATAATAATATAACGAAATATATGTTTTATAATAATATAACGAAATATATGCTTTATAATAATTAATTGTAAATTATAATAATCCCAATCTTTCCTCCGTTTCGCGCAGTTTCGTTAAAAACTCCAATTCCAAATTGGATCTTTCTCTATACGGAAGTCGACGCATCCCTTCTGCGATTCTTAACATAAACCCATCGATAGGGCTGGGTTGAATATTCGTGTTTAAGGCCTCTAATAAAGCTTTATCTATTTCGTCGCTATTTGAACGTCGTTTTTCTGAAACCAAATAATATATTAACTTATTTAAAACTGTAATATCTTCATATTAATATGTAGTATCTATTTAAAATACGAACTTCGTGAAGATGAAATCGCTGTAGAAATTTCAGAGATGACGGGTGATGGAGGCCTGTTTTCAACATCAACGTAATCGTTGCTATCATTATAAGATGAACTTGAACAAGAAGGTGAAGGAACAGAAAGATTATTTGTTACTTGAGCCGTTTTTTTCCGTGGATTTGATAATTGTAAAGATGTACATGTTCTAAAAAGAAAATTAAAAATTTAGTTATTAATTCGAAATATCATTTAACACATTCAATAAAACTTACGTTTTATATTGTAATGTATCATTAAGAAAATTCATTGCATCATAATAGCGAAAAGATGGTTTTTTTCTTTCATTAATGGGAGTACCAGCAACACCACTTCTTTTTTCAGTGCTCTGTATTTTATTAAAATTTCTTCTAGCTTTTAAATAGCAATCTCTTAAATATTGCCACCTTTTCTCAGCATCGATAGGTGAATATGCTCCTAAAACATTAATTTTTTTAAAGGAAAATGCTTCCGTAAATAATATTGAATCATAAGCTTACCTCCTAGACAATTACTGACTTGCTGCCATAGATCCTTTTTCTTTAATTTTGTTCTTTCTGACGGTGGTGTACGTTGATCGTATAATGCCGGTCGTTGTTGCACCATACTTATTAATTCTTCATCTATTCCTGATGTTTGTAAAGCATCATTATTTTTATCCTCCATTACTTGGCTTTCATCTGTCTCCATGGACTTTTTCTCAATATCTAAACAATAAGAATGGAAATTCATTATTAATCGTAACAGAAAATTCATATAACAAATTATATATAAACATTGTACAAATATTACATAAAATTTTTCATACTTGTGATAACAATATTTCCTGTTTCATCGATGCTTAAAACCTGACATTCACTTTTAAAAGCAGCAAAACAAGAATGTTGAAGTATATAATCATCTATTGTTAACACCCATCCACAGTAGCCACATTTTCCTGTCTAATAATAAACAAATGATACTATATAACTAAATAAAGTAAATAAAGTAAATTTTATCCAAATTGAAATTATTATAAGCATACCTTAGTAAACAGTAAGTAACAATAATGTAACAATTATGTCATACTTTTTCACTTATCAATAATTGTTACGTACATACATACAAGGTTATATCGCAATTATATTGTTGAGAAAATTATAACATTAATGTTTTATGTTAACTGTTACTTTGTGTTTACTAAGATTGTATATTTGTAATGTTGAAATAAAAATGTATGCTAAACTATCATTTATTAACATATTATAATCTAACAATATGTATAAACTCAGTATATACATTATATAAATTATTATAATACTTACTCTAGATGACATCTTTCTTTTTCAAAATATATAAAAGAATTTTTATTCTTAATCTTGACCTCTACTACCTCTAGAAACCACAATACAAATTTTTCGGAACGATATAATGGTTCCGATTCCGTTTTACTTGCGACAGTACTTTGAATTTTTCGGAACGATGCTCATTGGTTGTCCCCACTATTCCGTCTTTCCGATTCCGTTTTCCGATTGCCATGGGACGGCACCCTAAGCTGTCTAAATGGGCAAGGGGGGTAGTGATCTTTGCCGTAAGGGGAACGCAGTAGGTGAACAGTAAAGCCGACGGCACACGGTACGAGTTTTCGTAGTAGATCGCATACGAGTTAGCCATTAAGCACGAGAGTGAGAGAGAGCGAAAGACGCTCGCTTTCTCTCGCTCTCATGCTTAACTTCGGTTAAACTCGGTGAAACTCGGTAATATTTCGCTATGGTTTACGTCACGTATACTATAGATTTTGTGTAGTGATACAGCGAAATCATGAAGGAAGAGGGGAGGAGACTCAACTTCGTCGTGTACGAGCAGAAAATGCGATCCTGTTTTGGCCGATCAATTGGGAGGAAATCCGCTAACCGGAATAATTTTCTAATTCAGGTGCCATTTTTAAGCTATAGTTAACGTTGTGTATACTATAGATTTTTAGTATACATATATTGGAACATGACTTTAACCTTTAACCAGTCACAGTGACAGGCGTCACAGACGTATCAATAGTATAAGTTACAAGTGGTAATTCTCCAATTTGCGCTTCTATTAGCTTGTTAGCTAATATAACATACGTGACATATAACATACTTGTTAGTTGTAATTTCCCACTTAACAATATAATTGTGATATAAAACACAAGTATTATATTACAAGCATTGTGTATCTCAGGAGATGCTCGGAGTCGCTCCTAGCAAACCTAACGTACTTTATAATATTATTTTAGACAGAAGTTATATGTGGGGCAATTGGGGATCTTCGGGATAAAAAAATATAAGGTTTGCTTAAATCTGCTGCGAGATAGACGCAGAACAGATAAAAATAACAAATTATAAAGTTGGTTAGGTTTGCTCGGAGCGACTCCGAGTAGGCTCCCGAGAGACAAAATGAACAATGATACAGTTACATTATTGAATGCGAAATTACAACTAGCAAGTACGTTACATGTAACATTATGTTAGATGGGATTGTGAGGACATCTTTTTTATCCAGTACTTTTTCAGGAATCAAGCAGATACAATTGAGAAAAGATTTAGAAGTCCTTTTTTATTGCGTGCATGGTGCATTCCGACAGCTGAAGATTGAAAACTTCCACTCCAAAAGAAAAAGAAAGAAGGTTAGTAACTGCAAATAAAAAAGTAAGTTTAAGAAATAATTATAACAAATAACGAAAAATTATTTTTCAGTCTTATAAGTACGGATGGAATCTGAAGGAAAATGGAGCACACAATTAAAGGAATTAAAGGAATCAAAATTTACGTATTTGCAACGAAATTTGGATTTAGTCGAGCTGCCTTCTTCGAATTGGGGATTTACAAGAGGAAATGAAAAATTTTTTGGTTTTCAAAAGGCAGAAAATGTTTTCAATATTGGAACAAGAATGGTTGTACTTTCAAATTTAAACGTTAATATTTATATCAATGACGAGATTATGCCTTTTTCGGAATATATTACAGTAAATAATAATAATAATAATATTCGGGGGGGAGGTCTCTTCGAGCCCTACCAGCGACACTCAGACCGAGTCCATTGTGTCTCCCCGTTAAAACAGCCGTGATTAGGGTAAGCCTGTCCCCTTCCAGAAGGAGAGCAGGTCCCCAATCGACAACTGTCTTATTTGCTCGGGCTCCAGCAAAGCTGAGCCCAACCAGCGAAGTCGCTGCCCTGCAAGTGCTGGGCACTGACTTAAAATGTGGAGGCTTGTTTCATCCTCTTCCCCACATGCTCTACAGTCGGGTGAATCACTGACACCCAGCCTGTGCATGTGATAATTCAGGACGCCATGTCCTGTCAGTATTTGTACCGCCAGTCTGGCGTCCTTCCTGCTCAACCGTCTTATGCTCCTCGCCAGGCCCTCTCCGGGAGAATCTCCCAGCAGAGCGCTAGCTTGTCTGCATTTGACTTTGGTTTCATTTTTCCAGTATTCCAGGTGCTGGCCCCTCAGCCAGCTCCGGATCCTTTCTCTACTCAGAGAGTAGGGGACCCCAACTGCTGGCTCCGGTCCCAGCATTCCCGTCACTGCTCCAGCTCTGGCGAGCTGGTCGGCCATCTCGTTGCCCTTAATCCCCGCGTGTCCGGGGACCCAAACCAGGGCAACTTCGTTTCTTCTCGCCAGCTCTTCTAGGGTGCACCTGCAGTCCCAGACCAGCCGTGAGGTGAAGATCGGGGAGCCAAGCGCTTTAATCACCGCCTGACTATCCGAACAGATCTTGATGCACCTGCCAGTCCTTCCAGATCCCAGCAGCTCCAGTGCACAGTTCAGAACAGCCACGGTCTCCGCCTGGAACACCGTGGCGTATTTCCCGAGGGGGATGATTTCTTTCACCTCTTCTCGTTGGCAAAAGATGCCCGCACCGGAGCCCTCTCCCCTTCTGGAGCCATCCGTGAACCAGACGTCCCCTCCTAGAGAGATCGGCCCCTTGGCGTCCCTCCAGTCCTCTCGCTTGGAGAGACATACCCTGTATCCTCTTTCGAAGGCACGGATCCTTGGCATTCTATCTTGCCCCATCGCAAAAACGGAGCCCGATAGAATTTCGTCCGGGAGTTTCGTGTGCCTCGCACCCGCCTTCCACTTGACTTCACATCTCAGGCGGTGAGCCGCAGCCGCAGCTGCCGCCATTACCGTCAGATGGAGTGGTTCAACATCCAGCAGCACTCCCATCGCCGCCACCGGTGTTGTTCGCAGAGCGCCAAGAGCCCCTCGTAGAATCAGAGCTCTAACGTGTTCCAGGGCAACCTTGGCGCCTCTTTTCAGTACCCTGGGCCACCACACTACCGACGCATAGAGTAGTCTGGGGCGCAGTATAGCCGTGTAGATCCAAAGGACCATTCTTGGCCTCAGACCCCAGGTCCGGCCAAAGGTCCGTCTGCACGTCCAGAAGTAGGAGCAGATGCTCCTACAGCGATCGTCAAGATGTTCCCTCCATGTCAACTTCTTATCCAGGATAACTCCTAGATATTTCACCGACTCGGAAGGAGCCAGCCTGATTCCTCCAAGTGTGGGGCCCTCCACAGGGCCCACCTTGTATTTATGTGTGAATACCACGAGACCCGTCTTGAGCGGATTAACCGACAGACCCGTCTCCCGGCACCATTCTTCCACCACCTCCAGAGCCGCTTGCGTTAGCTCTAGAAGTGTTTCTAAGAAGGGTCCTCGCACAAGAACAGCCAAATCGTCGGCATACCCCTGCGCATAGAAGCCCCTTCTATTCAATGTGTCTAGCAGCTTGTCAGCTACCAGACACCACAAGAGTGGAGAGAGTACTCCCCCTTGAGGGCAGCCCCTGTCCACCCATCCGCTGACACTCACCGTGCCCAATGAGGCCGTCACTTGCCGTCCGAGCATGCCCCTGATCCACAAAATGATCCTCTCCGGCACTCCTCTTCTGGCCGCTTCCCTGCACACCACTTCGTGTGGGGTGTTGTTAAAGGCACCCTCTATGTCCAGGAATGTTCCTACCACGTAACCCTTCCTCTCCAATTGTCCCTCGATCATCGATACGACAGAATGGAGGGCGGTCTCAGTGGAGTACCCCGTGCGATACGCGTGCTGGTTCTCGTGCAACGGATGTTGCACGAGAACGACATCTCGCACGTAAACTTCGACCAGCCTTTCTAACGTCTTGAGAAGAAAAGACGTCAGGCTGATCGGCCGGAAGTCCTTGGCACAGGTGTAACTCGTCCTTCCCGCTTTCGGAATGAACACTACCCTGGCCAGTCTCCAAGCACTAGGCGTGTAGCCCAGTGCCAGACAAGCTCTTAATGTTCTGGTGAGGGGCCCGATAATCAATTCCAGCCCCTCCTGTAGAAGAGCCGGAAAGACTCGGTCGGGCCCCGCCGACTTAAAGGGCTTGAAAGCATTCACAGCCCATCTTACCCTATCGGGTTTGACAATTTGGGCTGCGAGTGCCCAGTCACTTCCACGTGCCCTTCTCGAGCCCGTGTCTTCCCACTGGGACGAACATTCGCTCGTTCCTCTTTGGAAGCCCGGGAAGTTCGTCTCCAGTAGGTGCACCAGACACTGTTCGCCCGTCACCATCGTCCCGTTTGCGAGCCTGATGGCTTCAAGTCTAGCGTCTGAAGTTCTGGATAAGACCCTGCAGTGTCTCGCGGTTTCAGGCATGCCTTCCACCGACTCGCAGAATCTCTCCCAGCTTTCCCTTTTCGCCCTCACCACAGAATCCCTGTAGGCCTTCTGAGCTCTTCGGTAAAGATCCCAGTCGGCCTGACGGTCCGTGTTCCTGGCTCTATTCCAGGCCCGACGTGCCGCACCTCTGAGCTCCTGCAGTTTGGGGCTCCACCAGGAAGTACCCTTGGTGTTTCTAACTGTCCTTTCTGGACAGTTCTTTTCGAAGCTGTCAGACAGAGCCCTCTGCAGATGGTCCACACAGAGCTCTATCTCCAGCGCGGTCCCGTGCCTCCTAGGGAAGCCTCTGAGACCTTTCGCTAGATCTTCTCGATAGGATTCCCAGTTGGTTTTCTTTGGGTCTCTTATTATAACCTCTTCAGACTTGACCTTGGCCATTCTGAAGGTGATTTGTCTGTGATCCGACAGCGAGGGCTCTTTCGAGACCCTCCAGTCAGTCACCTCTTGAGCTATCTGTTTGGAACAGATTGTCAGGTCCAGCACCTCCCTTCTCACCGCTGTGACGAAGGTGGGCTCGTTACCCTTGTTGAGAATTTCCAGGTCCGTGGTCACCAGAAATTCCAACAGTCTTCTACCTCTCTCATTGGTGTCCGTGCTATTCCATACCGTGTGGTGCGCATTTGCGTCGCACCCCAGGATTAGGGGAATCCGTCTCTCTTGGCAGTATTCTGCCAGACGTATCACCGGCGTCGGTGGCAGCGAGCCCCCCTCCTCATGCGGGAAGTAGGCCGAGCACACCACCAGTTTCCTGACCTCGTTGGCCTTGCCGGCGATTTCAATCTCCGCTGCTACCACATCTCTAGAACAGAAATCGGGTATTAGTCGGGCTTCAACCCCCTTGATCGCCATACAGGCTCTTGGGCGTTGCTCTTGCGGGGCCCTAAAGAGCCTTCCGCACCCCGCTAATCCCCTGACACAGCCTTGGACCAGCCAAGGTTCTTGTATCAGTGAGATCGCTGTGTGCACCCTAGCTAGGTGCCTGGCAAGAACGGCCGAGGCCCCTTTGCTGTGGTGCAAGTTAATCTGGGTAAAGGTCACCCCGGTTAGGCCCGTGAATTAGGGCGCAACCCCTGGGTCAGACCTTTCCTGCCCCTCCACCCCTCCACTCTGGGCCGTCCCGCTCACCCTAAAGGTGACTCGGTCCATGCCCAGGTAGGGCCTAAACTCCAGCTTCCTCAACTTGAGGACGCTGGACTCTGGAATGCCGAGAACCAGGTTCCTACCCTCAGGGGTAGCCCCTACGTTCTCAGCAAAGACGTTCCAGCCCGCGGTGCCGAGGCCGGGATTCTGCCGCTCCAGCCGCCCCAGGACAGCGGTCGCGCTCTCGAGACGTCCCGAGAGCCAAACCACCGCCCTGTACCGCTTTTGCAGCGCCTCCACGCCCACCACCCTAAGGCTGGCCCCTTCCCACGGTGCAATGACGCTGATCCGTTTTTCCAACCAGCTCAGCGTCTCCGCGTCCGCGCATCTGACGACAGCCGCCCCAGCCTTCAGATAAGTGCCGTGGAATCTAGGCACGGTGCCCTCTCGGATCCCGTCGATCTCCTTGGAGACCGCACCCTTCAGCAGCTCTAACCGCTCCGCAGTCATCACCACTTCCGGGTAGCCCTCCGCCACGATCACCCTCGTCAGGGGGTCGGCTGTGCTTGCGTAGGACCCAGCTCCCTGAGTCCTACTCTTCTTCCTCGCTCCCTCCGTCGACGGTGGGGTTTCACCGGGGCCCACTCGGCGCTTGTTACCGGCGGTCCCCTGCGTCCCCCCGACCGGCGTTTCGGGAGCGACTGTAGGTCCGGGGGGTCGGGAGGGCCCAACTTGAGCCCTCCCCTTCTCCTTCCTCGCCTTCCTTTTCTCCGCCCCACTGCGGTTCCTCTTGCGAGGGCCCGCAGTGTCCGCGGTTTCGACTTCCGCAATAGTGATGCTTTCCAGGCCCGTGAGAGCCTGTCCAGCCTCCACCATTGCGGCTTCCTCGCCTCCGGAGGTCCCCTCTGAGACCTCCGTTGGCCTTTCGCGTTCTTCATTTATTTTAATACAGTTGGTTTCCATTTTGGTCCCACGAGAAGCTAGGGAATCAAACGGTCCGCCCGGGCAGAGCCCCGCATACCCGGGTAAGGCTAAATACTCTGGGGTTTCGCCCGGTTCCCCAGAGGCATCGTTAGCGACACTGCTCCTCCAGTGCCACGCAGCCTTCACCACGATAGCTCCCAGCTTGGCTTGAGAAGCTGGTCCACGGCAACAGCCTTCCCCTCCCTCGGCGGAGTTTTACGTCCGCCGGGCCGGGTTATAGCCGCTACTACCCGGGAGATCCGCATCCGGCACACAGGGGGTTTAGGCCCGGGCCGGAACCTCCCTCCCGGGCGTCCTCCTATCCGCCACCTGGAGACGCGCTCGATAGGTAGCTTAACCCGCGAGATATTACAGTAACTAGTATTAATCAAATTAGTACAATTTTGAAAACTATGGATAGATTTTAGTATTTCATGAATTGTACATATGATACCTTATATTTTCAATCATTATATTTTGAACATCAAAATTCCTTTTTTGGTCATGACAAATGAAAAAAAATAAACAAATTTACACGATTACAAATTGTTATTTTTATTCGTTTTATGTATACATTTTAGTGCTTCCTCTTTTTGGCAGGTTTCATTGTAATTTCAGTGTGTGCTATATTTTGTACGGAACACACTGAAGATTCCATGTTATTACAACGAACGTCGGTTACCTGGCTCAGCTTAGACGATTTCCTTCTTTCTCTGGTTTGTTCTTTTTCTAAGTTATTATTGTTATTAAAGTTCTTGCATAGGAAAAACATTCTTGTAGTTAAAAAAAATCGGACAATTTTTTGTGTAACTTTGTGTTCATGTTTTGCACAACCGACAAGGGGTAACGGGGGTAGCTGATCTATTTTGTTGGTAATCTCGAATAATGTACCAGCATTCAAATCTCCATCTTTGGTCAGTTCAATTATTCCTTCTTCTAAAAGTGACAGTAAGGCAACTAGTGGAACCGATGGATGTTTCAAGCTTCCTTTGGTTCTTAATAATATCAATTGATGACTGTCTGGTATAACGTCATTCGGTCCTAACACTAAGATTTTCAAACAATCATCACACACGATAGTTCGCTTATTTTCCAAAAATTTTGTGAACCTAGGTCCTTTCCTCGCAACATATCCAGCAATATAACTCAGCACGTAATCTGAAGTTGTGCGTAGGAAGTAATCGTGGTTATCAAGCACCGACGCAGCATCTACAAGAGCATTAACATCTTTGCCTCTATCCAAAATGGTGTCGATTTGATCGAGCCATTGTTGCTGTCTTTCCTCGGGATCTTTAATGTCCTTGATACTCAACAGGACGTCTAGCAGTTCTCCGCCCGATATGTTGCTACCTTTCGGCGGTTTTATTAGCGAATAAGTCGAAACTAGCCTGTACATTTGTATAAATAGCTGAGAATCTGGATGTTCATTGGACCCACAGCAATGCCGCATCATGCCGAAAAAGCGCTGAAATAACAGAATAGAGCTTTTTGCAAACTACTTAGTGGAAATACCGTTACAAGAGTAATACGATTGTATACCTCCAAGTTGTCTTGATTAAGTCGTGCGGTCATCAAGTATGTGAAATTGCACTTCTCTACAAGAAAAGTACTTTTTGTAGTATTTGGCGCAAGAAACACATCTGTTACGCCGTACACCACGTACTGCGACATCTTTTACAACGTATCCAAGGCAACATTCAGCACTAAAAATTTAGCACTTTTAAATATTACAATAAGTAGTGCTAATAATATAAATAAAAACGAATACATACCGATCAGTTTCACTCACAACTTCCTTACACGGATGCATATTTGAAACTTTTTGAAGTAAATGTGGGATATCATCTATATGTTCCATTTTCGCACTAAGAACATCAATTTTTTTGTTTAGAATGAAAACCTGCAATAATATTACATATAATTGAAATGTGACATGGGTGACACAAAATATTTTATATCATGACAATGGGTGCTTTTCAAAAAGACATTGTGTAACAAAGTGTCCACTAGTGTAAGTGAAATGCCATGATATTTTCTCGCTTACACTAGTGGACACTTCGTTACACAATGTCTTATTGGAAAGCACCCAATGTGATTAAGTAGATACTTACATGAAGAGTCATATTTTTGTCCAGTAAAACACGCCGTACACAGTAAGTATATTCTTCCGACCAGCAAACCCATATTACAGACTCTTCTTTAAAGATGGGAATCCAATACTCCGATGGAAGAGTAATCTTTTTTAACTCAGTGATTATTCCCGCCCATGTTTGTGAGTTTTTGTTACCTCTGTTTGGTGAGCAATGACTAATACTGTTTACGGGAGACGCAACATTCATGCTTTCATTTTGCTGTTCCCTTTGTTTTTCTTCATATATAAAGTTTACATGATAAATACTGATTTTCTCGCAATCAGTTGGAAAAATAGACGGGATAGCATCTTCCTTCAATAACGGTTTTTTTCTTGGTACAGTTACAGTAGAACCATCTGCCATTTCGAAGACGTTTTCCTTTATTATATCCTCTTCCTGGAAATGCCGTTCACATATTTGGCTATTTTTAGTGAACTCTTTCTTACATCTTGCAGCAATGGTAATCCAATTATTGAACATTTTATCCTATATAACAATCAAATTATGTACATTTTTATTTAATAAAATGCAACGGGTTACATACATTGACAGCTAGACGACTTTATTGTATCTTTACAATTATTAATAATACTGCAATACTTACTGTGCGAGGTTTGAAAAGGCTACT
Organism: Crematogaster levior; assembly: GCA_901521435.1. NCBI lineage: Eukaryota > Metazoa > Arthropoda > Insecta > Hymenoptera > Formicidae > Crematogaster > Crematogaster levior. Next base: position 58,926 of record CABEGB010001017.1, read on the forward strand.
TTTCTTTTCCGATTTTTCTGTTTTAACACTACATCCACGAATACAACACGACATTTTTTCTATCAAAGATGCAGAATTAGGTTATATTGCAAATGGCACCCGAATTAGAAAGTTATTCCGGTCAGCAGATTTCCTCCCAATTGATCGGCCAAAACGGGATCGCTTTTTTTCACGGAGTTGAGTCTCCTCCCCTCTTCCTTCATGAGCGAAATACAGCCGAATATTTCCGAGTCGCGCCGGCGAAACTTTCCGAAGTTAAGTCGACGGCACACGGTACGAGTTTTCGTAGTAGATCGCATACGAATTAGCCACTAAGCACGAGAGTGAGAGAGAGCGAAAGACGCTCGCTTTCTCTCGCTCTTATGCGTAGTGGCTAACTCGTATGCGATCTACTACGAAAAATCGTACCGTGTGCCGTAGGCTTTAGTGTTCGCCTATCACATGCTTTTTGTAAAAGGCTCCGTCTATTAAGTCTATGGTATATTACATATATGGAAGAATACGCGGTCTATATATTATATGTCTATGGTTTTGGGACGTGCTCCTAAGTCACCTAAGATACTAGGTAAATGTTTTTAGTTTTTAGCAGTTATTTTTATTTAACTATATTGATAAAACGTACATTCGTTCGATTCTTTTTAAAAATAAAGGTTTAAAAGATGAAAATTAATTCTTGACTGGTATTGTGACATAATAGTTATATAATAAATTAATCATTAAAAGTATTATTTTTAGGTTATGTTGAATTAAGAAGTGCATTATGTTCGTATCAAGCTGGGTATAATGCTAATGTAATGTTCGTATATTCGTTTATGTTCATACGTTGTTTGTTCTTTTTTTTTTGCAGTGAACACCAACATGCGACCAGATTCGCTGCAAACCAATTGAGATTAAAAAAATTTTTTTCTACTAAATAATAACAGCAAACATTTGCTGTTTGTTTAGCATTCCTTCGCTAAGTGTATACTCAACTTTAGATTTTGATAAAAATATGTTTGATATCTTTGTGCATCAAGATTTTAAAAATTGTCACTTGGTATTGTAAACATTTTGTGAAAGTTAGTGAATATTAAAAATAATGCTCAAGTTTCCCAAAAAGTTTATAGCATATGAATAATAGATATATGAATAGCACTTGAATAATTCAAAGACTACTCTATATGGCAATCTAGGGCAAAAAAAAATATTTATAGCAAATCTGCTATAAATATACCGTCACACTGCTAGACAGACTAAATGTACATTCTATCTGGCACTCATAACAGTTGTAAGCATCTTTGTTTTATATTTGCTAAATTTAATTTGCTAAGCAACAAGGATAAAATGATCCTAAAAGCGTTGCAAATCCAAATAAAACATACATTTAGTTTATCTAATAGTGTGAAGGTAGATTTATAGTAGATTTGTTCAGATAATGATTGTCAAAGATTGCCACAGATTTGGTATCATTTGTTTGTATTAAACTCACTTTGCCAACAGTCTGCTGATATAATCTGATAGTCGTCATGTTGGAAGAAACTGAACAGAATTTGTTTCATAAACATTTCAGTATAATACATCATTTAAATAGTTCAGAAATAGTAGATTCTGCTTAGTTTATTATGCAATTAATTTGCCATTATATTCTGTTACAGATTCTGTTCCTATTGGTGTTTATCAATAAAATTTGCAGATACTTTTAAAATTTGTTCTTGACAGATTTGACAGGTTTGACTAAGAAGTAAGGTCTAATAAATAAAAGGAAATAAAGTGCAATAAATTGGATTTCATGATAAATTAACCTAAAATTATATCTTTAATTAATTTATTAATTAATTAAAGATATAATTTTAAAGATATAATTTATAAAAAAATTAATTTAATCTAATTTAATGTAATTAATGTAAAAACAACCATTAAACTACTTTTAATGATTAATTAATTTACAAGTAACAAATATTTTTTTACAATTTATTTTTTTTTAAAGAGATCGAATGAATGCATTTTTATTAAATTTTAAACAAAAATTAATAAGTATTAATAAACATAAAAAGGTGACGCATGTCAAATGATTTGAACCACAAATTGAAGATATATAAATAAAAAAAATTGCACAATGGTGATATACGGTGTTTATATTGTATCCAAATCTGGTGGCTTGATCTTCAACCATGATCACAATGTCCCAAAAATTGAGATTGAGAAATCTTTTAATTTTCCACTCAATATTAAATTAAATTACGAGAACAAGAAAATAGTGGTAACGTTTGGTCAAAAAGATGGAATACATGGTAAGGATATTTGTTGTAATGAGAAATAATTGAAATTATATAAAATGAAAGAAAAGTAATTGTTAATTGTTAATCCATGTATTTAAATGGTGAAAAAAGTTTATGGCAGTAGATATTAATTTTACATAGATTAAAAAAATATTACATATTTATTTTAATGACATTCTCAAATACTTTCAAATATTTTAATGACATTCTTAAGTATTCTCAAATATTTTAATGACATTCTCAAATATTCTTTTCTTATATTTTAGAGAAAAATATAATGTCTTTTATTTTTATGTTTGCATAACATATTATTATCACAAATAATAGATATGTTAGAATTGAAAATAAATTAATAATTAATAACTAATAAGCAAGAAAGTTATTGTATGTTACATATACACAATTATTAAAAATAACATTTAAAAGCAATGATATATTAAAACAGAACATGTGAATGTAAACATAAAAATTACAAAGCTATAGACTTAGAGCTTAAGGTTTTCTTATGCTTACAGAAATATTTTTTAAAATTATTTTAAAAGAGTCCAATGATGAAAATAAATTTTGAACATTATTTTTCTTTCACGTTGCGTATTGTAATATATCACTACATGATATTCACTACTATTTTATAAGATCCTAAGAGACAGGAAATAAATAAGGAAACTAAATATTTTTTAGTGGGACACGTATTAACAGCTGTGAATGGAAATGCAATCACAGGTCGTGAACTTGAAGATGGGAGAGACATCCTGAAGATGTTGGAGCAACCAGAGAATTTCCCTATAATATTGAAGTTTAGTCGGGCAAAAATGACGACAAACGAGAAAATATTTTTAGCTTCAATGTTTTATCCTCTTTTTGCGATAGCAAGCCAACTCAGTCCAGAACCACGAAGTTCCGGGATTGAGATTCTCGAAGCGGACACATTTCGTTTATATTGTTTCCAGACATTGACGGGCATTAAATTCATGATAGTAGCGGAGCCATCGCAACCAGGCATGGAAATTTTGTTGAAGAGAGTGTATGACTTATATGCGGATTATGCATTAAAAAATCCATTTTACGCGTTAGAAATGCCAATTCGATGTGAATTATTCGAAACTAACTTACAAACATTGTTGGAAACTGTAGAAAAATCTGGAATAAGCAATGTTTAGTTCATATTGATTTACATGTAAGTTGTTAATAAATTTATAATTTTAGGGATTAAGAAAGTAACAATTTTTTAAAAACTTTTTACTTGTTTTATTATGTAAAGTTAATTTATCAAATTTAAATTTAATTTAATTCTATCAAATAATTAGACTTTAAGTGTGAATTTTTATACATTTCTATATTTGATTGTATCTTTTGAGAGCTGATTAAGAAACTATTTATTTTATATGATAACTAAAAGAATATAATGGTAATAAATTTTAATTATGTATAATATTTAAATATTAGTATACTAACTATATAAGATAAAAGTATGAAATAAAATTTGACTAATTTAAGTAAGAACGTAAAATTTTCTAAATAAATATAAGTCATGTGCTTATCCAATAATGTTGATAATATTCAAAGAGTAAATAACAGTCGTGGCACACACAAAAAGGTGATCGTTAATGAATCGAAGATCAGAAATTAAATCTGACCGAAATTCTTGGTTTTTATTCACCTATTGGATCACCTTTCAGAAAGCAATGGCAAGCCACTCTTACTAAAAGAACTCTTTTATAGAAAGCCGTTTAGAATCTGTGTTAAATTAGGTCCCATGTATCTCGTGCACAGGTATGTGTAAAGGGATTACACATATCTGATAAGAATGTTAATACCTGACATGACTCCTTCCAATTTCTCCGAACTTAATATATATTGTAGTACTGTCCTCCCACTAATCCATGGTAGAGCCATTCAACCCAACTCTCAAGCATTTGTGAAAAAATAAGAAAGTTAAGTATTTTTTATATCATAAAAAATATCTTTTAAAGAAGATAAAAAATGACTAAATTTATGTATCCATCAAAGTAGCTATTGTGCAAAACGTTGTTTTAAAAGAAATGATCAGGCTAATATGACAAAACGAGTCAATATGAGATATTTTCAAAATAAACAGATCAATTTATTATAATCCACATAAACAACGTAAACGTTTCGACTTCACAGGGTTTTTTTCAGCATAATAGAATGAGATAAACATTAGAAAGAAAAAAATATGATTATAATATGCTGGTTTTCTTCAAAAATTCTTTAATTATTGCTTTCAACCTATTTTTGTTATAAAAGTAATAATATGATACTAATTGAATATGAGTTATATACATCATAAAATTTAATTCTTTTAGTATCATATTTGATAAGATATTAAAATATTTAAGACAAAAAACTTTGTATTGAACATGAAAAATTGTATTCATCATGATAATTCTTTTACTATTATGTTTATTAAAAAAAGAAAATATTTTGTTCAAAAAAACACTAAAAATTATAGTACATTCATGTACAAACGATGTACAATCCAAATATATCAATTTTGTTGTAAATGTATGGACCTGAAAGAGATCGCGACTTGATACATTGGCTAAACTAGAAATTTTTAGTACCGACAGAAACTTCAACTTATTGCTGCTAAATCAATATACATATGCGGAATATAATTCAATATACATATGGAGAAAGAAAGTCTGATCTTTTTACATTTATACAGATTAAATCTTTGCATTTTTATGTATTAACAATTTAAATTAAATTTATTCTTTATTCACACAAACTTCATACACATATCTTATTGTTAGAAGTCTAGCAGTACTAAATTTTTTTGTACAAAAAAATCTTATTTAATAATAATAAAAGAATTAAGTGTCAAAATTAATCAAAAGTTATGGACCCTCGATTAAATTCATCAAGAGGCACGGTAGTGTCTCGCATCAAGTACGCAGCGCGTACAGCGCAATACGAAGCACGAGACAGACCGAGCATCTTTTACGCGAGACCAAGTTTTGAGAGACCCTTCGATTATCAGATCTCAATAATCGGCTGATTCAATCAACTTCTAAGTAGGTTCAATGAATAGCTTGGGATTGATTTGCATCAGAAAAATATTTTTATTTTTCTCCTATATGTGTTACGTCCCGCGGTTCGAGATAAAATAGGATAAGATAAAACAAGAGAAATTCTGTGTTAATGGAAATAAGAAGAAATGAGTCTTGATATGAAAACTGATCCGCGGTTCGCAATACTTTTCCTTCACAGGTACTACCTCAGTGTACCTGCGGAGGTGCTCTCCTTTATTGGTTTTCGATCAACCTGCTTACACAGGCTTTATCGGGGATTGGCGAGAGCTGTCGTCACAGAGGGTTAAGCGAGAAAGAATAAAGTTAGTCGAAGTAAGTTATGGTAATTATGCAGTATAGGGGACCACCCTCCGATGACCTTGACCTTGACATATGCTGTCAAGGTCATCCTCCTGAGTGACCTTCGGAAGGTTTTAGCCCTCGGTCACCACTCGTTAAAAAGTTATAAACAAAAAAAGTTTGAAAAATGTCGCCCTTATTTTGAATACACCTTTACACATTCACCGGCAATAACCAATGAGCAAAAGGAGTTTCACGACACTGTGTATGTATATGGTATTCCTACTGTTGTTGATATTTCTTATTACATTTCCACGCGTAAAACATAGATTTCGCGTCAAAAATTGCAAACCCATGTGGAACCTCTCTTCGCATCGAAAAGTATACGCTTGGAGGCAGTGTGTTCCGCCCCCCCTACGGGGGGGCTCCACTACTGAAAAACTAGCTCTACCCACACTTATGTGTGTAGTTTTTCGGTAGTGGAGCCCCCCCGTAGGGGGGGCGGAACACACTGCCTCCACGTGGAAACTTTCCACGCGAAGCAAGTTCCACCCACACCTATGTGTGTAGTTTTTCGATAGTGGAGCCCCCCCGTAGGGGGGGCGGAACACACTGCCTCCACGCGTACACTTTTCAATGCAAAGTGAGGTTTCATTTTAAGATAGATTATCAGAATGTTATCTGTACGAAAATCTATCGTATATTAGTTTACTTTCGGATTCCGTTTCAAGTCATAGAAATATTAACAATAGTAGGAATGCCATATACACACACAATGTCGTAAAAGTTGTTTTGTTCATTGATCATTGGCGGTAAATGTGTAAATGTGTATTCGAAATAAGTGCCAAATTTTTCAAACTTCTTTTATTCATAACTTTTTAACGAGTAGTGACCGAGGGCTAAAACCTTCCGAAGGTCACTCAGGAGGATGACCTTGACAACATATGTCAAGGTCAAGGTCATCGGAGGGTGGTCCCCTATACTGCATAATTACCTAAGTTATTTATTTCTCTAACCTGTGAAATATGTTTATCGTCGCTTGGCTCTTTTAACCGATTCTTCCAAAGCCGGCGAAGAACTCTGGTGTTTGTTGAAAAGGGACGGACGAAGGTGGGGAAAATGGGCGCGTATGTACAAATTACGGACGTACCTCTCGTCTGGATCTAAATGTTCAGGATTAACGTACAAAGGGATGTGTAGGATATTAGGAGAAGGAGTGGAGCTCGAGGGACCGGGTTGAATTTCTTCCGAAGAAGAGGAAGGAATGGAAGGAATGATCCTGGACGGTTGAAGGGATGAGGAAGGACCTCGTTGTGGCTCTTGTGGCGCTAGGGGAGGATCTCGAAGAATAATTTGGGGGTTAGGTGTGGATAAGTCTATTAGGATGGGTATAGGACGAGGATTCGCTTCAGCTTCCAAATCTATTAGGGGAGGGCGTTCGCGCCTATTTATTGAGGGACGAGGGATTGGAGTAGGCGGCTTCTGGATGGGAAGGGGTTTAACCTTTGCAGCCAAAATACGCCGTGGAATGACCAAGGTCGTAGTACCGCGTGATTTCAATTCTATTTTAGGTGGGTCCGGTTCGACCATCTATTTGAAATAAAGCGAAAAGAAATAATTTGAAAATAACTGATTTATGGCAATTCAGAACTCACGAGTACGTTATTAAATAAGGATAATAGCAGTATTAACAAAATTACATGAAATATTCAATTCAATGAACAATAAACACATGAAATATTCAATTCAATCAAAAGGGTTAATAATATAATTAACACAGGGTAGTTATTAAATATTTTATTTCTTCAGGCAGAGACAAGTTGCTAGTGCAGAAGTAAAAGAGAAAACGAGAGATACTAATAGAAATAAAATAATCGAATGAAACAAATGAACAGTTATAATAATAAAGGAAAGCTTTTGTTGGAAATAGAAATACATGAATTTAAAATATTGATTTAATTGTTTAGAAGATCCAATTATAGTGACTGAAAGAAATATCCGAGATAATTCCAATATTTATCATTACAAGGGAAAAACGGAACCACGGCCCTCAACCTAGCTCTGCTAGAGTTTTTGGAATCCGTGGCCAAAGGAAAAATCAGGAAGGAAAAACAACGGCCCTCAACCTAGCTCTGCTAGAGTTTTTGGTACACGCCGATTTCCGGAAGGGTGTTAGATCCGTGGTCCTCAACCTAGCTCTGCTAGAGTTTATTGGACTCACGTCAAGAGGGGGTTAGTAGACCTTATAGATTCAAACGGAAATGAAAATTGTTACTAGTAATATTTTAAAACTCGATGGAGGTATGTAAAAATTAATGTATAAGTTCTTTTGAAAGAATCTAGCAACTTGTTTTATTCTCCTGCCTCTTTTCAGCTGTAAGAACAATTATTATTAAAGGAATTTGGGTAAGGATAACGATAATAAATATAAAATAATTTCTTGACGTGAATTAATTACTGAATGCAAAATGTAAATATAAAATCTCGATTGTCTAAATTCTCAATTAAATGGCACATGCATTAATTATTGTAATAAGGTTTTTGTCTTGTTTCATGAGGTAAATAATATTTAACTTGAAATCAACGTAGAATATTAATAACAGTAATTTAATATAAATGGGAAATCGAAATGTTAAATATAATTTGGTAGAACAATCTCTATTTCAATTAAAGTTGCATGAAATACATAAGTGTATAAATTTAAAATTATAATTCAAAATTTCTATATGAATATAATTATGATTCACGCCATGAGCATAGGTTTAAATTTCGATACACAATAAAATATCAAAACGCACAATGATTAAATTTTAATAAGTTACTGAACATGTATGAACATTCGAAAATTTACTTTAATTTATGACAGAGTCAGATGTTTTCATATGAATTCAAGGTTAACACAAACGGTAATTGAAGCGTATTTTAAGGCATATGGATATATATATATATGTATATATATTTTAACAAAATTGCAGAAGCAAAGCTATCAATAATTCATAAATAATTCATAGATGTTCCGTATCAGAACTCTTAATGTTAAGTAACAATTGTAGAGATTACAAAATTTCAAGTGTTCAAGTATACTTCCTGATAAATTGTCACAATAATTAATTGAATTAATAATAAAGGAGTGTATAGCGATTCTCTGAATATGGTTCCGCGGTTGTAATTTAATAAAAATAATGAATTAGAAATTCTTGACGAATATAGGTAGTCTAGTGATACAGGCTTAAGACATAAATATGCAAAACCTCAGTAATATGGTTTATAGTTGAACACTTGTAAAAAGGCACAAAATATAAGTAGAATCGGCCGTTCTGATTAACGCTAGCGCGTTTAGGATCCAATAATTATGATTTCGAAAAATTTTATATAAATGCTAGAGACATGGTTATATAAGGTATAAGATTTAATGAAAATTTTAAATTGAATAAAATTGACTTGTTGAATAGCGTAATCAAGTTTAGTTATTAATAATGAAAAGAGAATTGATAAGATTTATGGATAATAGAACTTGTGAATAAGTGACATAATAGTGACAAGATTATAGGGGAATTTAATAGTGGACAGGATAATCGGACGGACAGAGAGAAGGGGCTCGTAAACAGATGCTGGAATAATAAGAGGCTCAACTATATTTCAGGATACAGAAACACCGTATTTAGAGCCGAAAAAAATGAGACTACACGTAGGACCGTTCGATAGCGCAGGCTGCGTGAGACTGACTCGTTCCGGAGCCTTCTTCGCTAGGCGACACTAGGTTTTGTTTTTTTCGAGACGCCTAAAACGGCGAGAAGCGGTCGATCGCGAGGGCTATTGTTTCCTTCCGCATGTGAACAGACGGCGGCCGGGCGTTCTGATCACGGAACGCCACGCAAAAGACTTATCTCGCCTACAGTTCGTCCATCCTGACAATATGGTCGTCTCGACCATGCAAGGCACAAATTTCTTTGTCCTACAAGCACTAAAATCAAAATGCACATACGAACTTAATCTGATCTTGTCTTACTCTAAATCTTAATCTAATTCTTAGTTCTAGTCTTAGTTTTAGTCTAAACCTTAATTCTAATCTCTACCCCAATGTTTCATTTGGTCAGAGCTGACAGTACCAGTGTATGGGACACGAGTAACTTGGAAACCATCCACATCAGACACCACATATCGATCAAAATCCAAAACTTTTTTGACAACATAAGGCCCCTTGAATTTAGGAATCAACTTCTTATTAAAGGTAGGAGTGGTATCGATATTTCTAATAACCACGTAATCACCTTCTTTATACACCGTCGCAGGTTTCCATTTTTCATTATACTGTCGCTCATTCGCATTTTGGGCTTGAATCATGGCATTAGCTGCGTCGTCTCTTATAATGGAAAAATCTCGGTCGTTTTCAAAAAGTGAATCTAACGTTTCACGTATTTTGTCGTTGCATACGCCAATCTGCTCTAAGCCAAATAGAAGCCGACTGGGGGTAGTTTGCGTAGATCGGGAAACAGTATTATTCATGGCATACTCTACTGAATCTAGAACCTGATCCCATTTACTCGGATCCTCAGCCAATTTCGACAGCATCGGAGAAATAGCGCGGTTCAGGCGTTCCACCTGACCGTTAGCGCGAGGCGTGCCCACGGCAACGAGGACATGCCTCACGGACAGTTTCTCTAGAAAAGAAGTAAATTTGGTGGAAGTGAAGCACGTTCCTCTATCCGAGATTAACCGTCTGGGCTTGCTGTATGCCCGAAAGTAATCAGTCAAATGCTTAATCGCCTCTTCAGACGTAGTCGATTTGCAGGGATACAATCGCGTGAATTTGGTAAAGCCATCCACAACTGACAAAATGTGTTTGCGCCCGTGGCCCGCCCTCTGAAATGGGCCCAAATGATCAACGTGTAACGTCTGAAATGGAAGGTTTCCCTTCGGTAGTGAGTGTAAAAATCCCTCTTGCTTCCCGCTAAACGGAGCGAACTCCACACACTTCAGGCAGTTAGCTATATATTCGGAAACTTTCGCATGTAGTTTCGGGAACCAATATACTCGGGTAATATTTTCAATCACTTTGTCCCGGCCTACATGACCGATTTCATCATGACACGTGCGTATCACGTTGTTCTCCAGGCAAGACGGCACATAGAACAATAGCTTTTCGTCTTTCCATTTTCGGTAAACTAATCCGTCTCGCAACTCAAAACGTTTATTCTCTGACTTTTCCAAACGATCACGTATCTTACGAATTTCTTCATCTCTATCTTGTTTTAATGACAAGATACGATCAAAAGTAGTACTCTCTAACACAAGGACAGGATAACATCGGCTGAGTGCATCGACATGCGACATTTTTGCGTTCGGGCGATGTTCTATTTGATAATCGTACGCCTGCAAGAAAAGAGCCCAACGTGATATGCGCGGGTTTACATTCTGTTTGCTCAACGTGAGCCTGAAACTGTCACAATCAGTTAAGATTTTAAAGGGTATACCCGCCAAATAAATATGGAATCGCTGAATCGCATAAACTACTGCCAGACATTCCAGCTCGAAGCTGTGATAACGGGATTCGGTATTACTTGTTCGCTTGCTGAAAAAGAACACGGGTTTAATTACACCGCTTGTTTGTTTCTGTAGAAGTATGGCGCCAAAACCACTGGAGCTAGCGTCACAGTGTAATTCGGTTTCAAGTTTCGGCGAGTACAAGGCTAGAATTGGTTGAGACGCCAAACAATTCTTTAAGAATTCGAACGCTTTTAATTCATCGGGGCCGAAATGAAATTCGACGTTTTTCCTAATTAAATCATACAAAGGTTTCGCCGCGCGCGAAAAGTCCTTTACAAAACGCCGGAAGTAACTTGCTAAGCTTACAAATCGATGAACATCTTTGGAGTTTCTCGGAATCGGGTAATTCAGCACAGCTTCTACGTTTTCTTTACTTGGACGAATTCCGTCCTGATTCACTATATAACCCAGATATTTAATTTCTTGGTACAAGAAAGAGCATTTGTCCAAACGGAATGTTAACCCGTAACGAGACGCTAACTGTAACACTTAATTGCCGCAAAATCTCCGAATGTTCTTCGAGGTTTGCTGTCGCAACCAAAATATCGTCGAGATACAAAAGGACCTTATTTCCCTGAATCAATTCAGAAAAAACATGATTCACGAATCGTTGGAAAACTTTCGGAGCATTGGTGAGGCCAAAGGGCATTCGTAGATATTCAAACTGTCCCAGCGGGGTTACGAAGGACGTATATTTGACAGAACAATCAGACACTTTAACGTGATGAAACCCACTTTTTAAATCAAGGCAAGAGAAATAACGTTTATCGCGTAAACGATCCAAATGATCATCAATAAGGGGTGTCGGATAATTATCTTTAACGGTAATTTTGTTTAACTCCCGATAGTCGACACAAAGTCGCAATTCGCCGTTTCTCTTATGTACGAGGACAATCGGACTAGCATACGGTGATTCGCTTGGCTGAATAACTTTGTCGACGAGTAGCTGATCTAAGATGATTCTTAGTTTTTCCTTATCCGAGTACGACAATCGGCGAGGCCGAAAACTAATGGGCTGGTTTCGCGTCAGAGAGATTACCATCTCAACATTTGACAGAATCGGATCCGGATCTTTATTCAGATATTCGCTCGTATAAATTTCTCGTACGTGTTCTGCAATACAGGGCTCTACTTCAGGGTTAATATTTAGTTCTCGAGCTTCGCTTACCGTTTCATCGTATTCAATTTTCAAAATCTCGTCTACGAAACTAATCTGTTCGTTCGGAATATCAGAAATGCAATTATTCTTAGTAATCGTAAGCTTCTTTCCTAAGGATAAACAAACATCAGAGCACGCCATGAAATCGCGCCCAAGTAACGCGGCCACCGCCATGGTCTTTGTCGGCACGACATGAAAGGTGAGGCTTACGGGCACGCCATTCACGGTAACGTTTCCCTGAAACAGACCGACAATCTCTAACTTTGTTCCATTAAGACCATGATACATTTTCATATCAGACGGAATGTCTTTACGAACATAAGAAGGAACAAATTCTCCTCTAATCAGACTAATTGGCGAACCGGAATCGATCAACGCGTTAATCTCAAAAATACAATTGTTACTACACTCGTCCGCTACTGAGTACTTTAGCGAGACAATATACGGTTTGTTATCGGAATTGTCTATCTGTATGATGCTCGTTGTATTCTTGGCAGTGGGACGATCCTTTGGAGATTCCTTCGGGCAGTCCTTTATCCGATGTTCCTTACTACCGCACCAGAAACAGGCTCCCTTTTCATGTGTCGCCAGGCGACGGCACGTTGTAGACAGATGACCAGTTTCGCCGCACTTATAGCATCGAACTTTATCGCGACGGGGTGCCTCTTCTTTCGACGACTTCGGCGACTCTTTATCTTCTCGGCGGTTCGCGACACTCTTCTCTTCGCGTCGACGATTCGCCTTTCCCGGATCCAGTGACAACATTGCGAATGCCTCCAATAAGTCCTTCGTTGCTTGGAATCGCTGCATTCGTGCCTGCTCTCGAAGACGAACATCGGGGATACCATCGATTCCGTAATCGATCAATTCCGCCTCTGGAATCGATGCCTTATTCGCCAGTATCAATTTGTCGTGAAAGTATTCGGCAAAACTCTCGTCGGCCTTCCAAATGCGTTTCTCAAATTTTCTCTTGAGCATTAACCGGTTCGGGCGTCTATTAAACATCTTATCCATTTCCTCAAACAACTCAGAAATGCTTAATTCTAAATATGCAGCTTTCGAATGAAACCAGATTTGGGCTTTCCCCTTCATTCGCAGGCCCAGTAACGCCTTCATGGTATTCTCATCCAGATTGTAACTCGTTCTCAACAGCTCGGCTCGCGCCCTCCAATTTTCGAAAGCATCGGCTTCTCCAGAAAAATCAGGCAGCAAATCGCTGATTTCACGAACGCGGAGTGACGACGTAGTAGTAAGAGCGCTTACCGGTGTATTTGAAACACTTCGACTCCTTCTCTCAAATTGAAGCTCTCTCTCGAGCAATCCTTTCTCTCTTTGCAGGAGATCAAATTCCCTGCGTGCCGATTCCGGGAGATCTTCAAGTTCGTTGAGCGCCGATAATCCAGCACCGCCTCCTGGACGCGGGTCGTTCATGTCCTCCCGCGGCATGTCAGAAACGACGTCATGGGGCGGCTCTCCTTGCGCCCCAACGCTTTGGGCATTCGATAACCAACTATCGATGTCGGTAGCAGCCAGTCTCGCTACCAATTCAACTTTCGAACCAGACGTCGGAAGATTCAGCCTTCTCAAATAGTCTTTCAATTGGGTTACCGTGCATTTCGATAACGAATCCATCGTTGCAAACAACCAGATCGGGAACGATCGTCCGAAACGTCTTCGTATCGACGACAGCTAATTAACGGGTCACACAGAACTTCGCGAATAATCTCGACAATACGAGTCGCGATACCCGAAAGCCAGATTCGTCCAGACAAACTCACAGGACTCGGCAAATCACGATAACGACACTTTCGTTCGGACCAGACAAATTTACAGATCGCGACAAATCACGAAACGACGATAGCTAATTAACGGGTCGCACGGAACTTCGCGAATAATCTCGACAATACGAGTCGCGACACCCGAAAATCAGATTCGTCCAGACAAACTCACAGATTTTGTTCAGATCCCGTTCAGATCCCACTTCTGAAATGCTATAGGGGAATTTAATAGTGGACAGGATAATCGGACGGACAGAGAGAAGGGGCTCGTAAACAGATGCTGGAATAATAAGAGGCTCAACTATATTTCAGGATACAGAAGCACCGTATTTAGAGCCGAAAAAAAATGAGACTACACGTAGGACCGTTCGATAGCGCAGGCTGCGTGAGACTGACTCGTTCCGGAGCCTTCTTCGCTAGGCGACACTAGGTTTTGTTTTTTTCGAGACGCCTAAAACGGCGAGAAGCGGTCGATCGCGAGGGCTATTGTTCCTTCCGCATGTGAACAGACGGCGGCCGGGCGTTCTGATCACGGAACGCCACGCAAAAGACTTATCTCGCCTACAAGATCAAGTGCCACGAAATGGCAGATTTTAACAATGTCTCGGTTCGGCCGTTATAACTAACGAACGATGTGTACAAAATAAAGAATAATGGACTTACAGTGGTTGCTTTACGATAACTCTTATACCAAAATATGTCACGTTTAATTTCTGGGTGGCTCCTCTCGTGACAATATTCCCTTGTATCCTTGGATCGGATTGGCTGTTTCGTGTGGAAGCCTCGACAAATCCGAAATAAATAATTTCCTTTCCTTCAGAGTAATTAAAATAATGATAATCGATGCGTATGAATGACTAACGGTGTCCTTATAGCACTAACTTTCACTTTTCTTTCGTACGGAAGTTTCCGATTTATAATAATTGACAATGTATGTGAACGTATATAACTTATATGAACTCTCTCAAAATTTCTAAGTTCTTTTCTTTACAATTACACTGAGCGCGTCTTACTGCTTCAAACTCTCACTTCGACCTTTTTTCGCTCCTCTTGATGAGCTACGGCAGATTTTCCGAGCCCTCAAGATTTTAACGGAGGGGGTGTACATAGAGTAGGGAGTATGTTCTTAAATGCAAAACGTATAGGGTAGGAAATCGTGACGTACGGCTCTACGTCACGTTAACTTGCATCAGCCTGGTGACGAATAGTTTAGTAAATTATAAATGCAACCCGAGTATTTTTCTCGTCTTATCTGTCAGACGTTTTGGCGTCTTGCAACTTTGAATTCAACAATTTTTGCGCGGTGGAATGAGGCGGCGAGAATTGTTGAGACTTATTAACTTTGATAAAGGGTGAAAGGAATATTTTTTCGTCAAGGCTAAGGCAAGTGAATAACAATGTTAACTTATTCGTAAGAGTACAATGTGAATAAAATAATGATTCGCATTAAGCATTAACAATAGTATGAGGTGTATAACGTTGCATGACAACGGAAAATTAATGATAAAGTACAATATATTTTAACAATAATAAAGGAATAATTTAATCAAAAGAAAATGCTGCGAATAATTTATAAAGCGTGGTATATAGCAAGATTATAACAAAGGAACTGCATTTTAACAAAGACATAAGAATCGCATGTATAGGAGAGAGATAGTTTAATTGAATATGGTATATGAGTAATAATGCATTAGACAAGGTAAGTTTAATAGAGTTATGTATAGTAGCGGTGCGCTAGCAATAGAATATGATTTTATACGAGTGCGAGAAGGTAAGCTTAATAAGGAGAAGCGTAAGAAATTATACGTATGAACAAGGATAGGTAAAAAAAAACAAAGCACTTGGAGAATCGACAGAGCAGGAATAAAGCGTAATTAATTGGTTAATGCAATTAATTTTAATTATCTTATATAATAATTGCGTGAATTAGAGGTAACTTAAATGTTTAAGTATATATAACTAAAATACTTATCTAACGCGGGTATATTGTGACCCTTTTTTAACCCTTTTGTATTTTATAATTTTTATGTGAATTTCTTATCTTTTCTTTGCACATTCTTTTATAAAGTATATTTATCTGTATATTAACGAAATTAAAACATAAAATACTATGCAAAAGTATGAACATATGCTAAAGGGTAAAAATTAAAATTTAAGAACAAAAGAATAATACATGGAGTAGCAAAATTAGCGTTAAACATTATAGAGGACATATGTTTATATCAAAACAATAATTTAAAGAAATAATTTGTAATAGCGTGAAATTGTAAATAGACATTAATATAATTCGATAATGAATATACTAGATTTGTTTTTGTATATTTGATTTTAATTTTATAATTTTTATCTGGTTTTCTACCTTTTCGACGTCGCTTATTAAAAATGATTATATATACGTATTGTGTATTATTATAAATATAACATATAGTATTAATTAAAGTTATAGTAATTGGCATACTGTGCCAGTGATAAAAATATATATATATTGAGACTCCCTATGCATGGAAGTCGCGGCACATACTGGGTGAGACATTAGTAACAATTTTAATTGATATAATTAAAGTTTATGTGGGTTTTTTGGATTTTACGTTTTCTTCCTTTTTATTTTGTTTTCTAATATTTTCCGTTGTTCCAATAGCAACGCCTTGTTGCTTATTAGATATCTATATATATAGCAAAAGTACAATAAAATAGCAATCGTAGAAAAATATATAAATAATAAAATAACGTAATAACATGTAATTAATAGTAAAATAATGTACTAAAATGGTAAGTATTATAGAAAATAGTGATTTTAATACTGAAATATATATATATATATATACAGGGTGTCTGAAACATTTTGGAAAAGCCGAAGTGTGCAGGTAGAACAGGTAAAATCAAGTAGAAAAGTTCTTTACCACTTTGTTGTTTTCGCAATAATCAACGAGAAATTAATTTAATAAGATAGGCCAATCCGTGCGAGTAAAAGCGCGCGACGAGAAAAGACCTCCCCATTGCAAGATGATAGAAGCCGGTTGGCGAAGCGATGGGAGGCGCGATCTACAAAGGACGAACGCGGATCTTCGCGTCAAAACCTATCCGGATAAAGATCCGCGTTCGCTGCAGCGATTGTCCTTTGTAGATCGCTTCGCCGTATGACTGATTTGTCATATGACGCTCGTTACTCCGCCTCTCGAAATCAGTTGTTACTCGTTGCTAAGGAGTAAGCCATTTTTCTTTTACATCGACACCCATCTTTCATTTGACATCTCTATAGAGTCCTGCCTACCGGTTTCCCGTGCACTCATTAGCTCGTACATTATAATTAATTGCGAAATAAATATTGCAAAAATTACAAAATAATACGTGACATTCCTTCTATTTTGACCTATTCTATCTGCACACTTCGGCTTTTCCAAAATGTTTCAGACACCCTGTATATATATCTATGTATAACAGTGGAAAAAGGAAACAGATAATTTGCAATAATGTAAAATTATGAGTAAGTATCTAGTAACACACAAAATTATAAAAATAAGAGGGTTTTTCTAATTTTAAAAAATTGGCGGGACGTCACATATGCCCTACGAGCGGAGATATTGCGATGCAAAGTCTAAATGAGACGAATTTACGATTAAGAAAACTCCGTTTTCTTAGTCGTCGTCAAGTGTGGGCAAGAGTAGAGTCCTATAATCAGAGAAGCGACATTAGCGAACTCATTTTTGATTGGTCAACTGAGTCACAATGGTTTAGTCGCCATTTTGTGTGCTAATATAGGGCTCCGCTCCGTATACAACAGCGAGCTATGCAGTGCTACGTACATATATACAGAAGAAAACTGTTAGAAATTATAAGGTAAATAAATTTTTGCTGTGAATAAAAACTAACCTCGAAACTCGGTTTGTGACCAGCTGTTGCAAGCTCACATACACTTACTCTACACCAGGAAGTAGGATAAGGAGACCGAACTGTGGGGTGACAAAAGTGGACCCGAATTCCATCGTAAAAATGAGTTCGATATTTGGCCACTCGCGTCGCATGAACGTTAGTACTCCCATTTCTATTGGTTCTGTGATTATTAACCAATAGAAATGGTAGTACTAACGTTCATGCGACGCGAGTGGCCAAATATCGAACTCATTTTTACGATGGAATTCGGGTCCACTTTTGCTATTCTCTGACCATGAAGTTCGGTCTCCTTATCTTACTTCATGCTCTACACACTCACGGATCAGCTGTTAGTACTCAAGATGGCGGATAGAAGTCATGGTGGGGGTAAATGTCGCTTCTCTGATTATAGGACTCTAGGCAAGAGGGGCCGTGGTGAGGGGCGAAGAAATGTGACCAATGTTGGCAAAAGGCCGCGGTGAGGGGTGAAGTCCGCCATCCTCCTTATCTATTGATTAATATTAGTCGATGCTAGTCGATAATAACGATTTCGATATTTACTGTTGGAACTAAAAAAAAATTTCTAGTTTAGCCAATGTATCAAGTCGCGATCTCTTTCAGGTCCATACATTTACAACAAAATTGATATATTTGGATTGTACATCATTTGTACATGAACGTACTATAATTTTTAGTGTTTGTACATTTTTGATTAATTAAAAAATAAATAAATAAAATTTACTAACAGGATCTCTAAAAGTTAGCCCCTCATTATTCCAAAAATAATGATAAATCATATTTTATTATACTTAATCGTTTGTACATTGTTTGTACATTCTTAGTAATTGATTTATTTTTTATTTAAATATTCCCTTTTTTGTTTAAAATATAAATAAATAATTTTTATTTGAACTTGGCGGATAAATCTGTCAATTCTACCAATGTTAAGACTTAAACATAGTAGCCACTGTTAAAACAAAAAAATCGCTTTGCAACAATTCATGTAAATGCTCACTTAGGGTGAGTTTACAATAGTTATTTTATGACCTATTTACACAAATTTGCATAAGCGCATACGTACACTCGCCGTCATTGATTTGTTCCGTGACCCCTTTCCGCGGGGCAAGGGGAATATGGATATGACAAATCAGGGGCGGTAAAACAGGGCCGCCGCTGGGTGGCGCCACGGATATTCTCCATCTTCTCCATATTCCCCTTGTCCCGCGGAAAGGGGTCGAGGAACAAATCAATGACGGCGACTGTACATGCATAAGGAAATTGATCTATTTTCTTATGCATATGTTTAATGTACATTTTATGTAAATCAATATGACGACTTTTTTCTGAGTCCTTATTGGTCTAGCAGTCTTATGTTATGCTACGCTATGCATTTTGTGTGCAATGCTCTAAAGCCATGTTTATGCAGGTCATAACAGGTAATTTATGCTGTAAACTATAAGAAATTGACCAATCACAGTTGAGTATTAGAAGAATAATCGAATATAATTGGTCAATTTCTTACAGTTTACGACAAAAATTACCAGTTATGGCCTGTATAAATCAGCCTTAATGCGTCCGACTGCTCTCGATAAAAATTGACCAATCAGTCGATTATTCTTACGATTTACAACTTAAGACATCCATTGTAGATTCACCTTAGGATGAAAGATCATTTTTAAATATTCAAGACTAATTATTTCGTTTATGTGTTGTGCATTATGCAAAAAGTATATGCTCCTGCCTATTGGTCCATAAACATATGCATAAGAAAATACATCAATTTCCTTATGCATGTATGTACTTATGCATTCACTTGACCGGAATTGAACGTTTTTAAAAATAATTTTTATATGCAATCATTTGCATTTTGTATGAAAAAGTTTGAAGTGCAATTAAAAAGGTTTGTGAGTCATTTGTTTATTTATTAATTGTTATTTATAAGTAATTAAGTATTTTTTCACCTGACACTTAGCTAGAATATATTAATTGAATTAAGTTTTTATATGGAATTGTTTGAAGTTTGTCTGAAAAGTTATGAAGTGTGATTAAAAAGGTTTGTGAGTGATCCAAATACATTTTATTTAATTCGTGGAAGTTAACCGAAATTTAGTTAGGTCAAAACAGACAAAATTCCATAGGTAGTTTCCCTTCTAAAATATTGAATGATTTAAGACATGAGAAATGAGTAATTCAAAATAGTTACATTCCAGCGAGAAATGATCCATCGAATCGACATCAAAATCATCGATATTTCATCAAATCGAAATAATGATCGAAATTTAAAATTTACTGTGGTGCAATTCTAGATAACATAGGTTAATAATACGCGACTTTTTCTTACAAAAATAAATAAATGTATATATATGTATACATCTCATCTTATTTATTTATTTTTGTAAGAAAAAGTCGCGTATTATTAACCCATGTTACCTAGCGGTCGATAATTAGGTCGATAAATCGAGGACGGTTAGTCACCCCCGTTGGATGGCGCCACGGATATTCTCCATGTGGGGCTAGTGGTCTTCAGATGAAGCCTTTTCAATAATAATACTACTCTGAATAGAACGCCCACAGTATCCTATATCAGAGGTAATAAATGAGCACACAGGATCAACGATTTAACTCAACAACTCTGTATTTGTCTTTACTGTACAACGTCTAGGACGGAAGTGTGTTAGTCTCGAAGATTCGTCTTGACGACTTGCGTTACTTGAAGTAACTAGATGTGCGCGCAGCGCTATACAGTCGGTAACGTAGGGCAACTGTGATATCGGCAGGGCCCACATCCATATTCCCCTTGCTCCGCGGAAAGGGGTCTCGGAACAAATCAATGTCGGCGAGTGTACACGAAAGAAGTACATATTATCGTCAAACAGTCTGTATATGTGATTCTATTTAGTTTGTGTGGAATCTATACGGAGTCTCTTTTCAAGTTCATTACTAAAATTTGATCATACTGCATTTTTTGAAGCAGAAGAAACCATAAAAGCATGGTTAACCAATACTCCGTGGCGTAAACAAGAAAATGAAACTTATGGAAAAAGAAAAAAGTAGAAATGAATACTTATGCAAAGAAAAAAGTAGAATACTTCTTCAAAGTAGTTTCAACAGTTCATATGACACTATAACTATAACGTTATTTTTTTTTAAATATAATGTTTTTATATTGTTGATGTATAATTATCCGCCGTTCATGTAGGCGCGTTTTTTTTTTAAGTGAAAAGTGGCGTTTTGTTTACTTTTGTTTTATAAAAATATTCTTCTATGTTTAGGTGATATGCTCCAGAATAATCATTTAAACATGTTTCTGTTAAACTTTTATGTCTTTTTTCATAATAAACATTGTTTAAAAAACGGTGGATAATTATGCATCAACCCAATAAAATAATTATTTTGTTAAAAATATATTGAAAACTTGTTAAATAAAGAGTTTTTGATATATTTCCTATAAGTCTATTTTTTGTACTGACAACTATTTACTTGAAAATAATTTTTATATAAATGTACGTTGCAAATATTTTTATTTTTTATTGTAAAATAAAATTTGTAAAATATTAATGTAGTTCAACGTATTTTCCAAAAATTAAAAGTAGAAGGTAATAACTGACTCACAAACTGGCACCAGTGATATAAAAATAGACGTTTATTACGTTTCGACCTGTGATTTAGGTCCTCCTCAAATATATCTATAAATATGATATGAAGGAACAATACAATAATCATAAAAAGGCGCAAATTTATACAAATTAAAATGAAAACTTACATTAATAGTGGTCCAATAAAAATAATAAATAAAAAATTCGTAATATTGATGACCATGAATTGGTATCGATTTCGTTACATATGAACGTCTGATGTTGGTGACGGAGAAGAAAGGACTGAGCAAGATTGAATTTCGACAATGTGACATACGTTACAAAAATTATAATAAATACTTAATACAAAAAGGACACTAACAACAATGTATAAGTAGAGAACCCGGGTCAATAGTCTAAAATATAAATAATAAATAAAAGAAGGTTGTGTAAAGTAAAAGTGAAAGATGTAAATTATAAAATATTAAATAAATCGAAGATAGAAAAATCGGGTCAATAGTCTAAAATGTAAATAATAAATAAGAAAAGGTTGTGTCAAATGAAAGTAAAAATTATAAATTATAAAATATTAAGAAGTCCGTCGTATATCGCAGTCAAATTTTCTGTGTCCCTTTGGGAGTTTATTGCAAAATTGCATTTCTTGATGAAAAGCATTTCGGCAATCTCCCTTTTTTTCCTGTGTGTCTCCATATGAAGAATAGTAGGATTGTTCCAGTCAAATTCGTGGTTATAAGACAATCTGTGCTTGCTAACAACAGAATGATTTGCTGTAGGTTTTTTAACATCATTCTGGTGTTCTTTTAGTCGGGTAATCAGATGTCGTTTCGTTTGTCCTATGTAGCTCGCGTTACAATTCAAGCAGCTGATTTCGTATACTAATTCTGTTTGTTTTAACACACATAGACTATCTTTACCCTTTTTTATAATAACATTCAATTTATTAAAGATGGAGTACAGCACTTTAAGATTGGCATTATTTAGAATGCGTTCAATGTTTTTGCCAACTTCTTTAGAAAATGGAATGACAATGCAGTTATTCGCATCGAAAGAAATATTGTCATGAATGTTATCGTGTCTGTACTGCAGCTCCTTAAGTCTTTTGTTAATATGGTGGTTTATAAATTGTTTAGGGTAAAGGTTATTGCGCAAGATATCTTTGATAAATAAAATATTGTTTTGGTGGAATCTCTTGGCGGAAAGTAAGATCGCTCTATCTACAAGGTTCGTAATCGTGTTTATCTTATACTTTACCCAAAGGGACACAGAAAATTTGACTGCGATATACGACGGACTTCTTAATATTTTATAATTTATAATTTTTACTTTCATTTGACACAACCTTTTCTTATTTATTATTTACATTTTAGACTATTGACCCGATTTTTCTATCTTCGATTTATTTAATATTTTATAATTTACATCTTTCACTTTTACTTTACACAACCTTCTTTTATTTATTATTTATATTTTAGACTATTGACCCGGGTTCTCTACTTATACATTGTTGTTAGTGTCCTTTTTGTATTAAGTATTTATTATAATTTTTGTAACGTATGTCACATTGTCGAAATTCAATCTTGCTCAGTCCTTTCTTCTCCGTCACCAACATCAGACGTTCATATGTAACGAAATCGATACCAATTCATGGTCATCAATATTACGAATTTTTTATTTATTATTTTTATTGGACCACTATTAATGTAAGTTTTCATTTTAATTTGTATAAATTTGCGCCTTTTTATGATTATTGTATTGTTCCTTCATATCATATTTATAGATATATTTGAGGAGGACCTAAATCACAGGTCGAAACGTAATAAACGTCTATTTTTATATCACTGGTGCCAGTTTGTGAGTCAGTTATTACCTTCTACTTTTATTTCTTATCACTGGCAAAGAGAAGATTTTCGCATTTTCCAAAAATTATTATATATTTTCTCATTTCTGATATCCCAGTTGATACATAATGAAGAAACAGCTTTTAAAAGCAACTTTATAAATACAAAAATAAATAATAATTAAACAAAACGTCAAATAATCGATATTGGGGTGGGGAGGGGCCGAAGGCACCCACCCTCGCCGGGTGGAGCTCGCTTCGCGTGGAAAGTTGTAAACCCACGTGGAACCTCACTTTGCATTAAAAAGTGTACGCGTGGAGACAGTGTGTTCCGTGTGTGTGTGTGTGTGTGTTTCCTGCTATACACAAGGCATGGTTCAATCCACAATGTGTGCCCCCTTCGGAGGGTGTGTGTGTGTGTGTGTGTGTGTGTGTGTGTGTGTGTGTGTGTGTGAAAAGTTGCAACTAAACTACAATAAAACACGCACGCACATTGATTACACAGCATGCACATGTGGTCACGGAGCATATGCATGTCGCAGCATTTCGTCGGTATGACAGGTTAACCTATCGAGTAGTCAACTTTAACAATTAAAAAGTAAATAATATACTATAATATAAACGCTCGTTATCGACAATAAACAATAATGGAATAAACAAAGCCAACTCAGTAAAAGAACGAGCAATAACATAGATGATTTTCAAAATTAATATAATATAATATACCGAAATTCATAATAATAGGATACAGATAATATGAAATTACATCCAATTCGGAAATAAATTAACATAATGTGTAGGGTATTAAGTAACTTTTCGTCTGTCATACGTATGTGTGACACTCATAATCTGTACACCGAACATTATCAATTATATCACTTTGTATCTACTGTTCACCCTTCTTATAAACGCGGTCCTTGACATTCTCGCTCCTACGT
The DNA here is from genome assembly GCA_901521435.1 of Crematogaster levior. Classification (NCBI taxonomy): domain Eukaryota; kingdom Metazoa; phylum Arthropoda; class Insecta; order Hymenoptera; family Formicidae; genus Crematogaster; species Crematogaster levior. The sequence goes on from CABEGB010001017.1 coordinate 83,244, forward strand.
TTTAAATAATGGACTTCCAATTGGATTATTTTTACAATTACCACATGCGTAGAACCACTATGACTAACAAATTCTCGCCTCCTAACGAGTAATATTAGGTGTACAACTTTGCTTCCGCCAGTTTTTTTCCGAAATTCGAGGCTTTATAGTAAAAAACTGGTTATACATTTATGATTCAAAGTATTGTCCATCGCTGGCCACTATTTTCTCTCATCTTTCGGGCAGCGTACGAATCCCGCGTCGAAAAAACTGGTCATCTTTTGAGGCGATCCACGAATCGATCCAATTTTTTATTTCTTCATAAGACCGGAAGTGCTGGTCAGCCAGACCGTGTGCCATTGGTCGAAATAAGTAATAGTCAGAGAGAGCAACGTCTGGAGAATACGGCGGGTGGGGTAGGACTTCCCATTTCCACGTATGTCTTGACCACTTTCGCAACATGGGGTCGAGCATTGTCATGCTGCAAAATCACTTTATCGTGTCTCTCGTTGTATTGCGGCCGTTTGTCTTTCAATGCTCGGCTCAAACGCATCAATTGCGTTCGATACCGATCGCCTGTGATTGTTTCAGTCGGTTTTAACAGCTCATAATACACTACGCCGAGCTGGTCCCACCAAATACAGAGCATGACCTTGGAGCCGTGAATATTCGGTTTGGCCTAGAGACCCTATAAAAAGAGACTCGCCAACTCACCACGTGACTCTTAGTGAACTCTGATTGGCTGGAGTATGGATCGCTCCACTGGGCCATATTAGAGATCTCGATATAAATAGAGAAGCGACAACGAGGGGTTCGGTTTGATTGGCTCTCTGAATCACATGACCAAGACGCATGAGAGCGAGAGAAAGCGAGCGTCTTTCGCTCTCTCTCACTCTCGTGCTTATTACGTGCCGTCGGCTTTATTGTGTGGAACTAACATGGCTGTCTTTTGCGATATATCGCACGTATCGATCACCGTTGTCGCTTCTCTATTTATATCGAGATCTCTAGGCCATATATAATCTGATCCGGATAACGTGATGTGCAAAGCAGTGCAAGACAAAAGGTTTACACGAAGATATATTATTGTTGGTAAGTTATAATTTATTATATTCAAATGTAAAATGATAAGAGGACAATTAATACATTGTTATAAATAAGCTTTGAATTAATAAATATATAGAGCCTTATAAGATAAATATATTTTTTAATATAGCTTATAATAAAATTGAATAATTAACGAGGGTTATAGAGACAGCTGTTTTGTTAATAATATAATTCTTATCGTAGATTAGGATTTATTATTATTACTTGGATATTATAATATATTAGCCATATATTTGTTGTGCATTAAGATGCTTTAATAAATCATCCGATGGATACGCATTAATCCGTTTTCCTCAAGATGACAGACCCATGCATACATATTTGAAACCTTCATTTACTAATAAATAATTCTGCAATTCCAAAGCAACTTCACAACACATAACTGCATGAGTTTGGACAACCTTCCAATCTTTTCCAAAGTCAGCATGCTTCATAATAAAATTATTATCTTTTTTATCCTTTAAGGGGGTCATCCCGTGTGACGGCTTCAAAAAATCGATTTTTTTTTTTGCATAAATCTAATCTAGAGCATGCATAGAATATACTGGCAAAGTAATTTTCCGAAATTCGAAGTCATTGAAAAGTTACAGCAGTGAGAAGGTAAGGTGTTTAAGCACGCAGCTGAGCGCTCGGCGGAGCGAGAAACAAGAGCTATTGTATACCTTCGGATTCTTATCTGAAGCTGATTATATTCACACGCACGTATACGCACACATATTTAGAGGGGTGCTGCTGTCCTGATACTCAAATTGAATGTAACGGTTGCTTAGTTTTGGCTTCGCAGTCAGCGGCGTAACAGCTCTGGAGTCGTCGTAAGCAGTAATATTGTACCGTGCAAGTGCTTCAAGTTTGCGATGAGTGACAAGAAAGGAACAAGAAAAACTCACGCTCATGCGAAAAAAGAAGAGAAAATTTCAAGGAAACCGTTATTCGTTGGAAAATGATCTGGATTATACGTCGGCATCAGCAAAGAAACTGCTTGGAAGCATGAAGTTGGAAGTGCCTGTTGCTTCGAACTTTGCGTACTGTATCTTAGAATTTGCATCTGTGTTTTCGACAATTTCAGCAAATGTTATATGCAAAGAGTGTAAAAGTGACGTGACCTTTAGTCAGACGATTTTACGAGGCTTGGGTTTTAAAATTCTTATGTCGTGTAAGTGCAGTACAGATAAAACGATAAACTCAGATTGCAACTTTTTTGGCCGTCGTCATCTTTAATGAAGGCTTCCAAGGCATTATTAAGATAATGCATACGATGGGCTGTTCAATTGGACGATCAGCGCATGCTTATGTAGAGCGCCGCGACGACGCTCGGATCAGCCGTTCCGAGCAGCACATGAGCGACGCGGCAAGAGAGGCTAGAATTTCAGCCAGGGAGGAGCAGTCGGCCTTACGAAATTTGCAAGAAGAAGAGGAAGGGATACTCTATGCACCAGGAATAGCAGATTAGTGGTAAGCAAAAATTTCATGGTGTAATTCACATGTGAACTTTCAAACGCGTTTTTCTCAAAACTGGATTTTGTTAACTGGTGTCCATGATTTTTCGAAAACGGTTCAATGGATTTAAATAAAATTTTAATGGTAGATTCAGCACATGTGTGGCTATCGCGGGAACTAGAATTTTTAAAAAATATTGAACCGTTTTCTGTCCGCATAAAAAAATAGTCGCAAAAAATCATGCTATTTTGAGTTATAATCTTTAAAAGCATGCGAAAAATTGAATTTTTAATATTTTCAAAAAATCCTAGTTCCCGCGATAGCCATTCACCTATAGATTAAAATGCAATTTGATTTTTTGATTTCAGATAAACCAGTCTGCCGGAATCGTGGACACCGTTTGTCTGCTTTTTTTTACATGAGTGCCATTCCAGTGATGTAACTCGCCATCAACGCCATATTTTTAAATAAAAAAATTTACACATATAGTTTAAGATGTAATAAATATATAGTAAAAATTTGGAAGCTCTGTATTTTTTTATTTCGCCGCAAAAAAATGCAAAAAAACCTTAAAAAAAACGGTCGTCACACGGGATGACCCCCTTAACTCAAATAATGGAAAAATGGAGTTATTTCAGGTTTTGGCAATAACTTGATACTATATGTTTAGCAAAGTTTAAAAAATGTTGCATGTGGAATGTTGTGCATGAACTTTACAATAATGATTTAAGTTTCTCAAACGTTTTACAAACGTTGCAAATGGAATGTTACAAATGGACTTTTTTAATGACGTTTTATATTAACTTTTTAAATGACGTTTTACAAACGTTGCAAATGGAACGTTCCATATGAATAGTAAATGCGTGAGGACATTTCTGTGGCGACATTGTATAAACGTTTTTGGGACGACACGGAAAAGATCGCACAGCTTAAATGTAACGTTCTTATAATGTTGCTGAAACAAAATTTTTTTACTGGGATATTGTGTAAACGTCACAGTAATTGTATATCACTGAAGTTACACTGAATTTTGTAATGTCGTTTATTCTTGCTACATTCTCAGTCGCCATGCTCTTTTTACACACACATGCGTTACAATCGTCAACATATCCCGCCGACCTTGAAAGACTGTCTTTCAATAAACTCTTTAACTTCTAACACAAGTAAGTACTTAAGGATGATTTGGCACTTACGTAAGCTAAATACTAACATAATTATTCTCGCAAATAAACAAGTTCTACGTAAAATAAATACAATAACTAAATGTGATAATTAGTCGACCGAATGCATTATACATAATACAGTTAATATTGCCAATAACTAATAAGTATGGTTCGTAAATGGTTTCAAATGAACACAACGCACAACATCTACTAACTAAACAAACTAGATAACATAAACAACCTTATTGACTTAATATAGTTTGTAAATGTCCGATTCTCCTTGCAACGGTAATGGGCAAAGTTTTATGACGGTTCTCTTGAGTATACCAGATGAGGTTTTCACTGACGCTACCCTGACCGTTATCTACTCCAGGATGGATCTCGACAATTCGGCCCAAATTCCATCGAAGCGGGGAAACGTTGTCCTCCTGTATCAGAACCAGTATGCCTACTTCGAGACGTTTGCCCTTTGTGCACCACTTTCTACGCCTTTGCAGCTCGTGCAGGTATTCTTCATGCCAGCGCTTCCAGAAGTGTTGGCGTAGCTTTTGAACGTGCTGCCATCGGGATAACCGATGATCAGGGACATCTAGATAATTACGCTCCGCAGGAAACAGAAGTGTCCCCTATTAAGAAGTGCGCGGGCGTCAAGGCTGATATGTCGTTAGGATCACTAGACAGGGGTGTGAGTGGTCTAGAATTTAAGATTGCTTCAATCTCCACGAGCAACGTATAATACTCTTCAAAGGTCCATGTCAGACCTTTAGTAACTGTATGGAGATGTCGCTTCGCTGCCTTGACGGCCGCCTCCCAAAGGCGTGGAGCCAAAGTGTGGAGCTCGGGGCGGAATGAATTTCCATTCAATCCTTCGACGCGCTAATTGATCCATTATCGTCTGCTGCTTTTGTTGGAGGAATTGTAGTTCTGCTAGCTCTCTTGCTGCCCCAATGAAATTGGTACCGTTATCAGAAACGATACTTGAGCATATACCTCTTCTTGCAACAAATCTTCGCAAAGCAGCCAAAAATGACTCGGTAGTCAACTCAGTGACTAACTCAAGGTGCACTGCCTTCATTGCCAAGCAGGTAAAGACAGCAATCCAAGATTTTGAAATATGTATCCTGTCGCGCCTGCGACTTTCTCGTGTTTGTATTGGTCTTGCGTAATCCACGCCTGTGTTTGTAAACGGTCTTAATGCATGACAAACGCGATCAACAGGAAGGTCTCCCATGAGAGCTTCGAACAGCTTTGGTTTGTTCTGAAAACAGCTTAGGCCGATATTCATAGTCGGGTCTTAAATTTAAGATCGTCTTAAGTTTATCTTTAGATGCTGTACGAATCAGTTCATTGGGTACGGAGTATCTGAAGATAAACTTAAGACGATCTTAATTATAAGACTATGAATACCGGCCTTAGACAGTGTCTTGTTATTTTTCTTGCTTTTCGTCGGCCGCTCAACGGCCAATACCTTTCTCGAACTTGCTTCTCGAAGCAATTGTTCTGGCCCGCAGTGATGAAGCCGAATATGTTCTCTCCTCATGATTATTGTTGTGACGTGATGTTTAGCTGGCAATATGGTTTGATGCTTTCGAATTTCAGCAATATCTGCTTTGGACAAGCGTCCTTCAACTCTAAAGGTACAATTTCATGAACGCGTTTTTGACGCGCGCGTCACGCGTCATTTCAGAAGTTACTAGATTCTGGTTACGCCTAGCATTGTCGAGTTTGACGCGTTGCAGTTGGATTAAGCCAACATCAACGTCATTGGTCGCGTTCAGCAGACGCAACTGTTGTACAACTGTTGAGTAATTCTTTTTAATGCGTCAACATGATTGGTCTAGATTTCGGGATCTAATAGAAAGGACCAATAATCACTGATCTGCTCTGGGCTACGTTCCAAAACCTTACCCGGGTGACTATAACACTAGAAGTTGCTATAGTATATGTCACGTATGCTATAGTACTTCTAGTATTATAGTACACCCGAGTAAGGTTTTGGAACGTACCCCTGCTGCTGAAAGGTACGATTTCATGGAGCGTGTTGAATCCATATATGTAATACTCCTATATTGCTAGTATCCTATCTGAGCAATAAGTGGAAGAGGTGGAAATACTACGGTGCAGACGTATATTCGTTTCTCTTTCTTCTGGAGTTTTGCAGCGCTATGCGCATGCGGTAAAGCGTCGCTGGGGCGGTTGTTAATCCCCTCCTCTTCTAATGCGTTAATGGATTTGCGTAAACAATGTATTTCACCAATCGGGCATTTAATATTCTTGACATTAGAACTAATGTGTAATATGTCTACGCTATCAAAAAGACAATTTCCGTTATCAAATTCTCTAAGTTGATGTCTAACCAACAATCGTTTATACGCGCTTTTGATTTGTACGGCATTCCATTGGTCGTCTAAGAAAAGCCAACGCATGCGCACAAAGCTGTAATACTCGAGAAGAAAGAGAGGCTCATATATGTCTGCGCCGTAGTGTTTGCACCGTCCTCGAAGCTCTACTAGCAATATAGGAGTATTACATATATGGTTGAATCCAGATTTTTGCCCCACTCCGCTGGTATTGTGACGAGAGTGGGGCTGAATGCAATGCAGATTTTGAACGCCCAAGATCGAAATAGACGATCTTCAGATTTGAGACGGCAGATCCCAAAGGCGGTTATATTTAATAACAGTGGTATAATAAAGCATAAGTGCTATAGTGTAGAATTATGATGGAAAGTAACGCAGATGAATCAAACAATGAGGTACGTAATATATATATATATATATATATATATATATATATATATATATATATATAAAATCATTATTTAATCATATATCATTAATTTGTAAATATGAAAATACTAACTGGGGGACTCGTCCCATCGCTGACAATGTGCTTCTATATATTCGTCTATATTCGTTGATATGAAATTATGTATGTCACAATATATTTATGACGTGTTTGTTATTGGCAGCAGCCCTTGACACCGGTATTTACATGTGGCATATGTGAAACCATCATAACGCTGGAAGAAATACAAAGCCATGACTGCGTGGAAAATTACTCGAACATCTTTATCGACGATAACCACTACTTTTATCCCCAAGACGGTAAATACTCAGTATTACTGTTAATAACATAAATCTAAAACAACCCGTTGCCTCGAACGCTCGGGCGTAGCTCGTCGGAATCCGGGGTTCGATGGGTTGAAGTGAACACGCTATGTTTCTAACAAATAACTTAGTTTATTACATAGATTATTTACAACTATATACAATTCGCGCGGGGAGTGGATATATTGCGCGTGGAGCGCGCTGTAGCGCTGATGCCGCGTGGTCCGCGCGGTAAGCACGAGACGCGGTTTCGGTATTCGTGATGAGTGCACGCGGTGAGCACGTGCTTCGGCGCGGCGCGGTGACGTGATCTCGCCGTAGCGACGGTTGATTTAAAAGCCCGCGGTTCGTGGCGCGGCGCGATGGCTTATCGATTGCCGTATCAATGGCGATGGTGCGATATTGTGGCGCGGTTGGAGATCGTAAGTCCGCGAAATGTATCAGGACGAGACAACCGGACCGAGAACACTCGGCGGTAGCAGAGAACGCTGTGCTGCACTCTATTCGGTATCTCGGTGGATAGGCACGGATGGTCGGTGCGTGTACGGGAACCGAGAACTCTCGGCGGAGACAGAGTACGCTCTACCCCACGTCCCGTATCGTATTCGGATCTTCGGTTCTGGCAGCGGCCGAGAACGCTCGGCGGAGGCGGAGCACTCTCCACCCCGGGCGCTGCTTTTACCCGGAGATTTCGGTGTTCAGGAAGCAGCTGTCGAGAACGCTCGACGGAAACCGAGTACGCTCGACTCCCTGGTTTTGCGGCTTTGAGGAACAGGTTCAGGAATAGCTTGATTAGCGTCGGCTGGTAGCGTCGGCTGGCAAGCTCCGGAATCGGTGAAGAGATCTTTTTGGATCCCTTTTTATACCCGGAAAATTGTGAGGAGATGTGGAAGGAAATTCTCCCACCCGGCGTACGCGTGCCGGTTCGGAGTAGGAAAGCGCTCGGGTTGGTGTTCGGCGGCGGTCGGGTTTTCCCGTGCTCGCTCGGCGTCGAACATCGCGAGGCTGCGTGCCTCTAGCGACTCGGTTTGAATTCGTTTAAAAATAATGTGGGGCGCACCGCGCCCCAATTGCCGGTTTTGACGGTGTTAGTCCGGCGGAACGATGCTGTGATCTGGGGTGCATCGTTACAAATCAAGAAAAATATCTTAATTAAAATATTTTTATTTATATGTATAGTTTTTCAGGTAAGGGGAATATCGTACGAAGAACACTGTTGCCGGATGGTACAGAACAGGTGGTGGTTACACCGATTGCTAGTAATGTCACCAATGACAATGTTTGTACATCACCACTGCTAGCAAAACAGCTTCTGGAAGAGAAGCTCATCGAAGAGATTCGATAGAGACCACCACTGTGGAATTTTAAACTGCCACTTGCTGAAAGAGGTCTTAGGGTGAAGGACAAGTTATGGGAAGAAGTGGCGCAAAGTTTGGACGGTAAAATTATGTTGATATAGTTATATATAAGCTCAGAGGCTACATATAATTATTCGAAAGGTTAACCTCCGTTTTGAGTTTTGTTTAAATGTTCACAACATGTTTCATTTTAAGTAAATGTGCGTAAGGTTTCATTGAATATTGTCTTTGTTACAGTTCCCAACTTTACAGCGACGGAGGTTAAAAGGCGGTGGAAATCGTTATGCGATTGCTTCCGGGCCCAGCGCAAAAAAATTATTAATAAACCAAGTGGCTCCGCAGCGGAACCCAAGTCTACTTGGGTCCATTACAACCAAATGCAATTTTTGCAGGATGTCAATCTTCAGAACGAGTAAGTACCACCTTTCATATTTCTATATATATAAGAAAATTAATTGCATAAATAACTGATATGTTTTTGTTTCATAGGACTCTGACCAATGCAGTCACAAGTCCCCTGCCAGATACAAATCCCATCTTCGACAACGACAGCGTCGACGGCGGCGACAGTAACGAGGCGGATAACAATTGGAGTCGCAGTAATCGTTCAGGTATAGGGTGACCAATGGGAATGTGTTGAAAGTAAATAGTTATTACTTCGTAACAAATAGGCCGAATAAAATGAATTAAACGCCATTTTGTAGAGAAAACTTGTCAATTTTATTACCATATATATGAAAGAGAAATATAATAATTTAACAATTGAAATACACAATATAAAAAAAAAAGAAAAATTTTGCTTGCGCATATGAATTAATGGTATATGTTTTCAAAGTGTTGTCCATTAGAATTAGCACAGAACTGCAATCGTTTGCAAAAACTTTGAAATACATTATCTAACATAGATGTAGGAATGCTGCGAGTGCATTTTTTAATACTATTTATCAGCTCTGCGGTGTTTTGAGGTTGTACGGCGTAACATTTGTCTTTAAGGTAACTCCAAAGAAAAAAATCACACGGGTTCAAATCAGGTGAATAAGTAGGCCATTCCAGACCTCCATGAGCAAATTTCGGGTATCCTAATCCAATTACTCTGTTGATACACTTCATGTATCAATTCAAAGACTTCGCGTGTACGATGTGGGGTCGCGCCATCCTGCATAAAATGGAAGTTCTTTACTAATCCGCGTTTCTTTGCATGGGGAAAGAATTTAGTCTCCAATAATTCTTTATAACTTTGACTAGTCACAGTTCCTTCAAAAAATTGCAGGTAGACCCCTTTTACAGAAATTGCAGCCCACGCGGAGACCTTTTGAGGATGAAGAGGAACGGCAATAACGGTACGAGATGGGCCAGGTAAATCATGTCTACGATCGTTCAAAGTGCCATACATACCAAAATTATCAATAATCCTGCCAAAAAATATCGACAAATAAAAATAAAATCTCACCTAACCAACATTGGAATGATGACGCGATTCCAGGGAGAGGGAGCGTGGGTAAAAAGTATCAAAAACATACCTTCTGAGTATTGTTTCGCTTGAAACTTTTTTAGATCCATATTTACTACGGAATCCACGATACGCCTGACTATAGTTTTTGCCTCTACTATAGAAGCACTCGATGAGAAACACTTTTTCTTCGATGCTTAGCGCGTCCATCCTATAACTCGCAAATCGGTTTATACGACGGTTCAAATGAAATTGACGGGTCTTAGGTAGCGGACCCTTTTTTTTTTTTTTTTTTTTGGTGTCCCAGGGGAAATCCTTTATGGATACCCGGGAGGCCCGGGGGGACCTCCACGGGTTATGTGGGACTCACCGGAGGGGAGAATAGTTCCCCTCCGGCATACCCACTAAAACCCCTGGGGGGAGCCTGTCCTTGCCCTAGTGAGGGGTGGAAGGGTATCGCCTGTGGCATTTCATCCTTCCACCCCTCGGGCGTGGCCGCATGCCGCCTCACACCCGGGGAGGGGGTAAGAGTTAACCACCCGCCTCCCACAAGGGTGGAGCGCTGCCGCATGCGGCCTCTTCCTCGGGGGAGGAGGGGAACGAAAAGTCCCCTCCTCCCATAACTTTCCTGATGTGTCACAAGGGGAAGGTTCGGCTCCCCGAAACCTTCCCCGCCCCACTTGGGGGTAGGGGGGCGTGAGTTACCCAGGGGCCCCCGCCCCTGGGTCACCCCCCGCCGGGAGGGAAATGATGCGCCTTCCCGGCATCTACAGTGGTAATGGGGAGGGCCAAGAAGCCCCCTCCCCAGGGGGGGACCCCCTGTTTTTACTTGGACCAGTGCAAAGTGCACTGGCCCTCGGGGGACCCCCCCCTTTAATTTCATGCCCTTAAGTGGGCTAGTTGACGGCGGGGACGGGCTAGTTGACGGCGGGGACGAGGTAGCGGACCCTAGTCGGTAAAACAGTTACCGAAATCGAGGAGGGGATATATAACCGTTTACTTTCAACACATTCCCATTGGTCACCCTGTATATCAATTATAATTTTTTGAATATATATTGTAGCAATACGTAGTCGCATATAAAGAAATATTGATTTTTTCCTCAGCGAAAAAGCGGACACGAGTCGACAGCGAGATCGATCCGTCGATGCAAGAGATCGCAGATGCTCTGGCTCGTCCAGTGACAGTGAATATGCCACCATCAGATTCACTGACAGATTCTTTAAGGCACTTCAGCGGTATGATTGCTGCTGAATTAAAAGAGTTTCCTGTTCGCGAACAAAATGAAGCTATGCGGCGTATGTTCGATGTATTATTTGAGATAAAGGAGCGCAGAATTGAACGCAACGTAATAAAGTATGTTTAACCCGGGAGTAGTCACCCCATTTTTTTTGCGTAAACGGTCACCTGGGGTGTTTTCTACACCCCAGCCAGTTTCACTGACTTGCTGTCACAAATAGGTGAGACATAAACGCTTTCTGTTGTACAGGAAAATTGTTTTCCAATCTCTTTACTACCCAAAACCCATGACAAAATGTAGGTCTGAATGTATAAAATCTTAAGTAATGACATCAAATATTACTTCTTTCTGATTGGTCAATTTCCCAATCTTCAATCTTTAATCTCAATCTTCAATACATAGATATCTGATACGGGCTTAACAGTAATTATTTTGCCACGGCAGAGCTCCTTCATTGTTGAAATAATCACGGAATGCGTCTCTAATAGCAATACAAGTCCGAGCACTCATATTTGCTCCGCATCGAGTGATTTCTTTGAAAGCGCATCCATTCTCCATGATTGTTCGCCAAGAGCCTGGCCGGAATCCTTGGGGACTTCTGTCGTCATCTTCGTCAACTAAGCCTGGAGGAACGTATTCATTTTGGTCTGTGCCATCCTTACGTAGCCAGTTGTGAAGGCAAATTGTTGCCTGCACCATCAATGTGACATTGGCTGGGCTTGCGATAATTGGCTTTCGATAAATCCTCCACTGGCTTGCTAGAATGCCAAATGTGTTTTCAATCATCCTCCTAGCTCGGCTGAGACGATAATTGTAAATATTTTGCTTCTCCGTTAGTCCATTTCGACCAGGATATGGGCGAAGCATATATGTTTTCAAAGGAAATGTCTCGTCGCCAACGAGACAATATGGCAGAACTCGCCTCCTTCAGCAATGGCAGCAGACTTCGGCACATTCATTTCATTTGCGTCAAACTTCTGTCCAATAACGCAGTCTTGGAAAATACCTCCATCGCTCCGCCTTCCATACGCACCGATGTCGACGAAGCGAAATAAGTAATTTGCATCACAGATTGCTAATAGGACAATACTGTGAGCATGCTTATAATTATAGTATGTGGATCCTGCATTGTTTGGACACTGAAAGCAAAGGTGTTACAAGAAAATATTATACATAAATAAATATGTGAAAAATAAACTCAAACAGTGTGCACTTGACTTGACAATTATATAATATTTACTTGAATGACGATATGCTTTCCATCAATGGCTCCGATGCAGTGAATGAAATCACGGAGATTTTCAAACTCATGTGCGATGTGAAGCCAGTCATCTTCGTTTAATACTGGTGGAAGAACCAATGGGCATAAACACTTCCAAAGTACTTCACACGTCTCTCGAATGACATTGCTGACCGTTGTTTTTCCTACAAGGTACTGGAACGTCATAGATGTCATCGAGTCCCCAGATGCCAAATATCTAAAATATTTAAAAACATGTTCATGTGTTTTTCATGTGTCTTACTTTATATTGTCGCATAAAAATTAAAACTTATAACCTTACCTTAATGTAACAGCCAAGCGTTCAGCAGGAGTTATCGATGCTCGAACAACATCTTGTTTTTGGAGATGAGGTCCGACGATAGTTAACAGCTCTTCAAATTTAGTAGCTGACATTCAGAAGTAGCTATGGTATCTCTTATCCTCCAATATTAACTTTGGCATTGACGCAAAGTAAAAACTATGTTCAAGCCGGTCTTGAAAAATAGGAGCTACCCAGTGTTGTTTTTCTTTGTACTTCTTCTTCGCCTTCTTCTTTCTATAATTTAGAACAGCAACAACAGCAGCAATTCTTCGCCTCCGAACTTCTGCCGCTATTATGTGATTAGTTGTATCATCAGCCATTTCTGCAGCCGTTGCTCTGTTTCTTTCCGTGCGAAAATTCACAATATAAATATTATAAACTTATAAAAGCAGTAACAACAATTTTTAAAACAGTTTTACTAGTGGAGGAAAATCTGTATTCATAACGCTCCATGAAAACGATACGGAAGTTTAGAGACTAGATATTCAAATCTGAATATTTTCAGCCCCACTCCCGTCACAATACCAGCGGAGTGGGGGGAAAATCTGGATTCAACACGCTCCATGAAATCGTACCTGAACGCAGCCATTCTGTTTTGTCGCAGGGTTTGAAAAATCGCGGGAGTTGTAAGTAAAATTGGAAATATTGAAAATACTGAAAATAATGGAAAACACCGAAGAAATGGACATGCCCCAGGTTAATAAATGAAATTTGTGTTTATTGTGAAAAGCATAATGTTAATATTGAGAAGTTGAAGGTTTATAAGGTTATTCCTTACGAAAACTCGGTGAAAATACTATTGATAACAATCGAAAACTGCATATTATTATCACCGTTATTTGCATATTGCATCGCTTTTAATAGTGACTGATATTTTTTTTATATATTGCAGCCGGTGTACACATGTGGTGTGTGTGAGGAGATTTGCGAAAACGTAGATTCAATGACACTGCACATCCCTGTTTGGAAGGCTTCGAACAGGTGCATGTAGATGATAATTGTTGCAAGTTATAGTTTTATTTGTAATATTTTTACATTGTGTATACAGACACATTCTAATTGTTTTATTTTTACCTTTTTTGTGTTTCTGGCAATTCATATTTCGCGCCTTCTTTTGTAATTCGAGTGTATCGGAGGTACACCTGCAAGTAGTGCACTTGCACTCTCCGTCTCCGTCTTGCGGTTACAATAGAAGCGTCGTAATCTTTTTTACTTTTGATATATAAGTCTAACCGAGACAAAACTCTCTGAATCCTTCTGTCGTGTGTGTAGCAATATATATATATATAAAATAAACCTCGTGTGTGCAATAAAAGAAGAAGCTTCCATTCCATTCTTCTCCCAGACCTCTAGAAAAGCAATCTAAAGTAACAGGTTATGGGCCCAGTGTCGCAGCAATAAAACGGACACAGTCCAAGAGTGGTGAAAAGAAAAGGAAATAAGAGAAGCAGTGTGTGTGTCCCAAGAAAGGATAAAGATGGATCTCAAACATTTTCATATCCAGAAATTTGATGGCAAAAATTTCCAGCTATGGAAGTATCAAATGGAAATTATTTTTCGAGCAGAAGCAGGCATGCTTGACGTGGTAGGTGGAACAAAATTACGTCCGGAAACGGCAGCTGCTCAGGAAGCATGGGACAACCTAAATATAAAAGCGATGCTATTGATATCTTCAGGTATGGAATATGGGCAACTACAAACTGTGGTAAGTTGTCAAACAGCTCCCGAGATGTGGGCTCGTTTAAAAGTAATACATGAACAAAGATCGGCAATTAATAAGATGACGCTCAAACAACAATTCTTTAGCTACCAAATGTCGGAAACAGACAGTATTGCTCAGCATATAAGTAAAATCGATGCAATGACGGTGGCATTAAGAGACGTCGGAGAAGTTGTAAATGATAGTGACAAAATTGCAAAGGCGCTCGGTAGTTTGCCAATCAAATATAATAGCTTTGTCACTGCGTGGGATTCATATGATGAAACAAAGCAAACGTTTGACAACCTAACCTCGAGGTTGTTGAAAGAAGAACAACGGTTATTTCAATTTGAAGAAACGGCAGGAGCATTTGCAACGCTCAACATAACTAAAGGTAACAAATAGAATCCAGTAAAAATAGGACAAAAAGGTAGCGGTCCTCAGGAAAAATCGAATAAAGTCGATAAGAAAAATGTAGAATGCTTTCATTGTAAAAAGAAGGGTCACTACAGATCGGAATGTCGCAAGAGATTGGCTAATTTGAAGCGGGCAAATGAAGAAAAGGATACAAAACATCAAGCCTTGAGTGTCGAATTTAAAAATATTTCTGCGTGTGGAAATGAGAATGACTGGCTCGCAGACAGTGCAGCATCAAAACATATGACATATCATCGAGAATGGTTTACCACATTTACTAGAATAGAAAATAGTAACAATTCCGTTCAAATAGGAGACGATTCATATGTTCGAGTAGAAGGAATAGGCACAGTCAAAGTTTTAGCAAAGGTTAACGGACAGTGGGAGCCACGAACCCTTGAAGATACTTATTACGTTCCAGGACTTCGAAAAAATCTGTTCTCAATAGGAGCGGTAACGAGCAAAAACCTGAAGGTGATTTTCGATAACAAAAAGATGGAGGTGCACAATAACAGACTGCTAGTTACAGGCATCAAACAGAGCAATCAATGCTACAAGGTATTATTCAAAACGACTACCAATGTTCAAGCGAATGTCTCGACGCTGAATACGATTATGCTGTGGCATGAAAGGATGGGCCATATCAACTTTCGAACGTTAAAAGAAATGGCAGATAGTGGACAACTTCCAGGACTACAGATTAAGAATCTTGACGGATTATTTTGTGAGATGTGTCAATATGGTAAATTACATCGCTTATCATTTCAGAAAAACCCGAAATCGCGAGCTCAGAAACCTGGCGACTTTGTTCACATGGACGTATGCGGTAAAATGACGCATCCCTCTATAGGCGGAGCCACTTATTTTCTCTTATTTAAAGACGATTGTACCTCCTACCGAACGGCTTATTTTATTAAACATAAAAGTGATACCTTTTCAAAGTTTGTCGAATATCATAAACTTATTGAAAAACAAACTGGTAATAAACTTAAAAGAGTTAGAAGCGATAAAGGTAAAGAATTTGATAATGAACAGTTCAAGCAGTACTTAAAAAAAAAAGGAATAATTCATGAATACAGTGCTCCGTATACCGCTGAACAAAATGGACGAATTGAGCGAGAAAACAGATCAATTGTAGAGAGTGCTCGGACTTTGTTACTTGCAGCCAACCTTCAACCTGGATTATGGGCAGAAGCTGTTAACACTAGTATACATATATATTTTGAACCGAAGGCCACGTGATTTAGACAAGAAAATACCATACGAAGAGTGGTCAGGTAAAACAGTTACACTTAATCATCTACGCAAATTTGGCGCTACAGTATATGTTCATGTTCCAAAACAGTTCAGATCCAAATTTGAAAGCAAATCAAAGAAGATGATTCTAGTAGGATACGATAGAGACAGTTCAAATTACAGAGTATTCGACATGAATACATCAAAAATCACCGTAACTCGAGATGTTGTAGTAAATGAGAATGAGAATAATAAAAATCAGGACAAGGAATCTGATTGTACAACCTTTTCTTGTGAAACACGTGACATTCAAGAAACTGCTGAAACTGAGGAAGAAGACGATGTACAAGCGATTATGAATGAAGAAAGGAACAATGCTGATGGAGTCAAAGACAACGCAAATAATCAAGACTCTCAGGGACGAGTACTCAGAGATCGAAACACACTGCAACGTCCTACTTGTTTCGGAAATGAGTATCTTGCATGTGCAGCAACTATTACAGAAGAGCCACAATTCTACAAACAAGCAATGTCCAGTAAAGATGCTAATAAATGGCAACTAGCAATGGAAGAGGAGATGGCATCGTTAAAGAAAAATGAAACATGGAACTTGGAGCCATTACCACCGAGTCGTCGAGCAATCGACTGCAAATGGGTCTACAAAATCAAGCGTAAACCTGATGGATCAGATCGATATAAAGCACGACTTTGTGCAAAGGGCTTTCTACAAAAGGAAGGTATAGACTATAAAGAAACCTTTGCGCCGGTAGTAAGGTATGACTCAGTTCGAGTACTGTTGGCACTAGCAACGATCAACGATCTAGACATTAAACAATTTGATGTCAAGACTGCCTTTTTATATGGCGAACTTTCAGAGGAAGTGTTTATGAAACAACCTGAAGGATTTATAAGCAGTGATCCAAGTCTAGTCTGCAGATTAAAAAAAAGTCTTTATGGACTAAAACAATCGCCTCGCTGCTGGAATAAAAAATTCATCAAATTTCTTGAAGAATTCAACTTCAAACAGTTGAAAGCAGACAGATGTGTTTTTCGAGCAGAATATGAAGGTGTCGAAATCTTCTTGGGACTGTACGTAGACGATGGCCTTGTTTTGTGTAAGAGGAGTGAGGTAATTGACAAGGTTTTAAGGAAACTTGGATCTCAATTTGAAATAAAAGTAAATGATCCAGAATGCTTCGTTGGACTCGAAATCAAAAGAGATAGGATAGCGAAGAAGATGTTCATCAGCCAAAAGAGTTACATTACAAAAATAATGGAAAAATTTAATATGCAGGACTGCAAGCCCAATGCAATCCCTGCTGATCCAAATACTGAACTAACAAATGATCATAGCCCAACAAGTATCACTGAAACACAAGAAATGAGTCGAATTCCATTCCGTGAGGCAGTTGGGAGTTTAATGTTTGCGGCAATAGTGTCACGCCCAGATATTATGTTAGCCACCAGCCAAGTGAGTCGATTCTTACAGAATCCTGGTCAGAAACATTGGATGGCTGTTAAAAGGATTCTGCGATATCTCCAAGGAACAAAAGACGTAGGAATCAATTATAGTGGAGACACTGTCAATCTCGAAATGTTTGCAGATGCCGACTTTGCAGGCGACGTGGATACTCGCAGATCAACGTCTGGATATATCAGTACTCTGGCAAACGGACCAATTACATGGTGTTCGCAATGACAAAAGTGTGTTGCACGTTCTACAACTGAGGCCGAGTACGTGGCTGCCTCCAATGCAGCCCAAGAAGTCATCTGGTTGCGAGCATTACTTCAGGAACTGACTGGACCGATGGAACAAAGCTACTGATGGACAATCAAAGTGCCATCAGACTGGTCAAGAATGCAGAACATCACAAATTGACAAAACATATTGATGTTAAATTTCATTTTATTCGCGAGTGTGTTGATAACGGTATACTTGACCCTGTGTACGTTTCATCTCAAGATCAATTAGCTGACTTCTTAACCAAACCACTTCCACGAGACAAGTTTAACAATAATTGTACTCGTTTGTTTATTACTTCCTTCACATAAAATTTTACAAATCAAAAGTGGGAGTGTTGCAAGTTATAGTTTTATTTGTAATATTTTTACATTGTGTATACAGACACATTCTAATTGTTTTTTTGGACCTTTTTTGTGTTTCTGGCAATTCATATTTCGCGCCTTCTTTTGTAATTCGAGTGTATCGGAGGTACACCTGCAAGTAGTGCACTTGCACTCTCCGTCTCCGTCTTGCGGTTACAATAGAAGCGTCGTAATCTTTTTTACTTTTGATATATAAGTCTAACCGAGACAAAACTCTCTGAATCCTTCTGTCGTGTGTGTAGCAATATATATATATATAAAATAAACCTCGTGTGTGCAATAAAAGAAGAAGCTTCCATTCCATTCTTCTCCCAGACCTCTAGAAAAGCAATTCATAGTAACAATAATAATTACTTTTACTCTATATGTGGTAAGTGACAGCGAAACAAATAAATGAATGAATGAATGAATATTTTGTTACTATTGTAATGATCCATTGTTCTGCAGCTAATGGAGAAATCGTGCGTCGGAGTGCCTTACATGGAGTAGAGGCAATAGTAGCGGAGAGCACGCAGCTTCCGTCAACTATTCGCCGGCCTCAGGAACATGTACCGCAGAGCACTGATGCTGAGGAAATAATCATTGCGGAGGTACATTTAAGGGAATTGTTATGGAATCAACAAATTTCGGTAACAAAACGAGACAGACGGAAAATAGAGAAGCTGTGGGATGAAGTCAGCCAAGCGACAAATGGTATAGACAGCATTGTCGTAATCGCACAATATTTTCAAGAAAGTATCATACAAAGAAGTATCATTTTATTATTGCAGGAAAATATTCACCCGATGAAGCCAGAAAGAAGTGGAAGAACCTGCGAGATCGATTCATGCGGATAGTTGCATCCGAGAAGCTGTCGAGCGGTGCAGCGAGTAGCGGAAGCAAGAAACAGTGGTGATTTTATAAATCGCTGCAGTTTCTGCGTGACACGTTACTTCGGAAAGAGTAAGTACAAGTAACACATGCCAGTACCACGAGCATTCCCGAAAATGTATTTCAGATACCAATAATTGTTACCAATAATTGTTATTACTATTTCAGAACAGCGACCAACATGTCAGTTTGCAACGATGACAACAATGAGGAGGTGAGCATCGAGGAGCAAGATTTATTACTGAATGGGGATGCACAGAGTACGTTACTATTATTTCTCATGATGAGTTGTGTTAATTACATAATCTAAAAATTTCATACATGATCAATAAAATGATTTATAATACAAAATTTCATACATGATGTTTTCAGAGACCAGCAGGAAGAGAAAAGCGACCCACCAGGATAATATACTGGTAGAAATAAATGAGGCATTACACCAGCCGATGCCCATATTGGAATGTCACAAGCACCTGTAGCTGACGAAGTCAACAGCTACGTGACAATGATAGGCGCACAGCTTCGTACGTTGCCGCAAGACCGCATACGGTGCATTATGTTTAGGATGTACAAGATGCTGCATAACGAGTTACTGCAATAAAAAGAAAGTAAAAGTAACCAATAAGTGTGTCCTTATTGTCGTTTTCATTCTACATGTCGATTGCATTTTTTTCATTTATTGATCATATTTTTTCCAATACATATAAAACGGCCGGTCCGGCGGGTAGTGTGGGACTCCCGGTCTGAAGGACCGGTATATCGCATGTCGCACAAAACTACTTTATTACTCCTTAATGTAATACAAATTCACCGATCCCACTGCCACGGTACAGCACCTTCATTAATAAAATAGTCACAGAAGTAGTCTCTAACTCGCACTGCTTCTCGAGTACTGGTATTTGTACCACATTTCGTTATATCGGAAAAAGCACCTTGAACTACCACATCTTCCGTTTCTCCATCTAGCAGATGTGATGGTACAGAATACTCGTCGTCAATTTCACCTCTTCGAAGAAAGTTGTGCAAGCAGATCGTAGCTTGTACCTCTTCATCGCTGTTCCCACACTAGCAATAATTGGCTTCCTGTATATCCTCCAGTTACTTGCTAGAATGCCAAAGGTGTTCTCAATGACCCTTCTGGCACGACTCAGCCGATAATTAAACACGTCCTGTTCGGTGCTCAACTTCTTTTTGCCTGCCGGGTAGGGCCGGAGCATGTAAGGCTTCAGCGGGAAGGCTTCGTCCCCAACGAGACAATACGGCACCGATAGTCCTCCATCGGTGATAGATTCTGCTGCTGGGAGGTTCATTTCACCTGCCTCCAATTTCTGTCCAAACTTTCTTTAAAGACACCTCCGTCACTACGCCGGCCATAAGCACCAATATCGTCAAAGCGAAACTGGTAATGGGCGTCACAAATAGCCAGCAACACAATGCTGTGACTGTTTTTATAATTAAAAAAATTAGATCCAGCATTGTTTGGACACTGAAATTAAAGAAACATTGTTATTTTTTAATATACATAAACATCAAGGAAACAATCACACATATATAAGGTTAATTTAATATCAAAATACACTATACCTGAATCGTAACGTGCTTCCCATCGATTGCTCCGATGCAATGTGGAAAATCCCACAAATCTTTGAACCTCAGCGATACTGCGCCATTCCCGTTCGTCTAAGCTAGGCGGAAGGACTACCAGACATAGTTCCTCCCAGATCACTTTACACGTCTTAGCAACGATATTGACCACCGTCGTTAAACCTACCAGATATTGGTAGGTCATCGATGGCATGGAGTCGCCCGATGCAAGAAATCTGAAACATTGGCATAAGACGCAGACATTAACATCATTGTAACAAATTACATTCAAGCACTGAAGTACGCATTTTAATATTTGACAAACATTTTACCTCAAAGTTAAACTCAGACGTTCTGCTGCAGTTATAGGCTCCCGCACAACGCACAGTTTTTGCAACCGGGGTCCTATAATCGCCAACAAATCCTCCAACTGTGTTGCAGTCATCCGGAAGTAATTGTGGAACCGTAAATCTTCCAGTCGCAGTTGGGAGCAGCGCATTATAAAAACCATAATCGCAGCGTTTTTGGAAGAGGGGAGCAACCCAGAAACGCTTCTTTGCGTATCTCCTCTTCTCCTTTTTCGCTATTCGGAGTGCAAGTGCATCAAGTATTCTGCGACGTCGTACAATTTCCACGTTGTAAGCATTTATGACATTAGTACACTCCACCAACCATGCGTGGATTTCAGCGTTCATAGCCATTTTAATCTTCACTTTTTGCACGATTTACATAGACACAACAACCAACAATAATCTTGAGGTTATGTTTCTATTTGGTTTTGAAAATACATATAGCGGTGACGCGTGACGCGTGACGCGCGCGACAAATGACGCGCCCATGAAATTGTACGAGTGGCAGGCGGACGAGGCGTAACCAGGATCTAGTAACTAATACTGAAATGACGCGTGACGCGCGCGTCAAAAACGTGTCCATGAAATTGTACCTTAATAATTCCTTCCTTGTCAAGAAATGGATTGAGTGATGCCAGCCTACAGCCCTTGGATACCTGTTGTCTCTTCTCGAGAGCCTGCAGTTTCGGTAAGAACACTTCGTGCTGCACTATCCTCACGATGCTTATATCAGCTTGTTCTAGCTCTTCTGGCCTTAAGAGACCATTTTGCTTAGTCCCCAATGCGTTGGCCTTGAAGCGCCGACAGTACGCGATTGTCCTTTGTAGTCTTTCATATTCGGAAAATTTTCTTAGTAAGTCGTACTTAATTTCTTTTACAGCGATCAGTACCGTTGATTTCATCTCCGATACTTCTTTGCCAAGGTCCGGAGCTTGAGGCCATTCACCTGTTGTAAGCCACTGAGGGCCATGCCACCACAGCTGACTGTTTTTCCATGCCTCTACGGTACCTCTAGAAAGTAAGTCTGCAGGATTTTCCTTTGAAGAAACGTAGCGCCATGCTACGCCACTTGATAGGTCCTGAATCTTGGAGATCCTATTGGCCACATAAGTTTTCCTGATGCTTGGTGATTCGCCTAGCCAACCAAGAACCACTGTAGAATCACTCCATAGATGAACGCTCCGTATCTTGCTACCGTTTTTGGCAGTATTGTACAACCTTGCCAGAAGGAGTGCTGCATTGAGTTCTTGGTAACGAAATAGTTTTTAGAGGTGCAATTCTACTCTTTGAGCAAATCAAATGCGATTGCATCGTTCCCCTTGTTGTTCGAGAAAGAGCAAGAGGCAAGCCCCGTATGCCTTCTCTGACGCGTCACCAAAGCCAACAAGCTCGAACTTGTCGCTTTCGTTTCTTGGATTGATGTTTCGCTGAATTCTTATGTTGTTAATCTGCAGTAATGAATTGTAATATTCGTTCCACTTTATTTGCAGCTTTGGGGGAAGCGCATCGTCCCATCCTGCTTTCAGCTGCCACATCGATTGCATGATGCGCTTTGCAACAATAACCACCGGTCCCAATAACCCAAGTGGATCATATATCTGCACTATTTTAGACAGTACTAAGCGTTTTGTATTGTTTGTAGACTCTTCAATTGTTACATTGTACTGTAAGTTATCTGTACTTGCATTCCAAAGTAGACCTAACGTCTTCATTGCATCTTCTCTATCGATCTTGAGAAGATTGTTAGCATCACTGTCATTTGCCAGATGCTCTAATATTTGTTGATTGTTTGAGCGCCACTTTCTTAACTGGAATTGCCCCTTTTGAAGCAGTTGAGACAGCTGTTGCTGCAAAACCTTGGCTTCTTCTATTGTGTCCTCGCCTGTCAAAACATCGTCCATATAGAAGTCTCTCTTCAAGACGGTTGCTGCTTTTAGAAATTCCTTATCTTCATCTGCTAGCTGCCGTAAACATCTCATAGCCAAATAAGGTGCCGGTGCGCGGTGCCATATGTTATCGTGTTTAATTGATAAGTCCTGATTGCTTTTGACTGATCCGGTCTCCAAAAAACTCTTTGAAGATCTCTATCTTCCCTTCGTACCAGTATTTGACGAAACATCGCCGCTATATCTGCCGTTATAACAAAGCGATGTGATCGAAAACGCAACACAATCCCAAACAGGTCGTTCTGAAGATTCGGTCCAGTCATCAATTTGTCATTCAAGGCTGTTCCGAGTGTTGTTTTTGCCGAGGCGTCAAAGACGACGCGCAATTTGGTAGTTATATGATCTGGTCGAATCACCGGCTGATGTGGAAGCACGTACAACTGACCAGGACTCATATCTGATGGTGGTGTTGCAACTGACATATGCTGTTACCTTTGATACTCCTCCATAAATTGTACATATGCCTTCTTGAGCTCTGGATTCACTCTGAATCGTCTTTCCACTGCGTATAATCGCCGTATTGCATGATCTTCCAAATTACCAAGCTCGATCTCAGACTTCTTCGGCAATGCTACGATAAATCTTGCTGTACTGTCTCTTCTCATAGTTTCGGCAAACTGACGTTCACAATCAACTTCTTCTTGAGTAAGACATCGTTGTTCATGTGTTTCCTCTTGATTCCAAAAACGTTCAAGCTGCGCTTGAAGCGATGAATTTGTTACAACGCCACAGAAGGTCTTATTGTTAGTGGATTCAGACTTTGTGTCGATGTATTCGCTTCCAACTATCCATCCTAATAATGTGCTTTGCAATCTGGGTATTCCCTTCGCTTATTGAATTGAATCCTTGCAGATCAATTGCCAGAAGATTCCTGCACCTAAAAGCAACTCGATCTTTCCGGGCTCATGAAAGTCTGGGTCTGCTAGACGCCATTTTCCTGTTAGGCAAACAAAGTCTGCATTGATCTTAACTTGCGGAAGCTTCTGTGTGATCGCTGGTAGTATAAAGCACTCAATTGTCACTTCGTAATCTGTGTGCATTGACCTGATTTTTACTTCTGCGGTCCAACATTCATCTCTGCTTTATTTATTCCGCTGATGAGTTCATTTTGTCTCTTGCGCTTCAATTTTAGCCTATCAACTAGCTCTTGCGTTATTAAGTTTGATTGAGAACCTGTGTCTAGAAGAACGCGACAACTTTGATGATTTCCGTCAGCGTCTTCAATTAGGACTCGAGCTGTTGATAGCACCACATGCGCCGTTGGTTTTCGTGCAATATTAACTATTGAGGTTGGTTCCCTTGCATCTTCCAAATTGCTACTTGAAGCGTTGTACATAATGACTGATTTCTTTGACAAATCTTCCTTTGACCTTTGCTCACTCGTTGTCTTTTCTTCTTGTCCCAATGTAACAGAGTATTATGCTTTTTTTGACATTTTTTGCAAGCTGATGACCTGCAAGCCGCTGCAAAGTGACCCTTGCTTAAGCAATTAATACATATCCCCTTTTCCTTTACCATTTTTGTTCTGTCTTCTACACCTATATATTTGATGACCCTTGTCGCACATCAGACAACCTTCTTGCAACGTAGATGATAAGGCTACTTTCCTTTCCTGCTTCTTTTGCACTGAGGCTTTCAACGTATCTTGATTTACTTTGTTCTTGTCTATCATTTCAAGCGTTCGGCAACGCTCATGCAGAAATGTCAAGAATTCTTCCAACGTTGTCCGTTTTTGATTATCCTTGTTACTTTCCTCTTCCCAGCTTTTCTGCGTACTATAATCTATTTTGTTTTTTAACAGATGTATTAGAAGCTCATCCCATCTGTCTACTGGTAGCTCGAGAGTTTGCAATGCCTTTAAATGCGTTCTTACGTGGACAATTAACTTTCTTATGGTCGCTGGCTTGTCCTTTGATATGGCTGGAAAATCGAGCAATTGATTAAGATGCGTGTTGATAAAGAGTTTTCTGTTTTCATAATTCTGCACAAGTAAGTCCCATGCATTCTGGTAGTTTGCAGCTGTCGTAACTAGCCCTCCAATGACTTGCAATGCTTTGCCAGTCAATGAACCCTTTAAATACTGGAACTTCTGAATATCTGAAAGCGCTTCATTATCATGAATCATTGATATAAACGCATCCTTGAACAAAAGCCACTCATTATAACTGCCGTCAAACTGTGGAAGCTTTAATGTCGGAAGTTTAATGTCTACTTGCCTGTTACTTGGCCTCTGTTCCTCGCGAACATCTCGATGTGTTGCCTGCTCGTCATTTTGAGCTTCCGCTCTGTCGGCTGCCTGCGCCGTGTCTAAAATCATTTGAATCTTTGTTGCTGTTTCGAAATAAATATTTTCAAAGACTTGCCTTTCTGCGTCATACGTCGATTCTTCATCTTCTCTTAGCTTTATCTCGTCTATTTTTTCTTGTACTTCTGCAAATGTTTCCCACAGATTTTCGACTTTCTTTGACTTGACCTTTGCTTCTGATACTGGCGTATTATCATGCAATGTGTTGTTAATTCGAGTCAACCCTTTATAATCGCTCGATTCTGCTTTAATCTCCTTAAATCTGCCATCTTGTGACATTTGCGAATGCTGTCTTATGATTTCGAATGATAAGACGATGATTGTGATGCCCTGTTAACTGATGTCGACGACCGATACTCTCTCGGTCCTCAAGTACTGCTTTGTTGCGACAGTCTTACCGATATTGAGGTTAGGCGTTTGTTAACCGTGGCCGATTAACTTAATTCAATGCGCACGCAATCGAAAGTCCACTGCAACTACTGACAAAATCCCGAAACTACGAGAATTACAATGACGAAATAAGCCGTAGTAATCGACACTCTTGAATTTTTAACACGTGTAATAATGTTGCCACTCGCCACAAATTTCTTAATGTGTCTTTTTGCGCTGCGACTTGACACAAATCGACGTAAATTTGATATATCGACCGACGATCTCGCGGCGATACAACTAAATGCAATACTCAACGTGTCCGCCAATGATCACGCTGCTATGCGAGACAAGACTCTTGTTTTTGTAGACAAAGACTTGTCCATTGACAAATTATGCTTAATGTTCTGATTCTTTATTTGACGATAAGAACCTTTGCTTTAATTCAGGAAGAATTATGCACTATTTTGCGTTACCTCGTAACTCGAAAATTCACTCACGCAAACGATGCCGATACACATTGTCCTAACTTCGTTACAACGTGCATGCCTGGACAATTGCACTTTTCTTGAAATTTTGTTTGCTTTTTAATCTGCCTTTTCTCACGACTCATTACTCATTACCCATGAGCTCGTGCCCCACGTTGGGCGCCAAAATGTTGTATATCACTGAAGTTACACTGAATTTTGTAATGTCGTTTATTCTTGCTACATTCTCAATCGCCATGCTCTTTTTACACACACATGCGTTACAATCGTCAACAGTAATATTACAGAAACGTTGCTGCAATATTGTAGAATAATATCCATAATATTGCAAATATATGTCACCGTAATATTGTTTAAATATTATTATAATATTATAGATATATTATCGTAATATTATGAAATATTTCAGAAAGATTTCGGCGATGGATTTTTGTGGACATTAATATTACAGCAATATTTATGCAATATTATTACTAATATTACTAATATATTGCCTAATATATTGTAATATTACTCAATATTAAATTGCTGTGTGGGAAATTTTTTAATAATAAATGATCTTGAATCAATCTCGATATTCTCTTTTATGTCTTGTCTATTTTCGATTAAATTTCTGAACAAAACTCTATTGCACAATTGAAGTGGACTAGTGGATAAAGGCTGTAAAACTATGTGTTTATTTATGGTATAATAATTATGAGAAGTCTTGAGTAAAAAATTTTTTCTAATAAAATCTCTGACCTTTTTTGTTCTTCATTCTTGTTTAAGTAACAAAATGTATAGAAGTTAGAAATTGAATATGTCTTGCTTGTTTTAAGAGATAAGATAGACCGTGAGTATAAAGCTAGAAACAGTCATCATTACACATAATTTTAATGTCTTAACGTGAGAGAGCAAAAGCGAAAAACATGTTATTTGTATTCTTCGGTAATCACAATATCAGTAGAAGTGGAAAGTCATTTGGCAATCTCCGATATGATCTCTAAATAGACATCGTTTAAATTTTTGAAGTCCTTTTGTAAATTGATGCTCTTCTTTTGAGATCTAATGTGTATCATTTCTGATATCAATCTCTTTTGGTAATTTGATTCTGTATCAAAAATTCTCACATCCCAATCGAAAGAGTGGTTACATTGTAGCATATGTTCTGTAACCACTGAATGCTTTGACAAATCCAGTCTCGTATTGGATTTATGTTCTTTCAGTCTAGTTGCTAATTGTCTTTTTGTTTGACTTATATAGGAAGCCTCACAGTCTTTGAATTGAATTTTATATACTACGTTATTCTTGTCTAATTTACTAGTTTTGTCTTTTAGGACTCCGATGAATCTATTGAGTTTGTTAATGCATCTTAATCCTAAGTTTAGGTTAAATTTTTTTAAACAAGTGGAGATTTTATTGGTAATTTCTTAAATGTATGGTAATACAATGAATTGTTTTCATCTTATAGGAATCTTTAGGTACTGTTTTATCTATTTTGTTGTGTGAAATTGAAATATGTTTGTTTATTTTTTTGAGACAGAAAAAAAAATCATATCCAATGGGTAACCATTACTCAGTAATAGATTGATGCACATATTAATGTTTTTTTGGTGAAATTTTGTGGGAAAGAAATATTGTCCGGTTTATCAAATTGTATATTGCCTGTTTTATGATTGTAAGGATACTCAGAATAAAACGATAAGAATCTACCTGAAAAGATTTTTTTATGAAAGCAATCTAACAAGGGAAGTGTCACAACTGTCCGGAACCGATTTGATTCTCCTTTAGATATGTTGTTATATATACAATATTAACATTATAATCTTAACATTATTATAAATGATAACAAGATATATATTGACTGGTACCAAAAAAATTCATTTTCGGGAAGGTTCCTATCATATTTTTCAGATCACCCTCTAATTCATAAAATAGGCACAGTCTATAATTTAATAGACAGAGCGATATTACTTTCACACCCGCAATTTCACCAGAAAAAAATATATTTTTACATTAATCTTCTATTAAACAATGGGTACCCTCTCGACCTAATATTTAACTGCCTACGGAAAAGAATCTACAAACTCACCAACAAGGTTAATAATAGAGAAAAAGAACATTCAAACAGCTCGAATAATAACAACCAGAAACAATACTTACAAGGAAGGTGTCGGAAGTGTCCCCCTCCGATTTTGATGAGCTTCTAATATGTTGTTCTCTAGATCAAAATAGGGGACACGTTTTTTTTTATACGTTCCCATACGGCCTTTTAGGGGGTGAAACACCCCTTTGAAAAAAATCGGTTTTTCTCTTTCGGAGCGAATATCTTCGAAACTAAAAAAGATAGAACAAAAATTCAAACTGGGTATTAAATGGCTTGATGAGTACTATAAAACAACGTAAAAAAATTTTTTTATTTTTGTTTTCAAAAAACCTTACTCTTTGTTATATGTAATTTCATTAATTGTAATTATGTTATAGTTTCTTAATTGTACTTATAAAATTAATTAAGTAATAAAAAGCATACATGAAATTGAACATAAAATATATATGATTTAAGAAAATAATGATAAAAATAAAAAGATCGCGTGGAAGGAGTGAGTGTTTGCAGTAAGGCGTAATTGTAATATGTCAATCCGTCTTATATAAAACCGCGGTTAATATTTCATACAATTTAATTAAGGGTATACGATAAAATGTACGATGTTACGTATTAAACTGATGCTCGCAAAGCGACGGCATTTTATTTCCTCCAACGATAAAATTATTCGTCTTACAGACCTTTAAACTTATTTTAAATTTTATATAAGTGCTCAAGCTATATGTGATGAAAACTTTCGTGATTATATATGGATATGTCTTCCAAGTGTATTCGTCATCTTTTGATTACAGGAAAACGCGTTGCGCGAAGAATCGAGCGCATGGACCGACACAAATAGCGTATGTACGGAGGCGTTTATAATTAATTCTTGAAAATGATATTACGGAACACAACTTTAATATATATGGATGAATTTGTAAAAAAATAACCTTTAATTTGGTGAAAACAAAAATTCAAAATTTAAAAAAAAAGTTAGAGGAGCAAGGTTTTTGAAAAATAAAAATAAGAAAATTTTTTCACATTATTTTATAGTACTCATCAAGCCATTTAATACCCAGTTTGAATTTTTGTTCTATCTTTTTTAGTTTCGAAGATATTCGCTCCGAAAGAGAAAAACCGATTTTTTTCAAAGGGGTGTTTCACCCCCTAAAAGGCCGTATGGGAACGTATAAAAAAAAACGTGTCCCCTATTTTGATCTAGAGAACAACATATTAGAAGCTCATCAAAATCGGAGGGGGACACTTCCGACACCTTCCTTGTTAGTTCTACCGTATATAAAAAAGTATCACTAACAAAATATCAGCTCATATTAATAACTCCGAAGTAGATTTAGGATTAAGATGCATTAACAAATTAAACAAATTCATCAAGGTACAAAAAGACAAAACTGAAAAGTTCAATAAGAATGTCATTTATAAGATCCAATGTAAAGACTGTGATGCATCTTACATTGGACAAACCAAAAGACAACTTAAGACAAGAATAAAAGAACATAAATACAATTTTAAATTAGACCCATCAAAGCATTCGGTAGTTACTGAGCACATGTTGAATTACAACCATTCGTTTGACTGGGAAGATGTTAAAATTCTTGATACCGAATATAATTATCAGAAACGTTTGATATCGGAAATGATCTATATTAAATCACAAAAAGCAAGTATTAATTTACAAAAAGATTCCAAACAGTTAAATGCTTATTTGGAAATCATCTCAAGTCTTGCTGAAAAATAATATTAAAAACATCTTCGACTTTGTTATTTCCAAAACATACGAAATAATACATTCTTAGTTGGTGTTTTCCCCTTCGTAATATTTATGTTTTTATGTCTGCGTTATTGAAGACGTCTATATGATCTTCAATCTCAGTTCGTCTCTGTTAACATCTGTTAAGACGTTCTAATAAGAAGGATCAGGTGATGGGATTGAGAGAGGCAAGAACAGGTACTGCTCTTCAATTCAAATATTTTTAAATTTATATAGAAATTATTTCTCACCTACTAGTAACAATAGCTTTCTACAAATTTCGGAATTTCTCCAAACTCTTGACAATACAACTCTTGCTTCTCTTTCCTCTCATTATCACATAGTACGTTCTTCGGGTCACCACTCCACGGACATTTCCAATTCGAGGGAGTCACTGACATCTACTCCTCCAACACCTTGATCTTACCAACACCGTGACAACGAGATTGTGTCTTCTACAGGATCTACGTGCTCGGCTTCATTTAACTACAATTTGTTTTGATTTATGCGTTACTGAAGAGGGCTCAGTGAGCCGAAACGCGTCTAAATCTGCGCAATTTTGTTCCCGAATTTTTTATGGATTTTTTATAAATATTTGTAATGGTTTATCACCACACCACATATACATATGTTTTGGCTCTATAAAAAGGCTTTTATCTATTCCAATTTTTGATTTTATATATACAAATCTAAGAAACGTATTTTTTTATATGGGCGGATTTTAACTTTTAAGGGTAAAACACCCCTTTGAAAAAAAACGGTTTTTATCTTTTAAGGCGAATATCTTTGAAACTATTAGAGATAGAAAAAAATTCAAACGAGGTATTAAATGGCTTGATGAGTACTATAAAATAATACAAAAAAGAATACAAAAAAATTTTGTTTTCTTTTTTTCAAAAAATCTTACAGATTATAAAAAACATTAAGAATTAGGGTAGTTTTTATTATACCTTCTTAAAGTTATTAAAACCTTTGTATTCATCTCTGTACTTACATTATTTCCTTATAATATTTTAAGATTATTTTCTCTTGCAACTTATTTTCTCTACAACTATTTTCGTTCCAACGCTCTAACATCACGAATACTAAAAATTATAAATTTATTATGTGTAGTAAAAAGTATAAATTTATTATGTAAACACTAATAATTATTTCATTATTAATTACGTGCAGATATTATTGCGCAAAACGGTAATTATTTAGAATTACGGACCACCTTTCGATGACCTTGATTTTGACTTGATGTTGTCAAGGTCATTCTCCTGAGTGACCTTCGGAAGGTTTTAGTCGTCGGTCATTACTCGTTAAAAAGTTATTAACAAAAAAGTTTGAAAAATGTGACCACATGCGCATGATATGTAATCAATCCTTTCTCAAAAAGTGAAATTTGAAATATAGTGTAAGAGTGAAAACGCGTAAAACCTAGCTTCGCGTAAAAAATTGCAAACCCATGTGAAACCTCACTTCGCATTAAAAAGTGTACACTGTCTAGTTTCGTAAAGCAGCTCGGCGGTGTGGCAAAAGATGGCAGCGTACATTTTTTAATACGAAGTGAGATTCCACATAGGTTTATAACTTTCCACGCGAAGCGAGTTCCACCAACACTTATGTGTGTAGTTTCTCGGTAGTGGAGCCCCCCCGTAGGGAGGGCGGAACACACTGTCTCCACGCGTACACTTTTCAATGCGAAGTGAGGTTCCACATGGGTTTGCAATTTTCTAC
Source organism: Crematogaster levior (assembly GCA_901521435.1). Lineage (NCBI taxonomy): Eukaryota > Metazoa > Arthropoda > Insecta > Hymenoptera > Formicidae > Crematogaster > Crematogaster levior. The sequence continues at coordinate 114,593 of CABEGB010001017.1, forward strand.
GCGAAGCAAATTCCACCCACACTTATGTGTCTAATTTCTTGGTAGTGGAGCTCTCACGTAGGGAGGGGGGGGCGGAACACACTGCCTCCATGCGTATACTTTTTAATGCGAACTGAGGTTTTACATAGGTTTGCAAAATCTATCATATACTGGTTTATTTTCGGATACCGTTTCAAAGTCATAAGAAATATCATAACAGTAGGAATGGCATATACACACACATTGTCGTGAAACTTCTTTTGTTCATTGGTCATTGGCGGGGAATGTGTAAAGCTGTATAAGCTGTATAATATTCAAAATAACTGCTATATTTTTCAAACTTTTTTGTTAATAACTATTTAACGAGTGATGACCGACGACTAAATCCTTTCGAAGATCACTCAGGAGGATGACCTTGACAACATATGTCAAGGTCAAGGTCATCAGAGGATGGTCCATAATTCTAAATAATTATCCGCAAAACTATAAATAAACAAGATGTTAGAGCGTTGGAACGAAAATAGTTGTAAAAGAAAATAATCTTAAGATATTATAAGGAAATAATGTAGGTACAGTGTTCAAGATCAAGCGACGAAACGTCGAAGTTATTTTTCGCTTATCGTCGGTCGCGAGATCACCGAAGCCTCGCGCCCCTCTTGTTAGAAAGGAACTCCGGTCGAATCAACAAATAGCCGAATCTTGTAACGAGCGTCCTTCTAGAAGGAAATTGGCAATAATAAACTGTCTACTTGTGCGACGTAACGAAACCTTCGGCCGTTCGAAATGTTCTAACGATCGGGATCCTTCTAGAAGAGGTGCTCTTACAAAAGTCCCGCGCGCCACGTCGCGAGCGCAGACTACCGCGAAACGTCGAGGCTTTCCAACGTGTTTTAGAAAAATTCGACGGTCTGTAAAATCTCGTTGCTCGCGAGTAATCAATCGCTCTGTGAATTCAGCCGCGCACATCAGACTATTTCTGTTACTGTTTCTTTTGTTTGTTTTATTAAATTGTTATCGAGTCTTGTTGAATTTAAGCCTTTTCAATTTGACGATTCCTCGCCAAACTAATCCCTTCTCGCTCTATTCGCGCTTTATCGCGGATCTAACTCAATTGCAAACATACAGAGATGAATACAAAAGAGTTTTAATAACTTTAAGAAGGTATAATAAAAACTACATTAATTCTTAATGTTTTTTAAAATCTGTAATGCTAGAAAAATATCATATAATAAAAGTTGAATGATTTTAGGAGTACTTTATAAAACAGCAAAAGAAATTTTTTTAATTTTTAAAATATTTCCATCACTCTTTTTTCAAAATTTCAAAATTTTTTTATCGCCACAAATAGAAGCTTATTTTTTTACAAATTTAACATTTTTTTAAATATCTTATTTCGATGATAATTATTACACTTACGCACATAGTAGGTACGATACGAGCACGAATAACGTATATACGGAGGGGTTTGTAATGATTTCTCGAAAATGATATTATGCAACATAACTTTAATATACATGGATGAATTCGTTAAAAAATAACCTTTAATTTGGTGAAAACAAAAATTCAAAATTTAAAAAAAAAAGTTAAAGGTAAGATTTTTTTGAAAAAAAAAGAAAAAATTTTTTGCATTATTTTATAGTACTTATCAAGCCATTTAATACCCCGTTTGAATTTTTTTCTATCTCTAATAGTTTCAAAGATATTCGCCTTGAAAGATAAAAACCGTTTTTTTTTCAAAGGGGTGTTTTACCCCTTAAAAGTCAAAATCCGCCCATATAAAAAAATACATGTCTCTTAGGTTTGTATATATAACAATATATTTAAAGTAGAATCAAATCGGTTCCGGACAGTTGTGACACTTTCCTTGTAAGTATATTCTCCCTGCTTGTAAAATAATATTCAAATCTAAGAAACTAATCTCGCAATTGATGCAAGGTTCAATAGTAAATTTTAATCTTCCATGATAATCGTTGAATCTGTCATGTATAAGTTCTATTTTTTCTATGGGAGCTAACATAATGATATTGTCTACGTATCTAAAATAAAATTCGATGTGAAAGTCCAATGAATTTAAGATTGATTGCTCTAAGTCTTGCATCACTATATCGGCTAAAATAGGAGACAACGGGCAGCTCATCGGAATGCCAAAGCATTGTTTGTAAAACTTATTGTTAAAAACGTAGAATCCATATTATAAATTTAATTACCTCTATAAACTTTAGAGTTTTAGGATTTTTGTGAGAGGTTCAATGTAAACCCTCTTTATGTAAGACTTTCTAAAGTGAATTCTAATGGAATGTTAATGAACAATGACACGACATCGAGAGAAAATATGGTATCGGAGCTTACCAATTCTAAACCTGAAAGTTTATTATAGAGTTCTTTACCGTTATTTATGCTACTAGTGGTCTTAGAAACATCGTCCGTAATAATTTTTTGTAAGTAAGTTCCTAAATTGTGAAGCGCTGTACTGATAGACGAGACTATGATTCTATAGCTTAATTTCTTTTTATGAATTTTAGGAAAACCGTAAGCTTTCGGGAGAAAAGAATCGCTTGATCTTAATTTTTATCTTTATATATATTTTAAAACACTATTGTTTTATAGAGAGTATCTTTAAAATCATGTTTACATGACAACTCGTGAGATTTTAGTTTGTAATAAAAATATATCCTTTTGTATCCTATTTTTCTATTTCTCATAATACATTTTATAAATATGTAATTTGGTAACAATCTATCGATATTTATATTTTAATTATATGAATATTTTTCTAATATCTTTATTTTTTTTAAATGTTTTAAATCGTAACCTTAAGAGTTTTTGTTCACGGTACTACATTCCACTGTCTTTTTAAATCAGGCTCTGTAATCTACAAGAAAGAAATAGTAAAGATATATAAAAAAGTTGAAGAATTGAATTAAAAACTTAATAATTTAATACCTTCATTGTTAAATTGTCTATGCAGGCATTACGTATACGTGCAGCAGTCGCAGGGGCATCAAGACGAAAGTAGCCATGAATATTCATATCTTTTCGCGCAGCTTTAATTGCTTCCTTGATCGCAAAGAATGCAGATGATGCTAGAAACAGCGGTGGCTCGCCAACAGCCTATATTATATATTATAGCTTAACATAAATGTAGCAAATAAAGTATATAATACTAAATAATATAATATCGTTTTAATATTCCATTGCTTCTCTATCTCCCTTTTCTTTGAAATTAAACTATACTACGTTATATATGTGAAAACAAAATATTTGAAATTATAAAAGAAAAAGTTATACCTTAGAAGAGTATACCGCTCTTGGATTGGAAACCCCTTTTAATAAAGATACATTAAATTTCTGAGGTATGTCGGTAAAGCCTGGCAATTTATACGCGCCAGGTCCTCTACTGAATAAAGTTCCCGTCGCTGAGTAAATCATTTCTTCTAATGTGAATAAACCATATCCTTGTATGAAAGCACCTTCAACTTGTCCTATATCGATGGCTGGATTTAAACTCTCACCCAAGTCCATGACAATATCTGTTTGTAACACCTACATCGATTGAAAATATTATCAATGTTTCCAAAAAGAAGGGTATTACTTGACAACAAACTGGCTATATAATTCCTTATTTTATAATTCTTTATTTAAGTTCACAACGTTTCGACCATTGGTTCTGGTCTTTTTCAAGTGTATCTAACATTATCAAGTGTATCTAACATTTTTAAACAGTGTCATATAAAGTAACAAAATTTAATCTGCAGTTCCTATATGCTATTGTTTTGGTCCTGTCTTCTACGTTTTAGTTTTGGAGGGCTGTTCTATAAACAAATTTTCGACCAAATCCAATGAGGTTTCCACTTTCTCCCATTTGGTCAATTTAATAATGGACGACTTAGAGACATATTGTTTAAGCCTTATAGATTTCGAAATTCCAATTTTTTATAGATACATGGACAACATTTTCATAAAACCAAAATCCGCACGATTCTTGAAATTTTCAATAGTTAGCACCCCCGTCTAAAATTTACACACGAGATAGAAAAGGAAGCTTCAATAGACACAATTATAATCTCAGCCTTCTTAGACACAATTATAATCAGAGAAAGCAACAAGCTAACAACAAATTGGTACCGCAAACCGACGTTTTCGAGACGATATTTAAACTTCTTCTCGAATCATCCACTCAGATATAAAAAAAGTACAATTATAAATTTAGTGGGCAGGGTCATCTTATTATCTGATACACAATTTTATAAAAAAAAATACTGTCAAAGAAATTCTGAGAAATAATAGTTACCCGACACAGATTATTAATAAATAAATCAAACAAAGATTAAAAGAATTACAACAGCAACGGAACAGCAATAATATCGATAATAAAAACAATTTCGACGTAAGAAAATGTATTCCCATCCCTTACACTAAAGAATTTGGTGAGAATATTGAACGTATATTCTCTCTCTCTCTCTCTCTCTCTCTCTCTCTCTCTCGCCTCTACAGCCCTTCGGGCCCTGGCCTTCTCCACAATCTTCCTCCACTCCGTCCTGTCCATCGCTGTTGACCTCCACGACTTTATCCTCAACATTTTCGTATCGGTCTCCACTTTGTTGATCCACCTTCTTCTCGGTCTGCCCCTTCTTTTGGTCCCATATATTTTGCAGTCTAGTATCTTTTTGGCACTTCTGTCATTGTCCATTCGCATTACATACTCGGCCAGTCTCTCAGTCGAGATGCTTTGGCACACCCAACAATGCTCGTTTCTTTAAACAAATCGTACAGCTCAAAAAGTTACAGCATATACGCCATTCATTAGGACCGCTGTTTATCGGGCCATAAATTTTCCTCAGAATTTTTCTTTCGAAGCAGGCAAGTTCTGTTCTGTTATTGTCCACGCATCGCAACCGTATAGTATCACGGGTCGGATCAGCGTCTTATATATTTTTATCTTGGTGGATCTCAATACTGATTGGGATTTCATTAGCGGTAAAAGTGCACAGTATGCCTTGTTGCCTTGGTTAATCCTCATTTTTGTCTTCTCACTTATTACATTATCTTTATTGACTAGCGTCCCCAGATACTTAAATTCCTCCACCGCTTCAAAGGTACAGTCTCCATATACCAGGTCCCTACTAACTCTTGACTTATTCTTTGCGGTTGTGACTAGGTATTTCATTTCGTCATTGTCTACGTTTACACGGCTTCTAACTTCGACTTAGTAACTACCGTAGTTAATGAATTCTTGCATCCAATTGGTAAATTTTTTTAGATCTAAAAGAATATACCAATTGAATGCAAGAATTCTCTAACTACGGTAGTTATTAAATCGGCTTTAGGCTGTCGTGTAAACGTAGTCATTATTGATTCTTAAGCTGAATTTGTCCGATTCTTTTCACAATTCTTCACGTCTTTTCAATATCCCTTCTTGAGCTTCCTACTATAGGTGTTTACGATAATTTGGTTAAGAGTTATTTCCACTAGGGCCGAAATATATGATAAGTACAATTATCTAGAACTATCATGATTCGTGACAACTCAATGCTGTCCGATAAGTCGGGTTGGTTAGCTAAGTTAACCTAAGGGCTATCGCACACAAGATACATAGCGTAGCATAAACATAACATAAGACTGCTGGACCAATAAACATCTAGAAAAAAGTTGCCATATTGATTTACATAAGATGTGCATTGGTCCAGCGATCTAATGTTTGTTTATGCTACGCTATGCATTTTGTGTGCGATAGCCCTTAGGTTAACTTAGCTAACCAACCCGACTTATCGGACAGCATTGAGTTGTCATGAATCATGCTAGTTGGTTGTACTTATCATATATTTCGCCCTAGTGGAAATAACTCCTAACCGAATTATCGCAAACACCCTATGTCTATGTCATCTACGTATGCTATCTGGGTCAAGCGGTTCATATTTTCATCCGTTCTAACTTTTATTTTTCTGATAAATGTATATATATGTATACATCTCATCTTATTTATTTATTTTTGTAAGAAAAGTCGCGTATTATTAACCCATGTCATCTAGCGGTCGATAATTAGGTCGTAAATCGAGGGCGGTTAGTCGCCGCTGCTAGATGGCGCCACAGATATTCTCCATATTCCCCTTGCCCCGCGGAAAGGGGTCACGGAACAAATTAATGTCCGTGAGTGTACTAGATCATGGATTGCTGTGGCCATCCTCCTACCTCCGTTTACTATTAAGTTCGGGATATCATCTATTCCTGCGGTCTTGTTCCGTTTAGTCTTTCCTATAGCTTCTATTGTCTCTTCCAATGAAGGCGCATTCTTCATTGTTTTCGTCCTCCTGGTTGGTGCTTAAATCACTCATATTTTCCTCCATTTCAACGTCTGCGTTCAGCAGGTCCTCAAAGTAGTTTGTCCATTCCTTCAAGCATTGCTCCGGTTCCACCAGGACTCTTTAGCCACTTCTATCTCTACATATTCCGGGAGCTTTATATCCATTTCTTTTGCTATTTACTTTTTTATAAAAATTTCTAACTACTGCACTTTTTGTGCTCAAGAGTTCGATTTTCTTCAGTAGACCTTTATGAAGCATCTTCTTCCTAATGATCTTCTTTGCTGCTAACTTTTTCTGCGCATATTCCATTTTCATATTTCGCGACCCGCACTGCAATATTCTTATGCTTTATTCCTTTTATTTATAGCCTTCTTGCATTCTTCATCGAACCACTCCTCCCTCGCGGGGGATTTTTGTTTTCCAATTACTTCACACGCTGCTTCTTCTAAAGCGGTTTTTATGACTATCCACTTCTCTTCCACTTTCCCACCATCCAGTCTTCCTTTTGTCAGTTTACTTGCTACAGTTTCTTCGAGCTTCTCTCTAACTCCTGTTTCTCTCAACTTTTTGAGATTCTATTAGTACTTTGAATAAGTTCTCGCTGTTTTTTTCGTGAAAATTAATGTTTTATTTTTAAAAAGTCGTAAAAAACATGAACTGAAGGTATTGTCATGTTACTGAAAGTATTGTTCATCGCTAGCCACTACTTTTTCCCATCTTTCTGGCAGCATTTGAATTCCACGTCGGAAAAACGACACGTCTTTTGAGGCTATCCAAGAGTCGACCCATTTTTTGGCATCTTCATAAGAATGGAAGTGCTGGTCAGCCAGGCCATGTGCCATCGATCGGAACAAGGGATAATCAGAAGGGGCAATGTCTGGTGAATACGGCGGGTGGGGTAGGACTTCCCATTTAAGCGTCTCCAAGTAGATTTTCACCGGTTTTGCAACATGTGGCCGAGCGTTGTCATATTGCAAAATCACTTTGTCGTGTCTCTGCTCGTATATCGGCCGTTTTTCCTTCAATGGTCGGCTCAAATGCATCAATTGTAGTCGATAGCGATCTCCCGTGATGGTTTCGTTCGGTTTGAGCAGCTCATAATAAATTACATCCAGCTGATCCCAAATGCAGAGCAGAAGCTTCGAAAGAGATATTCAACTTTGCCGACGATGTTGATGCATGGGCTTACCCCATGATTTTCTACGCTTAGGGTTATCGTAGTGTATCCACTTTTCATCGCCAGTCACGATACGATGCAAAAAACCTTTCCTTTTCTGCTGTTGAAGCAGCTGTTCACACGTGAAAAGACGCCGTTCGACGTCTCTCGGCTTCAACTCGTACGGCACCCAATGTCCTTGCTTTTGAATCATTCCTAATACTTTCAAACGTTTCGAAACTGTTGCGTGATCAACTCCTAATGATTCTGCAAGTTCATCTAGCGTCTGACATGAGTCTTCATGAAGTAATGCCTCCAATTCTTCGTCTTCAAACTTTTTCGGTGCGCCAGAGCGTTCTTTATCTTCAACATCAAAATCATTATTTTTGAAGCGTCTAAACCAATCTCTGCATGTTGTTTCCGATAGAGCATGGTCGCCATAAGTCTCAACAAGAATTCTGTGTGCTTCAGCTGCAGATTTTTTAAAAATAAAGTAGTGCAGTAAAATTCCCCGCAAATACTCTTTTTTTGGCACGAAACTCGACATGTTTAACACTATGAAAAAAAAAGTTGTTTACACTTCGGCGCAATGACATACACTGAATTTCAAGCTTGCTTGCTAGTACTTCCCTACAGATGCGTTACCATCTTAAACTACACGCACGCAGTTCTGGTAAAATCTGTTGGAAAACAGCGAGAACTTATTCAAGGTCCTAATATCTTTTGGTGTCACTATTTATATTACACTTTTTTGCCACTAGTCTGACTCTGCATCTCATTCTTAGAAAGTAGTCAAAGTCTATGTCGGATCTTCTCATTGTTCTTACATCCATTATTGAGCTTACATAGGCGGCTTTCTACAAGGATATGATCTATTTGGTTCAGAGTTGAACTGTCCGGGAAGCGTATATTTATGAGCCGCTTTATGTGGGAAGAGAGTGGATGCTATCACCATTCTTCTGGACACAGCAAAGTCAATCAGGCGTAATCCGTTCTCGTTTGACATATCATGAGCACTATGTGGTCCTGTCGTTGGTCTTGCGAGCGACTCCTACCTTAGCGTTGAAGTCTCCTACTATGATTTTAGCATCATATCTTGAAACTCCATCGTATTCCCTTTCAAGTTGTACGTAGAACTCTCCTTTTGTTCCGTCACTTTTATCCAGTGTAGGAGTGTGTATACTTATTATAGTGATGTTTCGGAAGCGGCCTCTTATCCTTATAGAACAGATTCTCTCATTTACTGATGTGAAGCTTATGACCTTGTCTACCATCCGTTTATGTACAAGGAACCAAGCTCGTGTCTACCTCTGGTTCCGCTGTAATACAAAGCGTGATCTTTCTTTAAGATTCTGCCTTTGTCAGGCCATCTAGTTTCTTGGAGTGCCATGATTTTGTATCTCTCCAGCTCTTGAATTAATGCTATACATGCACCAGGGCAGTACAAACTACGGACATTCCACGATCCTACATTCATATCATAGTCCTTTTTCCGTTTGCCAAGTCGTCTTCAATTTTCCAGTCCGGTCCGAAACTCATTGTGTATATTCGCAACAGTGAGTTTTTTAAGGTTTTAAGAGGTTGTCAGTTTTGCCGACCCCCTTTTTGGAGAATCATTTCTTCCTTCTTCGTCAATCCTGATCTCGTCTTCTACTAAGGTTACACAGCCTCCAGTGAGCTTGCTCAGGTTATCAGGGTACACCCATTAGGAGGTGAAGATAGGGATTAGGTAAAAGAAGCTATGTGTTGTTATTTTGGTGGCAACATGTGGTACGCATGCACCTTTTTGTACCCCATCGAATATTAAGAAATGTCAATTTAGATGTTTTGTTTATAGTCCCAAATAAATTGGATTGCATTGTTAAAAGGGTAAAAATGCACTATACGTATTAAAACAAACAGAACTTGTGTACAGCTTAGATTGTTCAAAATGTAATGCGAGTTATATAGGACAAACAAAAAGACATCTCGGAACACGGTTAAAAGAGCATCGAAATAATCTTAAGAAACATGAAACTATCCACTCTATCCAGTGGAGTCAGCAAACATAGACTATCTTTCACACACGAATTCGACTGGCAAAATCCAAAAATTTTATACAAGGAAAGACATATAAAAAAAGAGAGATAGCAGAAATGCTGTTCATCAAAAAATGTAATTTGGCCATAAACCTGCAAAAAGACACGGAAAACTTAACCGCGATTTACGACAGTCTCATAAGTATTATATGAGTGTTGTATGCGACGCGACGAGGATGAGAGAAATATAGAGGAGTCAGTGAATCATTTAAAACTAATGTATTTGAATCCACAATTATTTTAACACAACAGTTTATTTCACAAATAAAGTCAAATAATATATACAAAAAAATAACGACGAATTGTCTTTCAGCACTTTGAAACGAGTATAATGTCGCGAATCTAATGGTGCGATCCCATGGTGCGGAACGTATGCGCAACGCGGAATTGGCGGAACGCTCATGATTGGTTCAATCTGTTTTACGTTCGTTCCGCCAATTTCTATCCGCAAGTTTTCATTTTATCCGCACAGATTGTACGGAATGTACGGATGCTAAATAACGTAATGTTATTTGGAGTCGAGTGTCAGATGAAATAGGTTCTCGAACAACATATTCTTTATGGATGACTGGTCTGACTAATGCTAATAATGCTTCAAATAATTGAGGTTGCATTCTAAAATAATCCATATATTTTTCCGTATCCTCGGCCAACATTTCTTTTATAAGATTCTCACTTGCTCCTTGTTGAAATCTTCTTTCAATGCTAAATATAGGTCGCACCCAATATTGTCGTTTCTTATTTCTTTTTTGTGATATTTTATATAATACATATAATTTTGCAATTTTGCGGCGTAATTCTTGCTTTTTAAATATACTAGTACTTTGTTTTAACAAATTTAATAATTCGCAAATAATAATAAACAAACTTTCTGATTTCATTTATGGAGTTTTATGTTAACAATTGTTACCCAGGTTATGCATATTTTGACAGGTATACGCACGGTTATGTGATTCCGATCCGCAGGAGTTTGTTTCCTATGTCCCATTGAGCGGAATTTGCAGATGCGCAATCAATTCGAGCTAATGATAAACGCTATTCCGGTAGATCTCATGAAAGTGATCTACGGGAAACTCTTGCGATTGGTTAATGCCAATTGCGCATTCCGCAAATTCCGTTCAATGGGACATAGGAAAACACGCTTCAGCGGAGCGGAATCGGCGGAACGAAGCCACAACCAATCATGAGCGGCAATCATGAGCGTTCCGTCAATTCCGCGTTGCGCATACGTTCCGCACCATGGGATCGCATCATAAGCGTGGTAGCAAAGCGATAAGCGGATAGCGTTAAAGCTAATGCGAATAGCGGGTCGCGTATAAGCGAATGTGAATAACGGGTAGTGTATAAGCGCAAGCGAATACACTGCGATAAACTAAGGCCTGTTCTACAATGAGTCGTTAGTCGTAAGTCGTAAGCGAATAGACCAATCATATTCGATTATTCTTTTCTAAATTCATCTATGATTGGTTTATTTGCTTACGACTTGCGACTAACGACTCATTGTAGAACAGGCCTAAGCGGTTAGCGAGACGAGAGTAAGCAAACTTGACAAACGAAAAGCTTTGCAGCCGCGTGCCTCTTTTATTACGATCGTTCTTGAGATAAAAAATCACTGCTAACTAATGATTCTTTTACAGCGCGCAAAATAGACGATCACCCTCAGGCGCTAAGAATCATTGGGTGCGTTCCGTTTCTTACATGAAATGCATGAGTAGCTAGTGTAGGCCATGAAGTGCAGAGCCCGTTCCGGTTTCTTGTCAGGTGAGGCACTCCATGTAGTCTCATACGGAAAAGGCGGAGCATACGCAATTGTGGCTGCGTTCCGATATTCACTGCCAGTACTGAAAATCTATAGTACGTACATGACGTAAACTATAGATTTTTAGTACTGGTAGTGAATATCGGAACGCAACCATATATGTAATACTCCTATATTGCTAGTTCCGTATCTTCCCAATGGCCTAGTTTACATCGTGCACTTGATACGCGTATCAAGTAGTATATTTGAGCTGATCAGCCAATAGCTGAATCAATGTACTAGTTATTTACTATTTGATACGCGTATCAAGTCCACGATGTAAACGTAGCCAATGAGAGGATCGAGGCCCATAAAAGAGAGACGCACGATTTCCAAATATGGTCAGAAAACATTACCTGGTCGTATCTGACTAACGCTGTTAGCGCATGCACACAAAGCAGCTGAACCGTGAGACAGTGAGTGTGTAAGAGACAGACTATTATACGTCTGTACCAGTGCTGCCAGACGGGCCGGGTTGCCCCTCCATCTTTTAAATCTCGCGCGCGGTCACCATGGTAACCGCAGTAACGTGTTACGCGCGCAATGCTGTGGCGTGTGGCGTGACGTGTGAGATGAAAGGAAGAAATAGCAAAATAAATTCTGTAATTTATATTCTTTTTAAATCTATATTATTAATCTGTTAACCATTAATTTAAAAAAAAAATAAAAATTTAGATTTTTTATATTTACTGGGATTGAGGGATCCGCACGCTTATAACACGTTACTGTACACGGCCTAGCTTGTGGAGGGGCAACCCGGCCCGTCTGGCAGCACTGAGTCTGTACCGTAATGTTTGACCCGAAATCGTCACTCTACTAGCAATATAGGAGTATTACATATATGAACGCAACCTGTGTAGGCTGGGCTATGCATGCATAAAGTGCGCACGAAGAGAAACGGAACGAATTTCTATGCTCCTGTGCGCATCATGCAAGAAACGGAACGTGCTTATTGGCTGTTGGTGACTCGTCACTCGTGCTCGGCAGTGCACTTGACATGCGCTTCCAGATGTTCAGTACCTGGATTGGAACAATTAAGCCATATGTTATCAATGACTACGTTTACACGACAGTCTAAAGCTGATTTAGTAACTACTGTAGTTAATGAATTCTTGCATCCAATTGGTAAATTTTTTTAGATCTAAAAGAATTGAATGCAATACCAATTGAATGCAAGAATTCTCTAACTACGGTAGTTATTAAATCGGCTTTAGGCTGTCGTGTAAACGTAGTCAATATGCGTATGCCTAATCGCTCCTGTCGTTGCGCGTTTGGTAACCGTTGATTGTTTATTACAAAGGTTTCCTTTACATTGGCAAAAAATGTGTTTGACTTATAATTGTTTGTTGGACTGAAAAAAATCTAGAAGGTATGCCAATGTAAAGGGTACCTTTCGTAATGATATTGAACTGAAAAATTTATTATAAGAAGACACATGCTGCCGTTCTTTTGGCAGCTTTCGCCTAATTTTCGCAATCTCGAACAAGTGTATTCATATGTCTATTTATTTACTTATTTATTTTCTTGTTCGGTTTAAATTTGTGTATTTATACGTTTTTTTATTGATTGATTGATTGATTTTTTTTGGTTTTTTTGGTTAATTTGTGCTGGACTTAGAGACCTAAAAGTAAAGTATGTTATCACTCACAAGGAAGGTGTCGGAAGTGTCCCCCTCCGATTTTGATGAGCTTCTAATATGTTGTTCTCCAGATCAAAATAGGGGACACGTTTTTTTTTATACGTGCCCATACGGCCTTTTAGGGGGTGAAACACCCCTTTGAAAAAAATCGGTTTTTCTCTTTTGGAGCGAATTTCTCCGAAACTAAGAAAGCTAGAACAAAAATTCAAACTGGATATTAAATGGCTTGATGAGTACTATAAAATAATGTGAAAAAAATTTTCTTATTTTTTTTATTTTTCAAAAACCTTGCTCCTCTAACTTTTTTTTTAAATTTTGAATTTTTGTTTTCACCAAATTAAAGGTTATTTTTTTACAAATTCATCCATATATATTAAAGTTGTGTTCCGTAATATCATTTTCAAGAATTAATTATAAACGCCTCCGTACATACGCTATTTGTGTTGGTCCATGCGCTCGATCTCTTCGCGCAACGCATTTTCCTGTAATCAAAGATGACGAATATACTTGGAGGACATATCCATATATAATCATGAAAGTTTTCATCACATATAGCTTGAGCACTTATATAAAACTTAAAACAAGTTTAAAGGTCTATAAGACAAATAATGTTATCGTTAGAGGAAATATAAAATGCCGTCGCTTTGCGAGCATCAGTTTAATACGTAACATCGTACATTTTATTGTGTACCGTTAATTAAATTGTATAAACTATTAATCGTTGTAGTTTTATAGGTATTAATATTTTGTAAATATTGTCTGTTAATATGTATCTATTAATGTTTATATATATATATATATACAGGGTGTCTGGTAATTCGAAGATCAACCGTAAACTGCAGGTAGAGTAGGTTAAACTGAGTAGAAAAGTCCTGTATCATTTTGCGATTTTCGTAATAATTAACGAGATATTAATTAAAGAAGATCGACCAATACGCGCGAATCTAAGCGCGCGGCGAGAAGAGACAACCCACGATTATTGTGTAGCGTTTGAATGCGCGGGGAGAAGGAACAGCCTACCGAGAGGGAAAGAAAGAGAGAGAAAGAGAGATGCAAAACAATGCGAGAGAACAATTCGGGGCGGTCGCCGCGGTATTCTAGTATTACGCGCTTCTCGCAACGCTTTGTCACGCGCCTAAACAATCGCGTAACAATGGTTGTGGCTATCCCTTCTTCCCGCGCGCTAAAATGCTAGACAATAACGGTAGGCTGTTCCTTCTCCCCGCGTACTCAAACGCTACACAATAATCGTGGGTTGTCTCTTCTCGCCGCGCGCTTAGATTCGCGCGTATTGGTCGATCTTCTTTAATTAATATCTCATTAATTATTACGAAAATCGCAAAATGATACAGGACTTTTCTACTCAGTTTAACCTACTCTACCTGCAGTTTACGGTTGATCTTCGAATTACCAGACACCCTGTATATATATATATGTATATATATGTATATAACATATATTATATACATGTGTATATATATGTGTATATATATGTATATATATATATATATATATATATATATATATATGTTTATATATATATATACAGGGTGTTTGATAATTCGAACGTCAACCGTAAAATGCAAGTAGAGTAGGTTAAACTGAGTAGAAAAGTCCTGTATCATTTTGCGATTTTCGTAATAATTAATGAGATATTAATTAAAGAAGATCGACCAATACGCGCGAATCTAAGCGCGCGGCGAGAAGAGACAATCCACGATTATTGTGTAGCGTTTGAGTACGCGGGGAGAAGGAACAGCCTACCGTTATTGTCTAGCATTTTAGCGCGCGGGGAGAAGGGATAGCCACAACCATTGTTACGCGATTGTTTAGGCGCGTGACAAAGCGTTGCGAGAAGCGCGTAATACTAGAATACCGCGGCGACCGCCCCGAATTGTTCTCTCGCATTGTTTTGCATCTCTCTCTCTCTCTTTCTCTCCCTCTCGGTAGGCTGTTCCTTCTCCCCGCGCACTCAAACGCTACACAATAATCGTGGGTTGTCTCTTCTCGCTGCGCGCTTAGATTCGCGCGTATTGGTCGATCTTCTTTAATTAATATCTCATTAATTATTACGAAAATTGCAAAATGATATAGGACTTTTTTACTCAGTTTAACCTACTCTACTTGCATTTTACGGTTGACGTTCGAGTTATCAAACACCCTGTATAATGTTCATATATATTTTCATACAATTATTCTTTTATAGTTTTTAAAATCAATTAGCACATAAATTTGTATTTATTGTATTTGTTTACGGCATTACGAAGAAACGTTTTTTGGTACTTCATATAACTTTTGTTTAAAAATCATAAAATACAAACATACTGCCCCTAACAGCACACGGAGATACTGAGATTGTTCGGAGAATATCACAAAAGTATATTGCGTACATTCTCAGAACAATCTCAAACGGTACTGCGATTGACGCAGTACGTTCAACGAATGATCTAATGTCCGGGGTAGCATCTCCCATAGTATTTCTCCGCGAATGTCTACAGTTTGAGGGCAATTTCAGGATATGATGAAAACGGGAAGATTACAGTAGATCACTTATATACGCACACGTGCATATACCGCCAGGCGCGCGCGCTCACGCATTGCACAGGATAGATTAGGATTAGGTTAGATTATTAATATATGTCAATTTCTTATTAATTAATGTTTTTATTGCATTCTCTGATAGATATAAAATAAATGTATCAACATATACATATTTTGCAATATTTGAGAAAAACGATTGCACGCATGTTTTCATTTAACTCTGTATAATTTATAAAAACATCTTTTTCTTCTCTTTCTCTATCACGCGCGCACGAAATCAATTTTCTTTTCTTATTTAACATAAATATAAAAAGCAAGAAAGCAAGCACTACCGGAAAGCGACGCGACCGCGACAAAAACCTCGACTGTAGTCCCGAAATGGGCTGATTTTAATACTTTTCTCTTGAAACACGTGTACGTGTACGAGTACATGCACTCGAGTCCAAAATGGCTATCCCGGTCCCGGGCGGGAAGAAGCCGGAACTCGGAACAGGAATTACGTATGCAGATGGCGTTGTACGTATGTACCGTTTCCATGGGTCTGTTCTTTTCAGCTGCACTGCTGAACTAGTGCAATAAGTTAGAATGAGACATATATATATTTTTTCACTCTAACTTATTGCACTAGTTCAGCAGTGCAGCTGAAAAGAACAGACCCCATATTTGGCGTCAAACCTGAGATTATACGTACGCGATAGAAGAGCGTACGTATCATTTCCGTATCTTCTGAGATTATACGCGCGCGATAGAAAGGCGTACGTATCTTTGCCGTATCTTTGAGTAAATCCTGAGATTCCCAGATAGACTTGCGTGATGATCAGATTTCATCATATCATGATGTCCTGATATTTATCAACAAATAATGTATATTTTGCACTCATATTACGATGATCATGTCATGAGCAGAAATTAATAAGCACATGAGAACAGAATGTGAGCTCATGTATTGATGTTAATTTGTAAATTCATGATAATCACATGCTGACTGCAATAATTAATTATTATGCGTAATAAATGTTACATTCTTTCATTATTAGCATTTTTGTTGTCATTATTATGTTACATTATGTTACAGAGTTGAAATGCATGATTACGGCATTCTTAATTGTCTTTTACATTCGTAAAAGTACAAAGTAATTACAAAAGTTATATTTCAAAATTTAGCATGTAGGATGTTTGTACTGTAAGCCATTTGGCGCGTAAATATAACCAACTGGATTGGCTAAAGTTGCGAGTCTACACATACGGCGAGCTGGCCAGCGGTCAGCGTAGTGAAGCGTAGTGAAGCGGCGTGAATGTTCTTTTTTATTATACCGTGTTTATATCTGTTGATCGTACATGCGATCTTTGCTTTGCTGCGGATATTCTGTTAATATGTGTATGTACACTCGCCGTCATTGATTTGTTCCTTGACCCCTTTCCGCGGGGCAAGGGGAATATGGATATGACAAATCAGGGGCGGTAAAACAGGGCCGCCGCTGGGTGGCGCCACGGATATTCTCCATCTTCTCCATATTCCCCTTGCCCCGCGGAAAGGGGTCACGGAACAAATCAATGACGGCGACTGTACGCGTATATACGAAACTTGTTCATCTCCTACATGTTGCATCGCGTTAATTTATGATTTGTATACAGTGTAACAAAATACGTGGCATATTAAAGACGTGCACTCTGTATTCCTTCCATTCCTATATCGGATCTATCCTCGACAAATTTCATTCATTTAATAGTTTAATGGTTTCGTGCATGAACTTAATGCTTCTCTTTTGAACGTCATCTCTGCCGTTCGCATGCAAGCCAGTCATATCTTACAATGAGAGAATTAGATTTTTGAATATCTGAGAGCATCTTCTACAAAAACCGTGATTCCGATAAGATACGTATTGTGAAGATTCCAACAAAGTTCATATGTAAGTATACAAAAATGTTTATTCCAAAATTGTGAATTATTTCATTTGTAAGAAATGAAGTAAACTTTTGTGTAATATAGATATATTTGTATTAAAATATTAAGAGCATACATTTTTATTCCAGTTATGCAGAATAACTATTGATATGAATAGGAGAATAATAGAAAAGAAATATTAAATACAGGAATATATTATTTATTCACGGTCGTTTTATGCGGAGAAGAAATACATCTGTTCTTATTACCTCTTACGTCTTGCTTCAGGTATAATGAACTAGCTAATAAAAAATTGTTATATACATATTTGCACAAATATAAGTTTGTGTAATAATATTTCAAATCTTGCTTAATTTTTTAGTTAGTTGTAATTGTGGGTTTCTCCTTGTACAAGAGTTTCTTATTCATCAAGGAAATTTATAAAGTTCAAAACAAATATAAAATATCATGTGTAGACTACGAATACATGCTTCTGTTCTTATTACCTCTGCGATAACAAGAACTATGTATTTGTTATCTCCAACTGATATTTTGTATTTGTTTTTTTGTATAGTATCATCAATAATGAAAACTTGCAAGAAGTATAACTAATTAAAAAATTAAACAACATTTAAAATTATAACACAAACACACATTTGTGCGCATTTATGTAATTTTATAGATTTTATATTGTAAAATGTAGATAATTATCATTTTAGCTTGTTTGAAAAATAGACAAATTATCTATAATAATATAAACTTTTAGAAGAAAACTTGTATTGTAGAAAAATCAAATACAACATTATCATTAAAAAAACTTATCAGAATACGATTAATAATTTTAAGTCTAATTTGTGTTAAATTTGAAAATAGTGTATAATATTACATATAATTAAAAAATAAATATAACAAATTTTTTGTACAAAATATCTTTTATACAAAACATGTCTAATATTTTGTAGACAAGCAAAAAAATTTAAAACCAAAGTTTTCTACATTTTGCAATAAAAAATCTAATATGTCACTAAAATCTAATATGTCTAATAAATCACATATGCGCACAAGTATGCAACATGCGTATGTATTTTGCTGTTAATGAAACCATGAAAATAGGAATTAATATTTTGCAAATAACAAAAATTCATATATATATGTTTGTATTTTCACCAAAGCATTAGAATTTTATAGTGTGTGTATAGGCAAAATTTTAGTTTTACTTTTATTTGTATAATATGGAAAAATCAAACACATTAAAATACAGTAAAACTTTTGCTCGTAAAAGTATTTCGCAGAAGAGAAGAGAAATATTATTCTTAAGATCTAAACAAGAAGTAAAGAAAAGTAGTGAACAATCTTATAATTTGGTTTTAAATAACAGTTTTGAAAATGCAGATTTATTGTCTGATGATAATAAATCTGCTAATAAAAATAATGACTCAACTTCAGAAGTGTTGCATTCAAACGCAGAAGAATCATCAATAATTATTGACTCATTGTCTGATATAGAATCACAAGTGACTATTAACTCAAATAATGCATTAATTGTTAATAATCAGGATTTATTTACTTCTGCTTTACGCAATATTTTTTTGAAACATAATATTACACATGTGCAAGGTGATGCAATTTTACGTATTTTAAGATCACATTCTTGCTTATCATATTTACCACGTTTAAGTAAAACGTTTCTGCAAACACCAAGGATATCAAATTATAATATTGTTTCAATTGGTTCTGGTCAATATATTCATATCGGTTTTGTAACAACTCTTCAACGAAAATTGTTATCTGTACCTGTTAATCAATTACCCTCAGAAGTTGTTATAGATATAAGTACAGATGGTGCAACATTGAATGAGTCTTTTCAATTTTGGCCTATACAATATAGAATTAAAAATATAAATAGTGAACCTATTATAGCTGGTGTTTATGTTGGCAAGTTAAAACCATGTGATCCACATAAATTTATGAAATTATTTGTCCATGATATTGTACAAGTGATACAAAATGGTGGAATATTTATAAATGATAAAAGTATTCCTTTACGTATTAGATGTTTTATTGCGGATGCACCAGCAAGAGCATTAATTTTAAATCATAAAGGTCACATGTCTTAAATCCGTGTTCTAAATGTAAAGTTGAAGGGTTTAGATTATCTAATAGAATGATATTTAATGTGTTTGATTCACCATGTCGCACTGATTTTGAATATAAAATGTGTAAAGGGTGTCCGATAATTCGAAGTCCACCCGTAAACTGCAAGTAAAGGTTAAACTGAGCATAAAAGTCCTGTATCATTCTTTGATATTCTTAATATTTACCGAGATATTAACGAAAAAAAGATTCCGCGCGAGGAAAGCGCGCGCGGCGAGAAGGATCCCACCGCTAATAAGCGCACAGAGACGGTGGGAGGAGCCTACGAGCGTAATTAGAACACTGCGGCGACCGCGCCGAATTATTGTTAATCCCACCGATCTCCCACCGCCACACTGCGCGCTTAGTGAGCACGTAGCGGTGGGACGTCCTTCTCGCCGCGCGAGCAAAGCGCGCGCGGATTCGCCGATATTTTTTGTTAATATCTTGGTAAATATTAAGAATATCGAAAAATGATAAGGAATGCTCAGTTTAACCTACTCTACCTGCAGTTTACGGGTGGACTTCGAATTATCGGACACTCTGTAGATACAGAACATCATAATGGTGGAAGTCGATTATCTGTTCTTCCAATGGGTTTAGTATCTAATGTACCTTTTGAATATATGCATATGGTTTTACTTGGAGTCACTAAAAAGCTTATCATCGCGTGGCTAGAAGGAAAGTATGCTGTTTCAAAATTATCCGGTAGACAAATAAGTATCATTTCAGCGCGACTACTTTCTTGTAATAAATATTGTCCACGTGAATTTTCTCGCCGATGTAGAGATATAGTAGAATATAAAAAGTTTAAGGCAACCGAATTCCGTACATTTTTAATATATACAGGACTTCCTGTATTACATAACGTGATGACACAGGATGTTTATATACATTTTTTATTGTTATCCAGTGCTATCCGCATTCTTATATCTGATAATTCTTCAAATGAAGATATCTTATTTGCAGAACAAGCATTGCGAAAATTTGTAATTCTTAGTGAACATTTATACGGAACAGAATTTTTATCTTATAATTTGCACGGCTTACTTCACCTTGCCAATGATGTTAAGCTTTTAGGAAAGTTGGATTCATTTTCCGCGTTTGATTTTGAGAATTACATGTCAGAATTTAGAAAATTTATACGTAAACCTCATCTTCCATTACAACAGTTTGTACGAAGATTAGACGAGTTGAACTTTACTGTTTCGTTAAAATCCAATAATTCTGATTATGTAATTCATGCATCTTGTATTCATAAAAATGGTCCTCTTTTACGTAATATTTCTTCTACATGTACTCAATTTAAATTATTAAAAATAGGTCATATTTCTTATGGATGCAATGAACGTGATAATTGTTGTTTTTCAAAAAGTGGTATGATATGTATTATAGAAAATATTGTTCAAATTTTAACAAAATATTACTTAATTGTAAAAAAATTTACAGAAGTTCATAATGTATGTGATTATGTAATAGAATCCAAATTAATGGGAGTATTTGAATGTTATAATTTATCAGACCAGTTTATTATTCCTCTATCGGATATTTATACTAAATGTTTTAGAATCCCAAAATGGTCTGCAATTACTGGAGAAGAAGAAAATATTATTCCAAATGTATGGGTTGTGACTACAATGTTTCCAGACATATAACAGATATATAATTAGATTTATTTTATTTATAAACTGCTTTTTTTGTTAAAATTTGGACAATGTAATAGTATAAGTATAAGAGCATTATAAATGTAGATATTCTCATTCGCCATTATGGTGCCAGTTTACAGATGTATCAATATGATTCATACGTTAATGCACAGTCAATTCGCAAAGTTTTGTTTAATTTTAAGAAAATAACATATTACATCAAAAAACTTTTATACTTTGCTATTTTTTCTATATATTTGATCCACTACAAGGACGATATGATTATCACTGATAAAATTTAGTAAAAATTAAAATAAAATAAAAAAATAATAAAACTAAATTTTCTTTTTTTCTCACAATAAAAATACATGCCCTGTTTTGGTCATGCCGTTGGTTATAGACAAACGTTAAGATACTACAATGAATTTTAATAACGTAATAAAATAGAAAAGAAATAAAATTTTTTACATAAAAAACTAATTTACGTTCAATCACTTTTCATAATACACTACAAGACACTATTTTTTCACAATATTTATTAAACTCAAGCTCCTTTTTCTATATATTTATCTTTTCGCGCTGGTAAACTAGCATCAAAATGGATGAGAATACTCACCTCTATAATGCCTTAGTATAAGTAATGTATAATAAAAATGTGTGTGTGCACGCGCGCGCGCGCGCGCGTGTATAACAATATTGTATCATATATTTAGGTATAATTTATTTTACAATGTATTAATATGTATAAAAAACTAGTAATAATCTCTAATATAAGAATTAATAGTTTTAGTTAAATATGGCTAACATTGAAGGTATAATTAAGAAAACTTGTACAAACAATTATAAAAACATAAAAAAAGAATTGAAAATGACTTCAAAAGGAAGGCAAATAATTAAACCAAAGAAATTATTAACGACTTCATCGGATGAAAAAGGGACAAGGAAAAAAAGACTTATGAAACAAAAATGTACAAATATACATGAGGAACTGCACGATCTTCGACAATCATGTTCAGTCAAACCAAATATTTTAAAAGATATTACTTCTATAAGCAATATGCAGAAATCAAATCAACAATATGGTGTAATATCAGAAAAACCTCATGAGGTTAGTAACGTTTTATCACGTAGCATGAGCATGGATAATAGTCTGCTACATAAGAACTCAAAACAATTGGTTCAACACGGTACCAATCATGCATTGCCTGCGTATAATTCTTGGAATAACAATATCTGTAATAATGATGGAAATATAAGCATCAAAAACAGACCTATCACATATAACATTGATGAAATACCAGTTGTCTTAAACGATGACTTGCAAAAATCTGGTAAGATTAGAATTTTGTGTGTTTTAAATGTAATTTTAATTGATATCATTTTTATTGAAATGTTTCAATGTTTCATGTTTGTTTTTAATTTAAAATTTAAAAATGTTTTGGTGTATAAATAAGATATATAAAATTATGATCAATTTATATTGTAAAAATTTAGAAAATCTTTTATGTAATATTTTAACGTATACATTTAATTGTTTTTAATATATTCAAAAAGTTACAACTTCAAAATTATGTTTTAGTAAAAAGGTACAAATGTAATGATTAATATAACTTGATTTATTTGTAGAAGCAATATCCGAAGATAAAACTCAAAGTGAAGAAATTGTCAAACTTCTGAGGTAAATTATAATAATTCTTAATTTTCAAAAATTGAAATGTATAGTATTAATATATACTGTAAAATGTATTATTCTATAAGCCAATTTCACCATCATCGGTTAAAGTAAACAGTCGATTAAACTCAACATCTATTTTTATCTTATCTAAGAGGTAAGATAGAGATAGAAATAGAGTTTAACTGATGATAAAATTTACCTTAAGTCTATGAAAAATTGTTATTGTATATTATATTCAAATATTATAATATGCTTTTATTGTTATAGTTTTTATTTTATAATGTATGTACAATTATATATTTTTCACTGCAGGCAAGTGATAAAGCAAAATTTGGAAATATTATCAGACATAAAAGTTTTAAAAAAACATCACACGTGCAAAATGACGATGCAAAATAACTTATATAAAAGACCCGATGGTTTTCCATTAAAAACGATTGAAGAATTTGAAAATTTAGAAGCTGATACAGACCGTCTGCAAGAATTGGTAAGTAATATGCGTTTTTCAATCAACATATAATAACTTTTATAATAAAGACGACAGTAATAAAATATTTTTGTAATATATTATGAATATATCAGAAAGGTATTTCTTACCAATTTTGGATCACTGTGTGTATGTGTGTATGAATATGGTTCTGTATTTTGTTACACCTTTTTGCGTTTAAAACAAAATTTAGATCTTGAGATCAGAAATAGTTCGAAAATTAAGTTAAAAAACTTTAACTTAAAAAAACTTAAAGAAAAATTGAGTTAAAAAAATTAGGAATACGATACGGTGAAATAAAATATAGATTCGTATTTAATGACCAAAAATGTATGAGAAATAGATATTTATTCAGGTTCAAGACTTTTTCCTAAAAATTTTTTAGCTGTTCATAATTTCTCTTATAAATTAAGTATACAATTAAATGTTATACACAAATATCTTAGAATTGATATTTTATGAAATAAAAACAGATAAAACTGTAAAGCATTTCTAAAATCTTATAAAAGAACTATTGCAGTAAATTGTTAACTATCAGCTTTACACACTGCAAAAAGCATTATAAAAATTTTTGTTTTATATCTCATTATACATTAATTATTCAAATTTATTGCAGCTAACATATCTTAAATTTGTCGGTGGCCTGAAATTAAGAGAAGCTCTCAGCCATTTTCAAAAAGAAACGATGACAGATGAGTTAACGTGCAAATTTACTTATTGGGGTCGAACGAAGGAGTCGTTAGCCTTTTATAATACACAAATTGCAAAAGTGTTTTTTTGTATGTATCTTTTATATTATAAAACACAATAGAAGCTACATATATTGGAATTATATTTTAATTTTTCAAACATTTATATAATGTATAAATACTGTTATGTTTTTTAGATGCGGCAAAAATGTGTCCAAATTTTAAAGGGCCTGAAAGTAGGGCTGAATTCAAATTGGAAATTATGGAGGTTTTTCGAGCTGCCAAACAACGACAATATTTAAGAAGTAAAAGTACTGCGGTAATTGTAGAAGAGGAAGAAATGTCGGATTTTTCATGCAATAATAATTTATTCGAACACCTGCCTGAAATGGACAGTATTGAAGATTGTGATGACAATATTGAAAACTGTGATGCGTCCGATGAAAGTGATTAATGCTATAGAAGGCGAGAAATCGTGGAAGGGAGACAGATATGATGTTAAGATACATCGAACTTAATATTCAGATTTGTTAGTTGATCTTTAATTGATAAGTTTTGTTTATTATTAAAGTTTATTACTAAAATTTATTACTAAAGTTAAACTGCATATTTTCTAAATTTTGTGTTTTTTTAAATTAATTATTTCTTAGTTATTAATTTAATTATTAGATTACTTGATAAAAACATGTTTCATACTAGTCCGTCACATTTGTTCTTTGCTGTAAGTCTAATACAACTGTCTAACCGTTTTTAGTGACATGACAAAAAAAACTCATGTGATACATTTCTTAATGAAGAACCATATTACTAAATGATATAATTTTGTTTTAGTATTATGAGGATAGAAAAACAAATAATGTATTTTTTATATGTAAAGCGGTCAACTCTAATCATATCAAAAGATGTGTGTGTGTGTGTGTGTGTGTGTGTGTGTGTGTGTGTGTGTGTGTGTGTGTGTGGGTGTGTGGGTGTGTTTGTGTGTGGGTTTGTGTGGGGTGCGTGTGTGTGTGGTGTGGTGTGTGTGTGTGTGTGGGTGTGTGTGTGTGATGTGTGGTGTGTGTGTGTGATGCGCGTGTGTGTGTGTGTCTGTCCGTCCGTCTGGCTGCTGCGTGCGGTCGTGGTGTGTGTGTGTGTGTGTATGTATCGTGCTGTAGTGTAGTGTGTGTGTGCTGTGTGTGTCTGTGTGGAGGGTGATGTGTGCGTAGATGTGTGTGTGTGGGTGTTGGTCGAGTAGTGATGGAGTGAGTGTGTGTTGTGGTGTGTGTG
>CABEGB010001018.1:0-69105 GCA_901521435.1 Crematogaster levior
AGTGACAGACTGCAAAAACGGCATGTCGCTGCCCGCATATGTTGTTGATATTAAGTATAGATATATCAAATTTATAAAATAAACTCTTCTGAAATCTTCACATTTTAGGAAGGCAAATGAAAAATTTTAAATTATTTGCACCGGCAAAAGGACGAAATTTTTACATAATCTGCCTTTTTATAATTTTCTTTTTAACCTCGCTTTTTATTTTATAATTTCTAATTTTGAAGCTGAGATTTATAATATTTTCTAAATATAATATAACATTTCAAAATATTTTGATAAATATTTCCGCAAAAGTAACTCATAAATTGATGAAAAGCGAAGAACTCACAATCCAAACATCCATATTATTACACAAAGAGTTGGTTCTTATAAAAATTATAATCACAATAAATAATATTATCAGAGTGAAAAATGGTAACTGGGAAAATTGCTAATTTTCATTCATTTTCTCTTGGTGAAGTGCGCATTTTATTTTTCCGACCCTAAAACCACTTTCTAGCATATAGTAGTTTGAATATCAGATACATTATTTTTACTTCTGTCAAATATCACATACTTTTCTCCTTATTCTTATTTTCTTGTAATCATTTTTATTAATTGTGGTCAGTTGGACCACACCATCCAATGAGTGACGCTGATCCACCGAAACCATTAATATTCGTTCAACGTGATATTTTTCAGAAGGACACTATTTGGGATTTGGAATTGGTTCTTTACACCACTCGGCCCCACAACAATTCTGCCCTGATTTGAATTCTTCCAGAGAGTTCACCTGTCACGGTCTCGCAAGCTGTAAGGAAAAGTAGAAATAAAATCTGCAGGTTACCTGTTTTTCTTGCTCACATCATGCGCAGTTCAAGCGGCAACATATATATGTACACTGTTTTTGGTGCGTTTTACGGGAATTAATTGAGATCGATTTCCTTCTTCCGGATACTTTTTGGCCGTGAGATGCAAATTTTCAGAGAGGAATCTGCCATGGCTCATCGCCTCAGGTTGTGCTGCTCCCACATCAGTCTTTGCTCGAAGTGCTTCTTCGAAGGGCATACAAAATGGTAATTTCTTCGGGTCAGACCAACTCAATGACAGCACACATTTTCAATTGAGATGAAGCGAAACCATGCTAACAATACATTATACTGTTACTTATACACACGCCTGTTTCTTGTGATTTTTCTATACTACTATATATTCATTTAAAAATGATTATATATTTTGTTGGTTTGTCCGATGACAGACTGACTATCATGATAACGTATTCTAAAATATGGAAGATATACAGCACCACCAATCAGAATCCTGCACTAAAAATATCTGAGTTGTATTCTCCGAGTTCTCAAGTTACCTAAGTATTTGTTATGAAAACATGAAAAATCTGCTTTAGAAGTTTCAAAATTCCACTTTTTACATATTATATGAAAAATGTTGATACCGAAAATCATAAGACAAACAATCAAACTCACCAGCGCGAAACAGGCTGACAGAAAAATTTTGATAACTCAACAACTTTTAAACCCCTGTTGCTGCCGACGTTATTAAATCTTTCCTGCTGCCAAAAAGCTGCTGCTGCATACAGCAGCCTACTGTCGCCAGTCCCATACATGCCTGCCTTTGTTGCACCATGGCAGGTGAAATAAGCATATAGAATGTTCTTTCTGTTTGAAACAAGCTAACTCCTTTGCAGGGGAATCCAAATCTGGTTCACAGCATCTGGGACTAAAACTCCTGTGGTTACAGACATTCTGAATGATACATAGTTCAGATACCATGACATGTAATTTTGGGAAGTAGAAGTTTTGGCAACTTGAAATTTGAGTGGGTAGGTCAAGTAATGAACGTGCAGATTACTGAATGAAGATTTCGGGCAAGGGGAGCCAGCATTTTGTAGCCCAGTGAAGCCTAAAGAAAGCCTGAAAAATAGGCTAAGTGCAACAGAAAATTGAATATTTTTAACTTAGCACTATAGAATAAGGTGAATGGAAGGCAACAGAATGGGCCTGAAGATAAATAGATTGCCCTCAGAGTTTTTCGCGCCGACTTTTTCATTGATTAGGGGCCCATGATCAGAACTAATGGGTCACGTGACCCTCATCAAATTAATCAGAATTCGGCAAGCGAAGCATTCCCCGGTACTGTGAGGACATTAAAATTAAGGTTGTTTTGCAGAACCATTCGTAGATCTGCCCGGTATTTTGATTTTTATTTCTATAAAAGTGAAGTTAAAAATAATCAAATTTTATTGCCAGTATTTTTGAGGTTTTTCTTTAACAACATCAAAAAGAGTAGCTGTAAATAACTGCAACTTTTTGCTGTGGGACCTTCATTCTGGTAATCGCAAAATGCAATAATATTCAAATTTATTTATTTTTATAATTGTTAAATAAGCTCAAAACATCACTTCTCCACTTGTATTTCATGAGCTCTGGAATTGAGAGATGGACTATAAGATATTCTCTATATCTCTAAATACTTGAATTGAGATGAGGACAATCATGAAGATAACTTGTAAAAATAACAGAAAATATTTTAAGTTAATCTCCTTTTTCTTTGATTTATACAAGTTTTCTTCGACTTATAAAGGTTTTCTCTAAAGAATGAATAAAAATTCAAATTGCAGAAGTTTTCGAGGTTCGGCGATATATAAAAAGGGAGTAACATTTTTAAACAAATTTTTGCAAAATTTTTAAACAGTTCTATTACTTTTGTCATTAAAATATTTTCAAATTTATTTCCTTTGTCTCACCAAAGTAATGCATGTATTATATTACGAAATAATGGTACACTTTTTGTACATTATTATTATACGTTGAGTACGGTTTCTATTCATTATAGAAAGTCAGTCAAAGTATGACATTTTTTTACAATTAATAAAAATAAACTTAATAAATACTAATGAAAATAGTACGAAAAAGTAAATTAAGAAACCACGTGCCAGAGAAAGTATGAGAGTAAACAAGTTGTTAATCATCTCTTATGCATTTAAAAGAGCATTTAAAAATTAGTAAAAATAAATCAATAATTTATAAGTTTATAATTTTAAATCCGATTTTCACTTTTTATTTATGTTTAACTCCTTTATATTCAACTCGTATTATTTTAATATAACAAATACCATCGTATTGTCATACTTATAGCTTTTAAATCCGTGTGATTATATAAATATTTAATCATATCAATCTTTTTAATTAAATCATGTTAATCACATTATTTTAATTATACTTTTTAAATCACATTTGTATTAATCATCGTATTAATCATACTTTTTAATTAAAAACCATCTGATGAATTTATATTATTCATCTATATTTTCGAAATTTATTAAAGATCTTACAGTATGCTATAATATAAAGAATACGAAAAAGTAAGAATAAGTAAAAAAAATATTATAGATATATAAAGTAAAAAAAATATTATAGATATAAAAATATTATAGATCTAAAGAGGAGAACAATTGTAACTTTTGTAAATGTATATTTTTTATCAATGTTAATCTTAAAACTGCTATTCAAAAAATGCTATTATAACTTTCACATAAATTTATAATTAATAATAAAAAAATAATTTGCAAGTCTAAAGAAAGAAAGTGTTACTCCATTAATTAATCATCATCAGTTTTCGATGAAATCTGTACAATTATATGTTAATTAAACTTTCTTATTATTCTTTATATTATGCAAATCTTATAAAAATATTAGTCTTTGCTTTAAATTATTTTTTGTATAATTTAAATTTATCTCTAATAAATATTATAATTACTAACTTATAAATATAATAATTACTAACAGTAATTAAATTTGGATGAAACATTAGAAATATTTTCAACATTATATCGTATAGAAAAATTTGCGCAATGTTATTTTGCATAAAATACAAGATACTGTAATTATGATATATATACCATCATTTCTACAATAGTTTATAGTTCTAGCAAGTAATTATAATTGTAAACATATGTATTGATGTTAGCAGTAATTTACTAACAGATGGCAGCAATCACTAAACATTCAAGTAGAATGCAAACAGAATATTGACAGACTTACTGTCTTATCTAAAACTTTTCCATATATGTTAGTCACATTTAAATAATATTTAATCATCACGTAAACAAGCCAATTCCGGTCAGAATGGATCTTTACAATTTATACTCTACAATTTATTCGTGTGAATTTCTATGTATATTCCACGCTCCTTGCGGATCTACTGTTACAAACGGACAAACGAAAATCTTTGCAAAACTAAAAATACACTGAACAAATATTAAATCTAATATTCACGATACTACAAATATCTTATTAAAAATTTTCTTCCCATCCCCAACATGATAACAATATGTTGCGAAAGAAACCACCTCAGCCAAGATTCGAACCTGGGACCTCTCGATTATTTAATTAATCATCTCTTCGTTTCTTTCAATGCAATTAAGAAAACATGTGCAAAAAAATATTATTTATTACGCCAACATACAGCTTTGATAAATATTTAATGTTACACTATAAAACAATTTTTGTTCCGTAATTCTAGATATGTTCGAATAACTTAAATATTCAAATATTTCAAATAAAAATATTATATATACATTCAAATTTATATATGTTAGATTTCTTCAAAATATATAATACGGTTATATAAATTATATATATAATATATAATATAGTTATATAGATATTTGCAATTCTACAACAAATCTTTATGATAATGTAGGATCCTCAAAATATTTGAAGATCTTCACGTATAAGATACAATAGAATAACGATAAATAACATAATTTGATATAAAATAATTAAAGAAAGAAATCTTCCAAGTTTAAGTCAGGGAAGAACACGTTGCACATTATTCTTTCTCTCGCATGAGAACGCATATGATTAGTGAAACAAAGGAACGAACGAACAAAAACTCGTGTTTGTCCACCCGCGTGCGCGAGGTACGATCGCGATCTTGATCTTGGTCGTTCACCTTTCATCATTCTTGGACGTCTGCCTTTCCTTAGGAGGAGGAACGACCCGCCGCGACGAAACTAATCGAGAACGAGGAAATAAAAGCGTCGAGGGAGGAAGGCGAGGTATGCTATCGGCGCTTGTCCTTCTCTGTTCCTCTGCGATCGGGTGACTTTTTGTTTGGGAAGGCTACTAGACAACTCCTTTCACGAGTGCGGCGCACGCGGGTAGCAAAATATACTCCCTTTCATTCTTATCCAACTTCTATCACGTGCGTATATAAGCAGCACGCGTATTCGCGATGATCGTCAGATCGAAACCGAGCGGAGGAGTAACTCGCGTTGTTGTGTTTCTCCGTTGATCATTCATAGGTTTTCGCCTCTCGTTTCGCCTTCGTCGTCGCCCTGCTGTAGGGCGGAAGCGACCCTTGTCTCGCCGGTCCTATCTAAAAACGGAACAATGACAAAACGACGAGATTTTATACCGCGCTTCTTGGTAAGTCTCAAGAATTACGATGCGTTTACTACATTTTCGACCGCGACGGTAAAAGTGTGACGGTGACAATCAGTTGATTTTTCGAAGTTAATTGAAAGGATTATTTTATTTCTGTGCTTAATCGAGGAGAACAATGTAAGAAGTGTTTGATATTTAAGATTTTTATAGTAAATAATGATGAAATATGGAAGCAATTTTTATTGATTATGTTTTCAATTGTGATATTTGATATTTGTGGATTTCCTCCAATTATTGCTGCTTGGTATAGCTTTGCGAAAAATTTATTGTTATTCGAAATTACAGAATCAAATTATTATTATTTAATATAACATACATCATTTTTATTACATATTATTGCTAGTCGACCGTTACAAATGAATGACTTCTTTTTTGGTAGTATACGATTAAAATGAGATAGGATTATAATTCTGTTATAATTCTGTATATGCTTATAATTTTATTAACAGTCTTTATAAAATTAAACAATATTATTTTCAGTTGACTCTTCTTTTAATCGTCGCACTATTTAGCTTAGCCAGCGCCGGTGGACACGGCGGACAGTAAGTTTAAATCAAACTTATTATTGGCGATATCGAGAAAATGTGAGAAAATAGAATGTCTAAATATAATTTCATATAATTATAATAGAGTTAATCGTTCAGTTTCCACCTTTCCAAACCAAGATCGGAATTTTTAATATTCGCATCGTTTTTTAGCAATCACGTGATAATCCACGTACCATACAAAGTCAAAACTATCCACCACACCCACACAATTACGAAACACATACATCACGGAGGTGGCGGCGAGGATAAGTATGAAGTACTCGGATATACTGTGGGTCATCCTGTTGATCTCGGGGGTCACGGCGGTGGCGGCGGTGGTGGCTTCGGAGGACACGACTTCGGCGGTGGCGGCGGTGGTGACTTCGGAGGACACGACTTCGGTGGCGGTGGCGGCGGCGGCAGTGGTCACCTAGAGCTAGGCCACGGTGGCGGGGGCGGGGGTGGATTCAGCGGCGGAGGTGGATTCGGGGGTGGGGACTGGTCGGGACATTAAAAAGATCATTGAGTGAATTACCGATAACTTTCGAGAAACACTAAAATTAATTATCTTTAAAACAGTCGACATGGTAAACCTTTGAAAGAGAACTTTCCCATAACTTTTCTATTTCCGTTATTTCACGTTACAGTTTTGTACATTAGTTCTATCATAGAACAAAATGTAACGAAATGCTAAGTATCTAGATATGATTCATTCTGCCTGTACTTACATAAATTGCTTAGAAAGATTTTAGAGTAATTATGTTGGAAAATTATTTGTTAGTATTTGCAAAAATTATAAAATTGCTTTCGAAAACTGCAAATTTATAAGAATAGGAAAAATCTGAAAAGGTTACAAAAAGTTACATATAAAAGTTACATACAAAAAGTTTACTGCATTAATACTCCGCCGTAGAAGGTATGTAACGATAACGCACTTTCATCTGAGCTGTCAAACGGTAAGCTAGTATTCGTGAGAGAACATATTTACTTTAAATATGTAGTTTTAAATATGTAGCACGCACATATTGCTGTATACGTCGATACAACAAACGACTCGATTTCACATTATTTTTAACAATGCAAGAAACACAGGCGTTTATAATGTGAAAATGTCAAATAGATTGTTCCGATACATTCAATAATATCAGGACTGTCTTATTTCATAGAGTATCGACTCACTTTTGGTCATTTTTAACTTTCGAATACAAAGCTATTTTTTTTACCTCTAGTCTGAGATACTTTCACTAAATCCTCGACATATTCTTTACTCCCAATGTATATATAAATATTGTTACTTGTTGTTTTATTCTTACATGTTGTTTTTTATATCTATGTTTTTATGTTATAAATATGACGAATAAATGTTATATGTTTTTATAGTACGTATTTTAAAAATATGATAATTTTCTGTATCCCTTATAGTCCAGAAATATTTCAAAAATATTTTTAATTTTTGTAAAACATTAAAAAAAAACATATTTTTACTTTATTATTAATTTAATATTTTAAACAAGAATTAAAAAGATATACCAAATCTACTCGAAAAAAAACTATTATTTAAAATAATATTTTTAAATCAAAAAATCTAAAAAATCGTAAATAATTTTTAAATAATATTACAAAAATTTTTTTTGCTATACTAAATACATTTAAAGTATTAAAAATAGATAGTGCAAGAAATATTACTTATAAATATATAAATTGTAAGACATGTGTAACATACATATGTTACAATCTCATTTACATTTTTTTACAATGATATTTTATATATTTTTTCTAAGTTGCATAAAATAAAATTTTTGAAAAAAATTTGAAAGAAATGATGAACACAAATTGTATACCGTTGCTTAATTTATATAAATTCTTTATTTGTTATGTCTTTATTTGTGCTACGCTCACAATTCGATATATTCGATATATTTAAAGAATAGAAAACCATCGATTAGATTTGGTGGAAATGAAAAAGAATCACTACATGTCTATTTTAACTGGACAAAATTTTAGTTAAAATCTAAAATAAGAACATAACATTTAGAACTGCACATAGAACTGCAAAAAAATCCAAAATTAAGATTAGTCAAAATGTATTTCATTGCAATGATATCTGTTAGGTTCTAATGTTATTTGTATCATTGCTACTTTATTTCAACATCTTACTTTATTTGAAATTATTAGATAGCAAGATAGGGAAATAAAACAGTAATTAATAATGTTAACATAAAATAATTTAAATAACATTAAAATTTAACGAAAATCTGCTCGTTTTTTTTGTAGTTAATTATTTTATTTCTATTCATCTTTTGAATGCTTCTAAGTACAACGGATTGCATATTGTTAGGCTGCATTTAGGTTTATTATTCAATATGGTAAAAAAAGCATGTGTTCGCACTTCCAGCTTCATGTAAATCATCTTAATCCCTTAAACGAAATTTTAAAAAGTCCAAAAATTTATGCAATCATCTATAATATAAAATCGGAAAATTTATATGCCCCAAAAATGCTAAAGGTACTAAGTCGCAAACATTTAAAAATAACACCTATACTTATATATAAAGCAAGATAATATAAAAAAAAAATTTCCACAATTTTCATCAATTTTTTTAAATCTCATCTACGATCGTCCATGCAATCTGGAAGTCTTTCCCACATGAAAGGCAAGGAAGTGGAACGCAAAGAAGCTGAAGGCAATAATAAACAGTTGATCATTACTATGTAATGTACGTGTAGTAGTGTGTTAATATAGTGTAATATATAGATACTACAAGTAAATTATACTTTCGCAAACGAGGATTTCATTATCATCCCTATTATTAGTTTTTTAGATACTTAAGGCAAAGTGCATGTTGTTGTATCTCTTCACAATAATTACCGTTTATTGACAGTGTTTTGAGCTGCAACATTATTATCTTCATAATAACACACAAATCACTACCTTTCTATTGCGTTTAACAAACATCTCGTGATTATTTAGATTATTAGACATTAATTATAATATAATTTATAATAATATAATTTATAAAATATAATTTATAATAATATTCATTAATTGTCTAATATTATGTCCAATACAATATTTTAATTTTAATTTATTGTAATTCATTGTAATTATTGTAATTATTTATTATTTAGCTCAACATATCTCTATATTTATTACACATTATCATTTTAGTACGCGTATTTATAATTTTAATAATATGTGTTTACTTTATTAATATGTATTTTATTTTTATCAGTATTTAGATTCACTTTTAAGTCTCTTTATTGTTTATTTTTAGTCATATTCAACACTATATATATTATATATATTATATGTATAATAATTTAAGAAAATTTTTAAGTTTCTTGATAATGAGATTAATTTAAATGTCTATATTTTTTATTTTTCATTTTTCAACATCTCGCGGA
Source organism: Crematogaster levior (assembly GCA_901521435.1). Classification (NCBI taxonomy): domain Eukaryota; kingdom Metazoa; phylum Arthropoda; class Insecta; order Hymenoptera; family Formicidae; genus Crematogaster; species Crematogaster levior. The sequence continues at coordinate 9,386 of CABEGB010001018.1, forward strand.
GGAACGCAGAATTAATGTCTATCATTGGCACGATTTATATGTTTATGTTTATATTCACGTTCCTTCGTTGCTTTACGATCGCATAAAAATTTTAGGGAACATGCGCTTCTCCGCTTTGTTATTGTGCTGATATTCCGAATCATCGATGAAGTAACGACCTGCATGAGTTTTCTCCTTCGACTCATTTTTATACTCTTCAACAGAGTGATCGCCATCTTCATGTTTGTCTTCGTAAAATTTTGTGACGTCGCCCGAATAAGTATGTCCGCTAATGGACTCGCCTTCCTTACGATAACCTTCCTCATACGTATGCATATAAGGTTCGATGTCGTTATTATTTATTTCCTTGACATCCTCCTTTACTGCGTACTGCGGCGGATATGAGTATCCCATCATATCGCCGTGCTGCTCCTTCAAGTAATCAGGTTTATCGTTGTGTAACATGGGCATATAAGAATCTCTGTGATACTGTAAAAAAGGGTTGTTGTTTCTGTGGGCTACCTCTGTATGGACGTCATTGTTTTTGTGATCCTTTTGACTCTTGATGAGATCATTGCCCGATTTATTGTCATAATCGTTATGATAGCCGTAATTGCTCCAGGAACTCCAATCCTCTTGATGTGTTTCCTTGTGATAGGTTTTCTTCTTCTTTGGTGCTTCTTCCTTGGGCTTGGACTTCTTTGGTGCCGTTGAAATATCCGGTTTGTGAATATGTATGAACACCGTTTTTGTATGAATCTGATGTTTTATTATTTCGGGCACGTGAATTTTGAAGTGCACACTGTTAAAAACAAATGTCAAATAGATTAAATGACTTTAATGACCAGCAAAAAACTAAAAATGTACTGTTAATATACTCCAATATATCTTTGATAATATTAGTTAGATAATATTAGTTAATATTAGTTAGAGATGTACTCAAAATTTAGAACTCATTAAGGTGGATTCACCGCGGCGGGCCGTACCTAGCGGGAGCCCGCCGGGTTCTCAGTTTTTTGATTATAGAAAGAAAATCTTAGTCGGAAAACTGCACTCATGTTTATTTAGATAATAAAAGACCCAATATCTGATTATAGCAAAAAACACTACAAAAAAATTTTTTAAATAATTTTTTTTGTTATTTATTTTTTATTTATCCGAATATAAATTTTAAACCTAGTGAGATAATGGAAATCGTGCAATGTTATCAAATTGCATCTTGTGTTATGTAATACATCACATTTACTATTTACAACTGAATATCTTTTTTGTAAGGTCGATAACATGCGATTTTCTCGACGAAATAATGTTCAGCAGATCGAATTCTATATCATAACTCTTTTCCGATGATCTGTCGCTTATAACCAATAATATTCACTAATGACCACCGTTATGAACATGACCCCTGGATCGTCAGTCGGGATGACATTAACATCCACCACTGTCTTTTCGAGAAATCAGTGGTGGATGTTAATGTCATCCCGACTGACGATCCATTTTGGTGCCTCCTGTGAGGTTTGAACTCACGACCCCTGAATTACGAACGAGAAGCTGACGAGCAACTTCCACGACCACTGTACGAACGGGGAGCTGACTAGCAGCAGCAGCCACGAACACATTCAGACGAAAGGGCAGAGTGCGGACCTGGAGACTGTACGAAGAAAGATAAAGAGCTAACGGCAAGTACATTCGACGTATTTATTTGGTTGTCGATCAAGCAGTTCCTTTATTACTTATCAATTCCAAAAAACCTACGATGGCCGATAAAGTGAAACTTTTGGTGCAAAAACGAACATCGTTAAAAACACAATTAACCAATTTAGCAAATTTATTAAAAAAGGACCAATACGACAAAACCGCGCTAAAATTGCGCATAACACGTGTTACTGAACTGTATCACGCTTACGAGGAGTATAATGACGAACTTATACTATTAGATCCGAAGGATAGCCATACAGAAGAATTCGCACACATACAAGAAAGGTTTTACTCGCTTGCCGGTCAGGTCGAAGAGATAACGAATTCTCATAGTCCAGACGCGGTCCCCGGTACATCTCATGACGCAATCCCACATAGCAACACGAACGGTAATGTCGCGAAACCGCGGATAAAATTACCGGTAGCTTCCTTACCTAATTTTAACGGTCGACACGAGAATTGGCTGTCGTTTAAGAACGCCTTTCTCGCGATGATAGATATCCGTACAGACTTATCGGACGTAGAAAAACTTCAGTACTTACGATCAGCGGTAACGGGCGAAGCCGCCAATAAAATAAAATTATTGTCGATCGAAGGCTCGAATTATGCTAAGGCATGGGAATTGTTGAAACGGGCATACGAAGTCAAGCGAATTCTAATTTCACGACATTTATCGTTACTTTTAAATCTACCCGCGTTAGAAAGGGAAACGACCGATGGTCTATCTAGACTCGCCGACGAGGCACAGCAACACGTTGCGTCATTGGCCGCGTTAGGAGTTAACGTCGGATCTGAAATACTCGTAAATCTGTTAGAGAATAAATTACCGAAGAACACCGCGGAAAAATGGGAAGAGTCACTTAGTCGAGACGAATTTCCCAAAATCGACGATCTATACGAATACCTGTATAAAACCGCAGTTCGTGTTTCGAAGCGCAGCCGAATAGAAGCGTTCAATCGAGAAGACAGCAACGAAACCCCTTCGGCAAAAAAGAGGCGAATATCTAATAAAATCTTTATGGTCGACACATTTAGAAATTGCCCAGCGTGTAAGAGCAAACAACATTGGTTATTTAGGTGCGATAAATTCAAGGAATTGAGCGTGCCTAAACGTATAGAACTCGTAAAAAACGCGAAGCTTTGCTTTAATTGTATGCGCTCCCATAGAGGCAAACCTTGCACTCACACTACTTGCACCATTTGTCAAAGGCGGCACAACACGCTTCTACATCTCGACAGACATCCAAGTACAGTGACAAAACTCGACGCAACTAACTCCAAAAACGAAAAACCCGCATGACTAGTAGATTCATCGAGCGATAATAAGATCTGTCTTGCTACGATCTCACCCGCCTTCGTACCTCAATTAATGACAACCGCTACGGTATTTGTACGGAATCGCGAATACAATTTAATAAAATGTCGCGCACTATTAGACACATGCGCTACCGCTAATTTTATTTCTGAACGATTAGTTAAGGATTTAAGACTTCCTATAACTTCATGCGCCCTACCGATCGGCGCAATTAATTCCATGAATACAATATCAAGAGGTGTTGTTCAAATCCTTATTCAATCATTACACAACGAATTTAACAAAACTTTAACAGCTCTATTAATTCCAACAATATCAGATTTCATTCCTTCTGAAATATTCCCGCGTGAATCCGTCAAAATACCTTCCAACATCAGATTGGCCGATCCAGAATTTCACATACCGCGTCCGGTCGATCTATTGATCGGTGCGGGAACGACATTATCATTATTCTCGATCGGTCAAATAAATTTATCCCGTGAAGGTCACGATTTGTATCTTCAAAAGACGCGGCTTGGTTGGGTCGTAGCAGGTGGCAACGCATCACCGGATTACGCAAGGAACAACACATGTTCGTTAACTACTCTAGAACAACAGATCACTAAATTTTGGACGATAGAAGAAATAACGACAGATAAACCGAAATCCATTGACGAACTCGATTGTGAAGAACATTTCGCGAAAAACGTTACTCGAAACGATAACGGACGTTATGTAGTCCGGCTGCCGTTCCGCCAAGGCAATAATCGACTCGGTGAATCGCGCTCTATCGCTCTCAAACGCTTGTATTCGCTCGAACGGAAATTTGAATCCGATCCTGATTTAAAGACGGCCTATTCACAAATCATACAAGAATATTTAGATCTAGACCACATGTGTCCGATCGACGAACCACATGACGACGGATTTTACATGCCGCATCACGCGGTGATAAAGGCTACAAGTAATACCACCAAGGTCCGTGTAGTATTCGATGCGTCGGCAAAAACAAGAAACGGCACATCATTAAACGATACATTATTAACAGGACCTACGATACAAGACAATTTATTTATGCATTTACTCAGATTCCGCACTTACAGATACGTCCTTACAGCCGACGTAGAAAAAATGTATCGACAGATATTGCTTCACGAGAATGATCAAAAATATCAGCGCTTACTTTGGCGTCAAGGGGATCAAATCAAAACCTTTCAACTTAAGACTCTCACTTTCGGTGTATCTTCATCCCCGTATCTCGCTATACGCACGATTCACAAATTAGCAGACGACGAATGCAAGGAATATCCCAACGCTTCTAAGGTTCTTAAAACACATTTATACGTGGATGATTTATTAACGGGTGCAAGCACCATCAGCGCAGCTCGTAGATTACGGGACGAAATAATCGCGATACTCTCCCGAGGCGGATTCAATATACGGCAGTGGGCCTCGAACGAAAGGTGCATTATTAACGACTTAGAACCCGAAAACGTAAATATGAATCTCGCAATCGATAAAGACAGTCCGTTAAAAACATTAGGCATTTCGTGGCGCGCGCGCAATGATGTCTTATGCTACTCAGTCCATCCGATTGACCACACCAAGGGAACCACGAAACGGATTATTCTTTCCGAAATCGCTAAGATTTTTGATCCTTTGGGTATTTTAGGACCCGTTGTATTACATGCCAAAAAATTAATGCAGGATTTATGGCAATGCAAACTGGACTGGGACGAATCCATTCCCGCGAGCATACATACTAAATGGAACGAATTCACCGCACAACTAAATTTGATTAACGAATTGGCTATTGATCGGTCAATATTAATCTCTAATTATACCAACGTGCAAATTCATGGGTTTTGCGACGCGAGCAACGTAGGCTACGGCGCGTGCATCTACATTCGTTCGAGCGATTCACACAATAATGTACGTTGCAATCTTTTATGCGCTAAATCTCGAGTTGCACCGTTGAAAAACATTACGACACCCAGGCTCGAATTATGCGGCGCGCTTCTATTAGCGAAACTATATCACGAAGTACGCGAGGCTATAAATCTTTCATGTAGCAAAACAACATTGTGGAGCGATTCGACTATCGTATTGCACTGGGTAAAAACTTCACCCCATCTTTTGAAACCCTACGTGTCAAACCGAGTTGCTCAAATACAAAATCTCGTTGACTCTCAGAGTTGGAGATATATCAGATCGAGAGACAATCCGGCCGACGCGCTTTCACGGGGACAACTGCCGAGCACCTTTTTAAACAATCGGTCGTGGTTCTCGGGACCATCGTGGTTAATAAAGAAGGAGTGCGAATGGCCCGCCGACGTAATTATATTGAACGAAATACCCGAACTTAGGAAAAATACCTGTTTAATAACGGATTCGAGCGCGGACACTATTTTGCGGAAATATTCTTCATATTCGAAGTTATTACGGATTATAGCATTATGCTTACGTTTTCGACCAAGTAATACGTATCGAGGGCGGTTACGCGCAAAGGAAATAGACGAAGCCGAAAAAAGGATAATAAAAATTATCCAAGCCCTTTGTTTTGCACAAGAATTAAAGGAGCTTTCAGATAAACGATCGATAAAAAAGAATAACATCGCCGCATTAAATCCATTCATCGACGAGGATGGTTTGATTCGAGTAGGCGGACGTCTTAAAAAATCGGATCTAAGTTTTTCGCAAAAACATCCTGTTCTAATTCCGAGTCGTCATTTCCTGACGGATCTCATCATAAGAGAAATACACGAAAAATACTACCACGCAGGTATTCAAACAACCTTATATACTATCAGACAGAAATTCTGGCTGATCGACGGACGAAATCAAGTTCGTAAAATCGTACGATCTTGTATACGTTGCTTTCGATTTAAGGCTGACACAGTCAACTATAAAATGGCTGATTTACCTGAAGCCCGAGTGCGTGATACACTTCCGTTTACCAATACAGGAATCGATTTCTGCGGGCCGTTTTTTATTAAAGAGAAAAGGTATCGAAATCGAAACCGAATTAAAGTATATGTGTGCGTGTTCATATGTATGGCTATAAAGGCGGTTCATCTGGAAGTGGTCAGTGACTTGACTAGTGACGGATTTCTTGCAGCCTTGAAACGCTTCATTTCAAGGCGAGGTATCCCAACACACATTTATTCCGACAACGGAACGAACTTTATCGGTGCAAACAATCAACTAAAAGAGTTATATGCGCTTCTCAATTCCGATGAACATAAAAACCGTATCAATTCATTTTCTCTCGAACATCGCATTACATGGCATTTTATTCCTCCGATTGCGCCTCATCACGGCGGTTTGTGGGAATCCACGGTAAAATTATTCAAACACCATCTTAAACGGGTTGTTGGAGAATTACTCTTCACGTTTGAAGAATTGAATACGTTTACCACAGAAGTTGAAGGAATATTGAATTCCAGACCAATATCTTTTATTTCCTCTGATCCTAACGATCCCTTAGTTTTAACACCTGCACATTGCTTGATCGGCAGACCAATAAATAGCTTGCCTGAGCCTAATCTCACGTCTGTACCAACTAATCGTTTATCTACTTGGGAGCATATAACCAAGGTTCGACAAGATTTCTGGTCCCGATGGAGCCTAGAGTATCTCAACGAGCTACAGATCCGTCGCAAATGGACAAAAGACGGAGACAAAATCGATGTCGGTATGATTGTACTCGTCAAGGAGAAGGGCCTCCCGTGCATGCAATGGGCTTTGGGCAAGATCAAGGAAATCCATCCCGGCACGGACGGCGTCGTACGCACCGTCACCATCAAGACGCTATCCGGAGAGCTAAAGCGATCAGTGAAGTGCATATGTCCACTTCCAATCGAACAATAACATTGTAAATATACATTGTAACACGTTGTATTTATGTGCTAACCGAATTAAGAATAGTTGATAACGATAGTTGATCGATCCTCTCACGGGGGGAGTATGTTACATAGCAAAGTATAACGTCGTGCACGACAAATAAAAAATACATAAAACGTACAAGTTTAAACGTAACATCGTGATGCATCACATATAAAGGTCAGACGAAATAATACATAAATTACAATATGCGCACACGGGTCAACTCGTTGTGGCCACAACTGACAAAAGACGTAATAACCCCCACGAGAGCAAACACGCCGCACGAGGAAGTCGCCCCCACGAGAGTAAACACGCCGCATTTTTCCGTCGCGACAAAGTAACCCCCCCGACAGTAAACGCGCCGCGTATTATCCCGTCGCGTGAATAAGGTACGATGTCTCAAAAATCAAATTCGTCTCGCGATTGGACGTACATCAGTGCGTCATTCGATACAACCAATAAGAAGCTAGGGCCTCCTCCGCCTGAAGCTTGGGTCTCCTCCGCGTTAGAGACCATCGCTCACGAATTCATTCGCTGAATATCTCTCTCTCGAGAAACACAGTATTTCGATAAGCTAGTATCGCAGTGAATATAGACCTCGCTAAATCTTCCGAAAGGACTCGTTCAAAAAGACTCGTGTGTGCACCCGCGACCTAGATCGGCTACGGCTCTAGACGTCGTCGCGGTCGTCTGACCACCACGTCCCCAGGCGTTACCTGGATCAGGACGAAGGCCACGAGTGCCTTAAGCATACGAATCGATGGCCACGAGTGCCTCGATCATATAAATCGAACACGTCCCCAGGCGTTACCTGGATCAGGACGAAGGCCACGAGTGCCTTAAGCGTACAAACGAATCGATCAACACGTCCCCAGGCGTTACTTGGACCAGGACGAAGGCCACGAGCGCCTTAAGCGTACAAACGATAGCCACGAGTGCTTCGATTACAGAAATTGATATTGTACAACAACGTAGATAAACTTATAATAAAGTGATTTCTCGAAAAGACAGTGGTGGATGTTAATGTCATCCCGACTGACGATCCAACCCCTATGTAATCCCGTGTTAAATGTTGATTTTCGTCGATTGATTATTCTTTATTTAGGTCGATGACCTACCCTGAAATTTTGAACATTTATTTCTATCGTCTATCCCTGCATCCTATCAAAGTTTCAAGTGAATCCTTCATGAGGACTAAGTAGGTGAATCCACCTTAATAAATATAAAAGAGCAATTAAGACGATATAATAATATGAACAAGAATAGGCGTAATACATCCTTTAATTTGTCAGTAAGTGAGAACGAGAGTAAATATGGGCTATGATTTTCTCTACAAGAAAGCGTAAACTTCTGTAGTCATGTTTAATACCGAGCTTCTTTCGAAGCAATTCCGTGCGAAATGTATGAAATTATCTAATAACATAGTACCGTTGCATACTCACTGCTCCTTGGCGCTTCCGCTGTTCAACACCCCGTTTGACAGAATGAAAAGCAAACTGATAACGATCCTCTGAAATACAAAGTTGCGGTCGTTACACTTAAATCACTCATACGCTTTCTGAATTAATTTGCAATATTTATGTTGCTCATGATCCGTTATATCGATATCTGCGATCTCTCACTGATGGCATTTGCAAGAACGATGCACGCACACTTTTAATGGTAATATTCGAATCACTCATTACAGTATTCGAGAGCAGCCTGTAGAACTCGATATACGATATTTTGGAATTTCTTACTATAAATTGAAATTTCTCTTTATATGTATAAACTTTTAATAAAAATTATTTCCCAATATTATTGTTCACTTCTCATCAATATTATTACCATGATTTATTGTTGAATCGTCGTAATCGCAAATGTGATTGTTGGCAGTCAATTGTCGTTTGACATTACTGATGATAAATCGCTATTTATATGCCATCTTCTTTTCTTGCCATCGAAGCGAATCTTGTGAAGTGACAATACCATGATGCAGTTCACGGTTTATGATCACTTTCGCTGTATCTTTCCGATATGCTTCATCTGTCGATCCGTAACTGATATGATGGCTTTAGAAATTATAGGCTCAATAAACCACGAAGAGAAAGAGAAGGAGAGAGAGAGAGAGAGTCCAAGTTCAGTGTCATGGCAAAATTATTTGTTGCCTGATATTTCACACTATTAAAAAAACAATTATATCATTTTTGTTATTTTTAAATTTTAATGAAAGAAACTTTAATTCGTTATTATATATATATATATATATATATATATATATATATATAATAATTTAAAATTAGAATAATATTATTTTTATTAAAAATATAGTTATATTAAAGGGATTTATATTAAACGGAATTACAAATATTTTTTACAATGGTTGTTATTTGTATTAATAATAGTTCAAGTATCGTTGAAGTGGAAAAATATTAAATACTGATTGAATTATATGTACATATATATGTGTTTTATTTTGAGATGTAGCAATAATTATCTTATACAATTTTGAATTACCGTAGTAATTATATATATTTAAAAAATATATATATAATAGTGATTGAATATATATATATATATATATATATATATATATATAATAACGAATGAAAGTTTATATATATATATATATATATATATTCAATCACTATTATATATTTTTTTTTATTTTAAATATATATAATTACTACGATAATTCAAAATTGTATAAGATAATTGCTACATCTCAAAAAAATAAAACACATGTGAGATAAATAATGTAATAAAATAAAATTTAATTTTATACTTAAATTATATCAAAAGAAATATATCAAAAATATATATAATAAATATAATAAATGCGCTTAAAAACAATCTATATTACATTAGTAATTTAAAAATGGTAAATGTAAATTTGAAAGATGAACATAAAATTTATAATTCTATTTTTTATAATTATACATTTTTAGCTAAAGATAAAGATAAAAATTAAGTTAAAGATCAAGATTATGTCTTAATTTCCACATTCTCAAAAAAAGTGCCGTGTTAATTCAAATATTAAGAATAATTGGTTGGGAAAATAATAAAAAGCAATATTTCTGAATTTACATGTAATTTATTTATATAAATAAATAAGTATAGTAACATATCACTATACTACAATATAAAACGATAGAAAGCTTCTAGATGTATTGTACTTAATCAAAATCTAATTTACTCTTTTTTAGATTTGCTACGCTAATGCATGAATTACTACTACAATATTATAACCTATAAAAATACATTTTCAATCATAATCATCGTAGTATTCTTCATCACTTTTCTGTTTTCCATGACGATGATGTGCAATTATCTTATAGATTGTGTGCGTATGTTTCACATTTTTCACTCGATAAGGAACGTGAATTATCACTTTCTTCCTAAAGGAAAAAAACAAAATACATTTTTACAAATATTTCACAAATTTGTTTTATTATATTTACATAATTATATTTCTACATACTTGATTGTAAATACTTACGATTCGATCGATTGATGTATTAGTACAAGAGTTATTAAGAACAAGATAGTATACTGCAATAAACAAAATAAATTAAAATGATTAGTATATGATATTATTAATAAGTGCAGTTATCTCTCTGTGATACAAACTCTTCTGAATTAAATTTTAAAAAGTAATAGGAATATTTTTAAAAAGTAATCGTAAGATCAAACATAAAACCAAAATTAATAGGCATATAAAGCATTATTATAAAGCATTATTAAATTAAATTGATTTAAAGTCGAATATCAAAAATTAACATTAAAGTAAAATAAAACGAATTAAATTACACTTTTATAATTAAATACAAAATACAAAATTTAATCTAATTTAATTTAAGTTAATCTAAAATTTAAATATGGTAAGTATGGTAAGTAATAAATGTATCTTACCAAGAATTTGTTCCTCATTGTGGCAAATTTACAATCCGTTTCTGTATGGTTTTTCTCGAAACACTTTGGTCAATCGAGAGATATCTTCTGAGCATCAGTAGCTATAAAGCCAACGTTTATATAGTGCAAGCAGTAACTAGCGAGGTGAATCTCTACACAAAATATTCCATGAAACTCCGCCCAACACGCATTCATCACTATCACTTGTATCTATCGCTCTAAAATATGAAACAATTCTACACCAGATTCATCCTAATGATTTCCACATTTTTACACGAAAAGGCAAAAAATTAGATAAAAAGCATTATTATTATAAAATTTTTATTATAAAATCTTTACATTCACACACACATAATTTATTTTAGTTTTTACATAATTCTGAATATATATATATAAACTAAATACATTAATAATTATATAATACTATATTATAATTATAATAATGTTACAATATATTTATTTATGAAAATCATTTACTGCCGATATAAACTTGCACGATGAGAAAAATGATTTTATTAAAATACCATGTATCTTTCCTGATGAGACAAAGATTTCCTGATTGATTGAGAAAAAATGCATTCTAATTATTATTTAAATACAAAGAACAGAAGACAGAAAAGAAGACAGATATATATATATATATATATATATATATATATATAGGGTGTTAGAAAAGTTTGAAAACGGTCAAATATCAAATATAAAAGGAGAAGTTTTTCCAAAAAATGTTTCAAATAAAAGTTTTATGGCTTAAAGGGAGCCATCAGATGGTGGCAATGATTTGATCTTGGAGAGTCATTTGAAGCTCACGTGAAGGTCACCGTCAATTTCTTAAATAAAACTCCCTATTTTTTATTGCATATTATAGCTTATCTCGAGAGCTTTCCAAAACACTATAATAAAGTACTTTTTTATTAAGTATTTTCCGAGTTACAAGACTTGAAATAATTTCTTAATTTTACATAAACTATAAAATATCTCGTACAATATTCATTTTTCGATGACCTTACCTCAATACTTTTATGCACAGAATAATGAGAGGAATCGATGTAAAGAAAATACATAGTTGTTTTTAAGAAAAAATATGTAATTGTTAGTTACAAATTGTTTAAATATTTTTTCTTATATCACATTTCTTATATCTTGTATCTTATATCTATTTCTTACATCTACATATATATATATATATATATATATGTGTATATGTGGGTGTGTATATATGTATAGAGCGTAAGAGTGTAGTGAAGAATATGTGTTAAAGAATGTGAAGTGACTAGAACTGATATACAAATAGATGAATTTATAAGTAAAGAAAAAAAATTTAGAAGTGTGAAGTTATGAAAAAAATAGGAAAGAATAATGGAAATAAAGTAGGATACTTTTTAGGACGTAAGGGGATGGATATTAAAACAAGTGTAATTAAATAGAACGAGTTACAAAGGATAAAAGTTTAAACTGTTTAAAGCATGCCAATAGGATTAATACAGTGTAAATCTTATTATTAGATAAAAGAGAGAGAGAGAGAGAGAAAGAGATGAATATATATGGTCTACATATACACGGTTTACATTATATACAGTTTATAATTTGTGTTATAATATATATAGTTTATGTGTAATATAATTTATGATTTATAGTTCATAATTTAGTTATGCTAAGGCAGTGTCAAAATATAAAATTGTGAAATGATATATTAAATTAAAGATATGTATCGTATTTTAATTTATTGTAAAGTCATTCTAAATCACAAGGCAAGGATTGAACGAAATAAACAAAAATATTATTAATGCAAAAATCATAAATTTTGTTAAGCAACTTAGCGGAGATTCGTTTATCGAAGCAGTACTCGTCTCTTCGAATCATGGTATCTTGAAGATATCATGAAAATGTAAACGCGCAAGTAACAAATCGACCCATCTAATGCGTACGAGTCATCACATGCGTAAGAGAGTCACTTAAAAGTGAAATCGGTATAGCGTTAAAAAGTACAAGAAATTCCGCCTACATATGTGTATATATTATACAAACGTGTTTCTGCGATTAGCAGTGCGCTCGCGTTTTCCAGCGATCGAAGAAAAAGAAGAAAGAGAAGAAAAGATCACCGCGGCGTGACCGCTTCGGCGATCCTGATCATAATCGCCGACCGTGTTGATTTCACGGCCACGTTAATCTCTAGCGGATGGAAAACCGTTCGACGATCGATGCAAGGGCCGTGACCGTTACTTGGAAAGTGCATTTATCGCGTTTTTCCCATTCGCTTCTTTTCTTTTGTTAAACATACCTCGCATAGATGAGCAGTTAATGAAGAGTTATAATTATCATAGAAATTATAATAAAATTATATTCCGTTTCCTTCTTTTAGTTTATCTTATGTTATCAATTTGTTGAACTGAAAAGTTCTCTTCTGTTTAATTTGTCATATTAATCATATTTTTAATAACTGCAAATATATGTTAAATACATTGCTCATATCATTCAGTAAAGTAAGTTTATTAAAAATACAAGTTTTTTATAGAAAATCTTAATAATTTAATTTATATAAAATTAAAAAGATAAAAAGATAAATGTTTAATAAATTTACTAATAATAAATTTAGTGATTTATAAAATTATTAGAGATTGATCTGAATAAAATATATAAAAATCGATAATTTTTTGGATTTTTAAATGATATTTAACTTAATTTGACTTTCGTGATAATATTCTCACTAAAATGTTTTCAAATTGCTAATCTTACTTTAATTATGATGTTAACACATTTAATATTAAATTGTATTATAAATGTATCTAAAACGTACATCAAAACTTTCTAATACTACGCATTATCTTAAGTGGATTCTTAATTGTAGTTTTACAATAATAACACCCACATCGCCCGTATTGTTTTCTCATTCATCGTGCAAAATGTAACTTACCTCTATGAAAATAATTAGAAATTAGGACAAATCGAAAGTAAGTCAATGTTTATTATTTATTCTTTATTTATTTGATGAGTAATCAGCGATAGAAATAAATCATACAGGAATCTATTTATTTATGTACAACTTAAAAATAGTACAACAAAAAATATACAGAATATATATATATATATATATATATATATATATATATATACACATATATTTATACATATATATATCATATATGTATATAGATATATATATATATATATATATATATATATATATATATATGACCAAATTAATAAAACTTTGAAGGAGATAGTATTTGTTAAGTGTTGTTAAGTTTAATTTGATATATTGGTATGATAACTCAAAACTATGGCTATACTTTTCATTTAGAGGTTTAATTATTTTTATTTCTATTTCATTTCAAATCTTTTTTGTCGAGAACATTGAGCAAAAAAGATTTGAATAAATAACAAAATCCTTTATTTAACTCTCGTTTAACTTCAAGTAAAGTCGAGTAAAATTTTGTATAGTCGACAAAATATTTAATTAAGTCATATAAGAACAATTATTTTGAGACAATCTGTATTCTATACACCATATAAGTAATATGTTACCATATAAGTAAAAATATGATAACATAAATAACGTATATAGTTTTCAAACAATAACACGATAACAATGACGGGATTTCTTGCCAAATGCAAGTATTAATGTACTTCTTGTTTCTTCACATTCAGTATAAAATGAATATGTAGTCACACTTTCGTTTCGCAAATGATCAGTGACTAAAAATACCTGTTTTCTTAAAAAATAATCCTTAGTTACCCTAAAATATTCTCTTTAGAGATAAAATATTCTCTTTCACGAATATTTCGATAATAACTAATTTTGATTTTCGATAATTAACTAGCAGAAATAAGATAGTAAGTTATGTCTCGATCTTTTAATGCTTAGATTATCTTAATTGATTGTATCTGCTATGCAGAATATAAATGCAGAATATATTTATTCATATGATAATACACGCAACGCACATGACGGCTGACTTTTTCGAGTTTTGCATTAAATATGGAGGTTCACACAAACTATTTGTGATATTATTATATTCGTCGCTATGACTGATGCGCAAACGCATAAACATTTAAATGCATAACACATGTTACTGCTATCAATTGTGTCTAAAAAGTACCGCGCTTAATAAACATTATCAAGTAGTATTCGATTTCATTTTCGAAACCGCTCCCTGGAATTTTAATCGTCTCGTTATTATCGTTTTCTCTGTCGTACTACCCATCGTTGGTTTCGTTGTTTTGCTACTCGCCATTGTCCTTTTCGTAGTACTCAACTCCGTTCCCTTCAATATAAATGTCGGTTTTTTCATTAACATAGGTCGCTTTGGCAACTGATTTTTTGTAGTATTATTTCGTGATATGGACGCCTTCGATGTGCCAGTTATCGATGATATTTCCGTCGTACTGCTCGCTGTTGATTTCTCTATTATATTACTCATCATTGATTTACTCGTTGTTTTATTCTCGATCGATTTCTCCGTCGTATTCTTGATCACTTTAGTCAATAGCGGCAGTTTCTCTGTCGTGTTGCTCATCGCAAGAGTCTCAGTCGTCATCACTAATAGCTGCGGTTCTTCTGTCCAACTGGTCTTCGTGATGGCATTCGATCTCGACATTTCGACCGTACTGCTCGCGACCGATTTTGGAGTAATCACAACTGGTTTAATATTGACTTTTGACTGTGCTCGTTCTTTCATGATCTTGATAGTGCCTTCCGAATGAGATGTCGAAACGATCGTCGGTTCCGTTCGTTCGCATCTATCCCGCTTATCCGAAATCGAACATCTTGAATTTCGAATGGACGGCGAATTGTTGCGTTGTTTACCATGTTGATCGACCTTTCCTGACTCGATCGTGCTCTCGGGCGTAAGGTTTCGCGAAGTCTGCCTCTGGCGATTTACCGACTGTTGTCCCGTGAAGGTTTCATGCTGATTACCTTTCGCAATCTTTGTCAAATTGGCAAACTGCTTGTGCCAATCCTCAGGCATAAACATAAGCGGCTGCCATCTCTCACGATTACCGTCGAAGATGATCTCCTCGTTCTTCTGGAAATTCAATTCGTTCTTCTGGAAATTCGACTCGTTCTCCTGGAAATTCGATTTGCTCTTCTCCCGTTTCACTTTACCCCATATCACCTGATCAATTGGCAGCTCACCGGACTGCGTACTGTTGCGTAGCAACGAACCTGTCTCGTTGACATTGAGCAAGTTGTAAGGCTGGTGTTGAATCGCAATGTGCTCGAATACTTTATTGGCGTGATCCTCCACGACTTTCCGAGGGTCAAGAAAATTAAGTGGCGGATTTATAACACGAAGTGCATTCTCAGAACCAGTCTGGACATCGTTTTGCGCCTCGTGAGAAGTCGCGTAAAAGCTCGACGATGGAACATTAGCCGGCTTCTCGTAAGAACTCGTATGGATGGTAAGGGAATTGAAAAGATCTTTCTGCTTGACTGAAGAAGTGGAGCTCGGGGCGTTGTTAAACTCGTTCTGATTCTGATAAGAGATCGGGTAAGAGCTGGGGGTGTTGCTAAACTCATTTTGCTTCTGGTAAGTGGTCGCGTAAGTATTCGGAATCGTGTAAGATGACTGATCGTAGAATCCTGAAGTTTCTGCATTACTGTATTGCTCGTACGAGCTCGAATGCGGATTGGGGATGGTGAGACTGTCACTGGGTACTTTGTATGTATTCTCGTAAGAGCCAGAATCGGTGTGTTCCATCGCTGAGAGCGGATACAACGGCGCGATCTGTCGAAGAGGCAAACGGTGTGTACTTAATTGATACCAGGGTTCTAAGGAATCCTTTGAATCTTGTTCGTTCTTCGTTGCATTCTTAATTATATTTGTCACCTGTTTTACGGCGTCATCTTCCGATTGATAGTACAAGTGGTTCTTATAGCTTTCCATTTCGCTCGCAACTTCTACTTTAACAGGTGCTTTATTTTCTTTATCGGTTTCCTTGAGATTCTCTGAAGGATGCTTCAGTTTAGTCGCAGGTTTAGATTGCGACCCTCGATCTTTACTGGAAACGTGGCTGGCGTTTCGAGGTAATTGAACCGAATGATGTCGATTGGAAGAACTGAACGTCGCGTCATTTAACGCGATAGGATGTCGATTCAAAAGCGTGATGTCGGGATCACCGAAAGGTAGGAACGGTAAAACAGACTCATGCTCTCGTGATAAGATAGCTTCTTCATCAACTATGGGAACCGGTATTTGTGTTACAAAGCGTACGTTAATGTGACTTGAGTCAACCGGTTCCAACAGACGCAGATAGATTTTGCGGTTGGACCCCGGCATCTTGATGGGTCCGACTATCGGGCCCAGTTCCTTCTTGGGAGGGTTTAGCAGTTGATGCAGTATATCAATAATAGAATCAAAAATATTCTTCTTCGTGACGACACGAGCTACAGGCTTAATGTAAATCGGTCCTTTGTGCACTTCGGGGATCGATTCATGAATGATTTCGTGAACTTCATTATTGTCCACTTCATACGTTGACCCGGCAATCGAACGAACTTTCACACGTTTTGTTGGGTGTCTCGAACGATCACGAAGGTGTTGTTGAAAACTAGGTTGAGACTCATGGGTCTTCCTTTGAAAGAGCTTTTGAAAATTCGCGATTTGTCCCTGTGGTCGAGACTCTTGCAATGTAGAAAATATATCGGGAATTTCAATCTTGGGATTTAATTCTTTCTTCGCCGTAACATCGAGGACTGATTCTTCTCGTAATTTTACTCTCCTTAGCCTGGAAAAGTCAATAATATATTATATAATAAATATAATAATATATTATTATTTATATAATATGTATTATTTGTGTATAATGAAACAAAAAAATTGAAGAACACAATTACAAGTAAAATATTTCTTAGAAATAAAAATACAATATTTTTATTTTTTATAAGATCTCACATAAAATTAAATATTTTTATATTATTAAATTTAATATTTATATACATACAAATCTAAAATTATAATTAAAAATTATATAAAAAAACGAAACTTTTATCGAAGAAAAATTTACTTTTTTAATATACAGTATAATAGATAACAAAAAAGAGGATATTATTTGTAAAAAATCTACTTACTTATTCAAATATTGGATTTCGTCGGTGGATACTGTTGATAACAAATACGTGCAAACCTATGAGGCATATATAAAGCATATATATAAGATAAAATATTTCAAATTTGTATTATAATATATTATATATACAAGAAGGATTATATTATACCAAAATACATAGTAAGACAGAAAGATGGTAGAAAAATGATTCTAGCTCAAAATAAATTTAAATGATAGAATAATTTTTTTCCAAAAATGACTTCATTTCTCCGAAAAAAATAAAAATTGAAAAATTATTGCAAAGGAATACTTGACTGACAGTTAAAATAAGAATTAAATTAAATTAATTAAATTAAATTAAATTAAATTAAAGTAAGAATTAAAAGAAGATAAAATAAGTTAGAAATAATTAATTCTAATTTAATTTTAATTTAATTAAATACAACTTTGCATACAGGAACACGGCCAACGAAAATTTTTATTTTATTTTAATAATATCTTAGCTAAATAAAAATAAATGTCAAAGAAATAACTTAACAAATCTTTTTATAAAGATTTAAACTGATGTTAGCGATGTTTTGTATTTGAAAATAAATATTTCACAAAGACATAATTTTATTATATGTTTATTATAGTACAAGTACTATATCCCTAATTATTTTATCGAATTAGAAAGAATTAGTCAAAGATATTCTGATAAATATTCTGCTAAATAGCTACAATTTTTAGATGTCCTTATTCACGTATCCTTATGTTCACATTATTGGACAAAGAATTACTGACAAAATCGAACGATATTAACGGAAGATCCATGTCGTTTTAATCAATAATCTCGGCAAATTCGCGCAAATTAGTAATATTGATGGTAATTTCGTTGTTCACTTTTCCCACAGCGAAGACAATCATTTTCTAATGAATTGTCTTCACTCACCGTAATGAGACACGTGATCTTCATATTGTCGCTTACACGAAATCTCGTTCACTTCACCGATCTACTGCAAAGACGACTGTTGTGCTACAGTGTTAGCCACCTCTTTTAAAGCTTCTCCCGTAGCTATTAGAGCGGGGTCCGAAACAGGCTTGATAACGCATCTTAGGTGTATAATCTCAAACACACAGCACATACACCATTATGACACGAATAGAGCGAGTAACGGGGGCAATTCGTTTTCTATATTTCCTTATTGTTACAAAAGATATACATCATAGTTTCTAAATTGAAAACAAATTGCTACGACTAATAGACAAACATGTTCATTGTGATACATTAGAACAAGATTTCTCGCTTACAACTATCTTTTATCCTCATAATTCTTCTTCTAATTTGGCTACGTATATGACAAAATATCTAAAAGAAAAAATCTTTTGTAAACTAATTGATTTTACACATTTTTCTCAATATTACATTAGAATTACTGTTATATAGACAAAGAACGAAATAAATCCGATAATGAAAAAGGACCAAAAATTTTGAAACATTAATAAAATAATACTGAACTCTATTAATAATAAGAACAGACTTTTTTTATGACACATTTTTTATCGTATCTTTTAATAAAGCTTTTACGGATTTATGTTTACGTAATATTTTATGATATATATACTTTTTCTCTTATGTTTATTCACAAAATTCGTTGGCACAGTTTGGCTATTAAAATTTGAGAGATATTTTGTATGACATGTAAATAAATTGAGTTACGTCACATCGTTTGTTATCTAAAGATTTAATAACCCACAAAATTTCTGCTTGAAATGAAAATGAATAAATTTCTGCTTGAAAAAATAAAGACTTGTTTATCTTCATGTCGAGAGTAATTCTACGCCATTGCTGTTCAAATAGCTGGAAATCCGTAAAATTATTATCTCAAAATTACAAAGAACTTACCTTTAAAATTCAGACAATTCAAGATCAATCTTTTTTTAACAAAGATGATAGACATCGTTACTTTTATCACTTTATCGGAACTTTCTAATTTTTAATACACACATCTTTAGTTTTGAAGCTTTAAACTTAAAACATTAAAATAAAATCTGTTTGATATTAAGTGATAAATATTTATTGGTTCTTTTAAGGCCTTTGCAACATTTTTAATTTTTTATTACTAATTATTCATTATTATTCTCTTATGCAATATTTTGAAAAGAATAAAAAATTAAAGATAAAATATAATAATTTTAATAAATTCAGAACATTAGCCAATCATGTGTATTATTGAGTTTTTAATCTGAGTATTAAATTATTTAACTATTCTAATATCTGGAATTAATTTAAAATTAAGGAAATTCTTGTAACTATTATCTGATTTAAAGTGATTTATGGTAGGAAATCTGTCAAACATAGCTTTATTAATTCAACATTTATAATAGTATCTTTGCCAACTTGTGAAATCTTGTAGATCTTGTAGATCTTGTAATTTAATGAATGAACGCCTCGTTATTTAATTCATTAATCATATCATCAAGACTGAGTTGATTCAAATGTATTTATGTAGTATTTTGTTAGCATTACTTGATCATAATACTTTACACTCAGTTTTGTAACCAAATTAATAAGTGATGCGGAATCTAATCAAAAACACAGATAATGCAAAATGTATATTTTATTTTTCCATAAGTAAAAAAATCTGTTCAAACACACATCAACCATATAAATAATTATTGTTAAATTATTAAAATAATTATTGTAAGCCACATTCACGATTTTTATCTTAAAGTAAAGAAAAAGATACATGTGAAATTTTCCTATGCATAAACTTGCACTTTCAATTTATACGCTTGACTAAACAAAATGATGCAAATCGCTCTAACCGCTAATTGCCAGGTACCTACATATTTCTGATCTTCATATAACCGCAATTCTTGATAAAAGTCAATAATATTTCTGTCTGTTCAATGCTCTTTTATTTTATGTTTTTTGTTTTTATTTTATGTTTTCTTTCTTTTTGAATTATCCATGATAATTCAACTGAAGTTGAAGCGGCGTTTTCCGTCGAAACGAAATCCATATGCCGCGCTGTTCGGTGCGTCAACCAATGCAGGATTTCGGTATTGATGAAAGGACCCATGAAGATGGGGCGGTCTCACAGCGTTTTGTTCCTTTTCTTGTGTACCTTTCAGATAAAATGCCTCAAACTGACCCTCCGGCAAGAGAATATCCTTCAAGGACTTATCATCTGGATCGTATGCCGACGTGAGGATAATTAACATGACGAAAAAGCAAAAAACCTGTAATAATACTATTTTATCTATTGCAAAAGGTAATAATATGAAAATGATAGACAATCGCTTGTAAAAATAAATTAAAAGAAATTAACAGAGATGTAGTCTACAAAATTATAAATATCGAATTTTCGAAATTAAAAAATTAAAACTAAAAGTTAAATCTGAATGAAAAATGAAAGCTTTAATGTCATGAAATAAATCAAAAGCTCATGTTGTGATATAAAAAATAATAATGAGGACCATACTCTCTTATAGTAATTAGTTAGTCAACAAATATCTGTCCAATAAAAAATAGGCTAACTCAGATAATTCGATTGAATTGAACATTGAAAATGTTTTAATAAAAATATTTTAATTACAGCAATAATGAATTAGAACTACTCTAAAGTTTCTTAAAAAACAGTGATGTAGTCTGACAGCATAAATTGATAGTGTAACACACACTTACACACTTCTTTTACGACAGTTACCGATTTACACGCATAATGAATCTTTTTATTCAATCGTTACGACAAACGTAATCATCATGATGTCAAGAGATTATTTTCAGTTAACAATTATACGTACCAATAAAATGTTCCAGTCGTTCCATGTCATTATCATTTTCCGTTCCATTTTTCTGATCATGTCTCTCGCGCGACGAGACACTAAAATGACAAATAATATTTATATGATGCTGAACCTGTTAGTATAACTCTCTCGATGACTATTTGATAAAACAAGGAAAGTGAAATCCGGTGATCATGTCTCTCACCATGCTATGCCACGTGGCAAATGTGCTTATAATTGCAATTTATTAGTTATGGAAAATAATCATGTCGTCCATTTTGTGCATTTGGCGTTAATGACCACGAATATGAGAAATGATATAATTCAATGTTGTGCACGCAATGTGACTATTACCTCGATTCGCATGAGATAAATCTAGACTAAAATGCATCCTGTGTAATACATAACAATAATACATTCTATATAATAAAAATAAGCATGTACATAATAACAAGAGGTCTCGTAAAAGCAAAATCTAAAATCGGAATAATTGGGATATTTAATTAAAATAACGAGCAATAAATGTAATAAAAATAAAGACAGAGATTAACAAAATGTCCTCTCTCTAAATTAAAAAAATCTAAATTAAAAATTAAAATGTCCTCTCTTTAAGTTTAAAAAAAATACCAGAAATACCATAAGAAAATTTATTTAGAAAAAAGTTTGACTTGTTTATTCTTCACAATTCATATTTGTGAACATTTAAATGTAGGCGTATAGATGAAATATAATGTTTGTATAATATAACTGTTCCAAAACCACTAGTTGTTTTCAGATATTAGTTTCGGATAGTTAACAGATTCTTAACTACTTTTGAAACTGATCTTTCCTTAATCTTTCCGAAAATGTCAATATGTCAATAATTTTCTATAATTTGATTAAGTAAGGACAGCTTTCCGTAAACTAAACTTTGAGAAGCTAAACGAATAACAACGCTACATTTTTTTGGTTAATTATAAATGGAATATATATTTTCTTTAATAGAATTTTAATCTAAAACTTGATTATAAAAATACAGAAGATGGGCAAGAATAAACGATGAACGATGATCTTCTTTTGATATTGTTGAGGAAAGTCCGACTCTTGTTGTTGATTAAGAAATCTATCATTAAAAAAAATTGTTTATAAAAGGATTTCCAATATTTTTGTGACGCTCTATATTAACAATATCGCAATATGTATTATTTTGAACGCGGATCTCTACAGTACAGTCGTTCTAAAATTACATTTTTACGATTGCTCTCCATTCTCTGTTACGTATGTGCACGTACCTTGACCGTTCACCTATTGCGAAACAGGCCGTTAACGAAATGTAATACCTTTCGTTACATGACTAACTGTTTGTTATTGTTCTAGGTAATTGTTCTAAACACGCAGAACAATACAAAGATATAAAAACAAATTGGAGGAACATACATAAAAATATCAAAGTACTCTTAAACTTAATCTCTCTTTACGAATTGCATCCAAATTAACTGTAAAAATCACTTTTTAATCGAAATAAAATGTAATATATGAAATCTATTGTACAATATATTTTTACACAAACTTTTTTATTAGCTATCTTAATTGTATATCTAATTGTATATTTTTACATTACTGATTTACAATTACATTAATGATACTGAAACACGAAGAAGATCACGAAAGAGGAAATTCGTGTTTCTCGTCGCTTTCCTTCGTACACGAGATGAAAAGTTATTCCACGAAGAGAGCCATCAAATCTCAATCATTTGCGCGTTCCCTCTTTGGGCAAAGTTTAATATTTATATATACCGCATTCATCAGATTTTCGCTTTGCGAGATAAGATATCGGTAAGTAAATAGCCGTAAAACAGCGATTACACAGTGTCCAAGTGTTAGGAATCACGAGATGATCCGCGGAGCGCGAAAGCGAAAGTGTTTAAGCAAGGCGTGACGAAACGCACGGTTCGTCGAGCTAGTACGAGAATTAAGCATTTCGGAGTACTAACAAAAATATTTATTTTGCTGAAAGTTCTATAAAATCAATAAAAAGTAAAATAAAAATTATTGAAAAATTATTATCTCAAAATAAACTATAATTTTCCTTATAAAATTCAATGTGATACTGTAAAATGTAGGGAAAATTAAAGTATATTGTTAAAAAGTAATTTTAAAAAATACTAAATATTATGAAATTTACTAAATATAATTAAACTGTATTACTTTTTAAAAAATTAATGAAATATTGATATTTAAAAATATTAATATTTGTGAATATTAATAAAATAATCATAGATCAATAAAATGGAATCAATTGAGAAAAATCTTCAAATATATTTCAGTACAAATTTATTGTAATTTCAATGAAATATTTCCATCAGGGATATGATGTACATGGGTCAATCACTCTTTGTTAAAAATATTAAATCATCCTGTCTCTAAACTCTGAAAGAAAATCCTTATAAACGATCAAACTACATACGGGTTCAATAAATTAAAAAGCATACGCCTTTCACGGGACTCGTTTGGAAAAGATCAGTCTCGCCAATTATTTCAAGCGACTCACTATTTTCTCTAGTTAGATATCTCGATGATTAACAATATAAAGTTTTTTTATTAAAAAAAAACAAACATTAAGTTTATTGTCAATAAAATTATCCAGTTCCATTCGAGTACCAAACATATGTATAAAATCTATTATACCTTAAATTATACTTTAAACGATCTATAATTTGTGATAGAATTTTATACATAATGTGTTAAATAAATTAAAATTATATATAATGTGCGTGCGTGCGTGAGTGCGTGCGTGCGTGCGTGACAAAGTGCGTGCGTGCGTGCGTGCGTGCGTGCGTGCGGTGCGAGGGCTCGTGCGTGCGTGCGTGCGTGCGTGCGTGCGTGCGTGCGTGCGTGCGTGCGCGCGTGCGTGCGTACGCGTGCGTGCGTGCGTGCGTGCAAGTGCGTGCGTGCGTGCGTGTGCGTGCGCGTGAAAAAATGTGCGCTGCGCGCGTGTGTGTGTGTGTGAAAAATATTTAAAAAGTCTAAAATATATATCAACCAAATTTCGCGCACGTGATTAATCGCTGATTAATTTATTAAGTAATATTTGTATTTTATTAAGTAATATTAAGTAATATTATTTAATTATGGTGGATAAAATTACTAATTTTTGTTTAACACATGGGAAAAATTATAGCTTGAAAAAAAACGTGCAAATTATAGTAGTTCGAAATTTTGATAAAACAACCAGTCCCTGTCAAAATGATGGATTTCAAGTTTCTTGTTTTAAATTACAAAAATTATTAAGCGGTAGATACGTAAATTTTAGCAGGTAAATGGATTGGAAGGAGAAGACCTATTGAATGGCCCGCACGATCTCTAGATTTATCTCTGCTAGATTTCTTTTTGTGGGGTCATTTAAAGAGTAAAATTTACGCATCTCAACCAGCTTCGTTAGCAGATTTACGACAACGTATCATCAACGAATGCCGTTAAATCACTCTATAAAGTTAAATCACTCTTCCAGAATGTACGACAAAGTTTTGAGCAAAATCTTTATTATTGTATGGAAGCTGATGATAGTCATTTCTAACATTTACTACGTTAACATGTAAGTTGCTAGTTTAGTAAATATTATTTCTTTGGAACATATTTTCTCGGGAAAAAATTATCGGAAGTCAAACGATAAAACATTATGTAAAGAAATTTAACGCGCTTTCTGATGATATGTTGCTAGATACTACTTGCTATTTAAAATTTTTATGATAAAATTAATTTTTCTTATGGGGTTGAAGTTTGGTGAACAAAAATAACCAATTTACATATCCCCCTTGAAATTGACATGTCTGAGCGTTTTTTGAATTAATTAAGTTAACCAAAGTTACAAAAAAACACACTTGTTTTGTTTTCGGTGGCCAGCCCTGTATATAAGTAACTAGTAATTAATAAAGATACTCGCAATACTTTTTATCAGTATTTTCTTTCATCTCTACTATTTTTATTATAACGTCTAAAACATATTCTCACGATGTCGTATTGATTTTCTTTTTAAAATCCGCCTATATCTCAACAAGATCTCCCTTAAATGTTCTCTACGAAAGCGTTTCAATATATATAATATCAGAGAATATATTGATAATATTTTATGGATATCAAGATACGAGGGTCATTCAATAAGTAACGAGACAAATTACTACTGCTCAAAAACGGCTGAATTGATCCATATGAAACTTTCAGGACATAAAGTTGGCAACCTTGCGATGACATCTGATCAGCTGTTCAATCATATTTTGTAAACATAACCTCAAATTTACTCAGTTAACGATGGCGAGTCCGCTCGAGAATTGCACCGTGGAAGAACAACGTGCCGTGATCAGATTTTTAGTCGCGGAAGGTGAGAAAGGTAGTAAAATCCACGAAAGAATGTTAAAAGTGTACAGAGACAATTGTTTGAATCGTTCGAACGTTTACAAATGGGTAGAACAGTTTCAAAGTGGCCGTACAAAAGTTTTTGACGAGCAACGCAGTGGACGACCGGTCGAAGTTGGGACTTCCTCTCTCGAATCTCGGATTGATGCGTTAATTCGGGACAATATGCTGGAAAACAAGATAAGACCTGCAATTCGAACGAAACGCCGCGGGCTCTTGACTGAAGGCGTAATTTTGCTTCATGACAACGCCCGTCCACATACGGCACAGCTGACGAAAGAAAAACTTCAGAAACTGGGGTGGGAGATCCTTCCACATCCCCCCTACAGCCCCGACCTCGCCCCATCAGACTTCCATCTGTTTGGACCCCTTAAAGAGGGCCTACGAGGGAAACATTTTCAATCCAACGAAGAGGTCAAAAATCAGGTGCAAAAGTGGCTTCGAGATCAACCCAAAGAATTTTATGCCAAGGGCATTTACAAATTAGCAGAAAGATGGGACAAGTGTATAAGTGTTGCTGGGAACTATGTTGAAAAGTAACCAAAGTTTTGTACTGATTGAATAAACCGTTTTTGAGCAATAGTAATTTGTCTCGTTACTTATTGAATGAATTTGGGATTTACAGGATAAATTCAGTGTATCCCATAGATCTCCATTGCTGTGTGGAGAAATTCGATTGATTAGTGCGATTATCAGTCTCACAAAAGTAAAGCGCAGTACAATTATACAATCATTTTGATTCTAAGGGATCTCAGTTCGCGACGGTTCCCAACAAAAATATCAGTGGTTGTCCGCAAGTCTCCAAGAAAGAGCTTACAATTTTTATATAAGTTTGTTTAACATTTTATCAAAATACGATGATTGAAGATATAAGTTACAACGTAGTTTTTTTCAGCGTAGTTTTTACTTTATAAATATATAATTACAATGAAAGGTAGTAATTTCATACGTTTGACACATACATCATATCCGATATTTGAAATTTCAACGAATAACATTTACGTCACTCATAAAAAATGATGATATTTTAAAGTCACATTTTATATGTGATGCCTGCTAATCCCAATACTTATTCATTGAAATTTAAAGTAGCGAATACGTGTCAACGTATGAAATTACTACCTTTCATTGTAATACTAGTGTACCTGTCACTGTAATATTGATATATCATTTTATTGTAACGTTTCGGAGAAGATACATTGTAATATTGCTGGAATGTTTCATTGAAATGTTTCTGAAAGCGGACATTTCAACATTGCCGTAATTTTGCAGCAATATTGAGGAAACATTTCGCAATCTCCATGCAATATTATAATATTCCCGAACAATGTCTGTGCAATGTTCCTACAATCTTTCGGTGTTGTATGGGATATTACTTAAAATATTATACAATTTTATAACTTTAAGAAGAAAGTAATGATAGAAAGATGGTATGTATATGCTCTCATATATTATATATATATATATATATATATATATATATATATGACCAAATTAATGAAACTTTGAAGGATAATATTTGTTAAGTGTTGTTAAATTTAATTTTTGATATATGTATAATAACTCAGAACTATGGCTATACTTTTCATTTAAAAGTTTAATTATTTTTATTTCTATTTCAGTTCAAATCTTTTTCGTCGAGAACATTGAGCAAGAGAGATTTGAATAAATAACAAAACCCTTTATTTAACTCTCGTTTAACTTCAAGTAAAGTCGAATAAAATTTTGAATAGTCGACAAAATATGTGTGTGTGCAATGCACATAAAATTATAATACATACATATATAATGTATATCAAAATGCACTACACGTGAAATTATAAATCTAAATATTCCTGTTGCAAACTACAAATTGGACTCAAGCAGATTTCTTAAGAAATTGCACGTGCGAAAAGGTTCGAAAGACTCACCGTGATATCGCTGTGGAAAAGTGAAAGTCAGCGAACGACAGCGAACGGTGACGGCAGTGACGCTCGTGACAGCGGGATTTCGATCGACGGTCGCCTCGCTCTCGGCCTTGCTGCCTCCGTCGAGGTAGAAACCACCACCGTCGCCGCGCCGTATCACGTATCCTCCGATCGCAAAAACGGAAGTCGATGAAAGTGGAAAACGGGTCCGACTAAGCAGCGCGCGCGCGCGTGCTCAAACGTATTTGTTTTTTTGCCGCGCTATCGGCGACAGGCCAATCAGAGAGCAACACGCGTTTCGGACTCGTGATAAACGTGTATCTCTACCAAGCGGGATCGACTTTTTTTCTACTCGATATCGTACTTTTTTAATCACACTTTACAGAACTTCTTTGCTGCCGATCCGAGTTACAATGACTTAAAGGTTACCGAATACGAGGTTACTGAATACGATCCACCACCACTACCGTGCATTATATTTTTGGAAAAAAATGAAGTTGGAGAAAAAAAAACTTAAATTGCTTCTGAAATATAATGAAGAAGCAAAAAAGGATACAAAACAAATATACATATATATCGGTTCAATTAAAAGAAGATAAAAGATTTCTGGTGCAAAGTTTAAAGAACGGATGCCACTTCAAGAATAATATTGAATAAAGAAAGCGATTTAAACATTGGCAACTTACAAAAATGGATGTAACAATTAATAATTATTATATATAAAAAATCAGTATTATTAAATATAATACGTTATTAATATTATACATATTAAACATTTATATTAATATTGCGTAATAATTTATTTATATTAGTATTTATATTAGTAGTATAATACATTATAACATTAATATTTTTAACTTAGTACAGAAGAATGTAATATTATTGATGAGTAATAAATAAAGATAAAAACGAATATTGAAAACTTAAAAATACGAATTAAACACTGATTATTATTATATCTAAAAAAATCAATATTATTAATATATTAAATAATTATATTAATAGTTTAACATATAAATAATGTAACAACAAATATAGAGACAAAAGCGATTTCAACAATTTTACTGGAAATTAACGGAATTAACAATTTTACTGTGGAAAAAAACGGAAAACAGCTAATATTATGTTTAAAAAAATTATTATAGTCTAAAAATTATTATTAGTGATATTAAATATAATACATTAATATCATAATTAAAAATATTATAATTAAAATAATCATTAGTATCATATATACTATTAACTATATATATATATATATATAATAATACACACACATACAAAAAACATTTTTAATATTTATATAATATTTATATAATAATTATAATTATATAATATTAATATAATAATTATTAAAATATAAATAATTGATATATTAATAGTAATTAGGGGAGATGAAATTTATAAGCACCAAAAATTAAAATTGATATTGATTTTATGTTGATGATTTACTCAATTTAAAGGCCGAAAGAATCAAGTCGGCACGCAGCTCATTGATTAACTACTAAAATCCACCTCTGACCGTTAAGGAGACTTTAGTTATAGATATATCTTATGATTAATAGTAAAGATACATTAATATTATTTGCAATCAGAAATCGAAATAAAATAATTCGATCAAGAGTATTGCAACACAGTCGTAAAAGATTAATACCGAGTCATTATTAATGCAAACTTTTACTTTTGTAAAAGTAAAGTCGTTCGAACAGATAAATTAATAAAGTTGCAGCTCTGGACGTGCGCTTCATGTTTCGTATCACATTACGCGGTGATTGTCGGATCTGGAGATTTAATTTCTTATATTTATGATATAAAATATATTTAACCAGGACTTTCGTGTGGAGAGTGAAGATAGAAAGCGATATAGTGAAAACACTGCTGTAAATTAAAATGCTAATTATCGGCGATCCTTTTCCTAATAGCGGTCAGTAGTATCGCCGCGCGACTGATCGCTCGTTTCCAAGTCAAGCAGGGAAATCTTGTTTGTGAGTGCACGACTAACAAGGGAACATCGCTGGCCATAGCTCTCGTAAATTCGAATGAAACCGTGTGGTTGTAAAGAAGCGAGGAGCGTGAATTAATTAGGGAAATACTCGAATTTAAAAAAGATGAAATTCATGCTTTAATCCGTGATATACCCAGATAAATTATTTTCATATCTCGCAAACGTCACGTTAAAAACATTTAAAAAATACATTATTTTATTCATATATGATTTATCTTAAATATATCTGAGTAGATTAAGGTAAAAGATATCTCTTTCAATTTATGAATCTTTATTATTTCCTATGAATACATTGTAATTCGATGTAATTGAAAAACGAAACTTTGTGACATAAAATGTTAGTTTTTTTTTATAAGATATGTAATGAATGATAAGAAAAATTTGCAACGTTATCTCTTATATATGTACATAGGATTCTTAAATTTTCGTTTTTATAAAAATATAAAATATAATTTCAAAGTAAAAAATGAAAATACCTAAAGAACTATTTCTATTATTCGTCATTATAGACAATTGTCGCGATATTTATTTGGATTACATTTTTCTTTCATCACAATAGTCTCTACACTTTATTTTTAGAAAGATGTTACATTTCTTTGGAAAATCAATATCATATGACAGTTGCCAGAGCCGATTTTACAAATACTATTTAAAGATGCAAATTTAGAGTTTAATGTATTTTTTTTTTTTTTAATAATAGAATATTTTGCAATTTTATCAATTTAAATAAAATTGTGTATGAAGACTGTGTTGTATGAAGACATGTCAATTAAAAAAATTTTGTATAATGTATTAATATGATATAATATTATAATATTAAAATATACTTATTTTTTACGAGAAACTAAAACACTATATAAATGTAGAAAATTTTTTCTTTCAAATACAATGAAATCTCTTGTAATATCTAAAATAAAAAATTATGTAGTACTTTAATATATTGTTTGCATCTAAAGATGAATCCTAGAAAAGATAAATTCGGCCCTGATTGTCACTCACTTCTTAAGTACTTTTCTAATGCTGTCATATAGCAAAAAAATTCGTATTATATTTGTAGTTAATAGTATAAAATTACAAATATTCCACAAAAAAGATGTAAATATACATTTACGTGCGCGCGCGCATGTACAACGTAATTGTATGTTACATACACACGTAAGTGTATATTTTATTCATTATATTATGTATAAGTGTATATTACATAGAATATATTATAAATAGTTATTTATATTATATATAATTATACATATTAATATTCGTTCTCACTTGTCTCTTATCTCTTATAGTTACAAGAATTAGCTAGACACATTACAAACAGAATGTTTTAGCTATACACATTATATGTATATGTATGAAATTCTCTTCTACACACACGCGCGTGCTAGAAAGAAAGAGTGTATGTGTGTTCGCGCGCGCGCGCGTGCGTGCGTGCGTGCGTGTGTGTGTGAGTGAGAGAGAAATAAACCAATATAATAATAAATAAAATCTTTATAAAAACTGTAAATAGTTAAATATAACAATAGTTAATTTTATTAAGTATTGCAAACTGTTAATCTTCAATATTTTTACTATCACAAAAATATATTTTTTCATAAAGAAAAATTTAAAAACTGATATATAAAATTTGATTATGCTAAATTGTATAAGATCTTCAATATTGTAAATCTCCTTATACTTTTACATTACAGAATAATCCTAGAAATTATGCAAATATTCTCTTGTATCATTTCTCCTCATTTAAAAGAAGAGTTGTGGTCCGTCTCAATTCTGTAACAAGCCTGTGTATACTAATCGAACATTAGTATGTTTATACCTTAAATATATATAAGTCATTGTTATACGTATCAAAATATAATTTAAACGGAATATAAATAAGAATCTAATTTCGTCTTTGCATTAGGAGGCGATGTAAAAGGGGAAAACCAAGCTATCGAAAATCTTCCAAAGACCGCTTGAATCGATTTCCATCTGCTATTGCGTACCCATCTAGCTTCTTCTTTCTTAAGTTGTTCTATACCCTGTAATGTATGTTTCAATAAATACAAATCACAATTTTTTTATGTACGCGCGATAAATAACGGTTCTTTCATACACCTACAGTTTCGTCATTCCAAATAGCTTGTAATTGCGTGCCTAACATCACAGCAGTAAAAATGGCAAATAAAAGTGCCTCGAATGCTAGAAATAACAATAACACCACCGTCGCTGGTGGATTAAAGGTGGAACATTCTCTCCATTCTTGCCTGACACACGTGGTAAATTGTTGTATACATAGAAACAGGGATTGCAGTGATATGCCCGCTACATAAAACTAAAATATAACACAAGAAAAGCATATTATTATAACCACATTAATGTACAAAATTCGATATATTTGTCAAATATTAGAAATACATCATCAATTTGATCATTTTTTATAAAGGTCCAGATCATAATGTATATACTTTGTGAAATACTTACAGTAAAAAGTACGAAGTATT
The DNA here is from genome assembly GCA_901521435.1 of Crematogaster levior. Classification (NCBI taxonomy): domain Eukaryota; kingdom Metazoa; phylum Arthropoda; class Insecta; order Hymenoptera; family Formicidae; genus Crematogaster; species Crematogaster levior. Next base: position 41,738 of record CABEGB010001018.1, read on the forward strand.
TTTGATTATTTTCCCCTACACAATTGTTAACCCATGGACAGTGATGATCCATTTTTCTGATGCATCTGCAATTACAACACAGTGTAATCAGATATTGTCCTGTTACATTACAATATGAATTTGATTCAGTTAAATTACCTCTGGCAAACAGAGCAATGATGAGCTCTGTCTGGTTTAATAGAGCAACATTTTGGGCACTTAAAAATAACTTGTCCATCTCTAAATCCCATTTGTTGTATCATCTCTTTCGTTGCATTACCTTTCGGTACTGCACCCTGCATAAAAACAAAATATCAATTTTAAAAAATGTTTAACCTGTCCCTGATGGAAATATTTTACTGAAAATATAATAAAATGTATTTGAAAATCTTTCAAGTAATCCCATTTGATTAATATCATTTCATCAATATTTAGGTAACAATTCATTAATGTTTTAGTGAAACAAAATTTTGAAATCAATATTTCAGCAATTTTTCATTAAAAAGTAACACAGTTTTTAGTTAAATATAAATTCAATATAAATTTGTGTTTGACAATAATTCTAATATTTCATAATTTTTTTCAATTCTAATATTTCATAATTATTTTTCAACAATATACTTTAACTTTCCTTATATTTCACAGAATCTGTACACTCTGTTTTTTCATGTTAAATCATATGCGAACTAACATGCTAACTAGGAAACTTATTTTGTATGTTGCGTGTTATCATGTATGTTAGCATGCTGGTTTACAGATTGATTTAGTGCTAGATGAATTAAATATTATGTCGGAAATGCACAATAATAAGTTATTACATATACGTACTTTTATATTTATATATATATATATATATATATAAAGATATATAAAGATATATATATATAATATATATATTTTATATATATATATACATATATATACATATATACATTTTTTATAAAACCATTTTAGATAATTTTTCATATAACATATAAAATTTTTTTATATATACATATATATACATATATTTTTTTTTTTTATATATATACATATAAAATTATACACACACACACACACACAGGCACGCGTGCGCATATCGTAATTATATAAACAGTAATTTATTTTTATACTTTTTAGTGATAGAAATTTCAAGAAAAAGAAAATTAGCTGCAGTTCTTTTCTTAACAATAAGATAGAGAAAGAAAGAAATGCAAAATAACAAAAAAGTACAATCTAGTTCAACTAAAAAGAACAGCTCTTAGTCCTAAACAATTATTCGCCAAATATTCGTGTAAAGCGAAAAGATTGACCAGCAGCATACCTACAGAGCATGCAACAAAACTATCAACAAAAGCAGCAGCAAAACATGCACCATGTGCTGTAGGCTTTACATTGAATTTCATAAGGAAAATTATGATTTATTTTGAAATATATTGGATAATTTTTCAATAATTTTAATTTCATATTTTGTCAATTTTATAATACTTTCAACAAAATGTTCCATCTTGTTCCATCAGGGCTCTTATATGATACATGTAAAATTTCTAGCAATAAAAAAAAGATTTCAGCATATCTCAATTACCGGATCTGTAAACATGGTTCTTAGATGTGACGCAAAGGCCAGGAATGCTAGCGATTGAAAAATGGCCATATTTAAGCTAGAATATAATGTATTTATTGTAGGAATAAGAATCACTGCCATCACTACGAACTCCGCATAGATTATCAGTAGCCATGTTAATATTGCACATATAATGCCACATATATCCTATAAATATAGATATATTACATATTAAGATTGTATATTAAAACAATATAATTTTTAAGATAACTTTGCCACAATGCTGATTAACTTAATCAATGATAACTCAACCGACAAAATTTCTTAAAGCAAAATTTCTAACTATATTCATTCATCATTCCTAATCTAATCTTTCTTCCCATGTGTTAAAAAATAAAAGATTAAACTGTTCTATATTAACAACTATTGTCTGATAAGTTAATTGTTAATTAAGTTCATCAAGGTAACCCATAGAGGAGAATCAGAAATCGTAAAACTTTGCCTTGATACACCAGAGTTTTCCACCGCAACATCTATTATGAAAGTCTTTTTCCCTGTAAAAGGGCATATAATCATAATCCATCGTTGAAATGACTGTTCACTGAACTGTTGTAGTCTTTACAAGACATAAGGTTAATCAGTGACACCTGTGTGTTTGTACACACAAAAATCTGCAATCATGTGCCTGAAAAAAATGCTAATGTTATAATGATACCAACCAGGCATTTGACATAACATTCTTCATGATTAAAGATCGGAGTTTTTATTTGTTTAATATGAAGATCTTAATTTAATATCGAGATAAACGTCTGCAATTTTATTTACCAATGATAATGACAACAAAACAAAAATCAGACATCTTAGCAAAGATAAAAACGCAAAATACAGGTGACAAACGTCATGTCTCCGATCCTTTTTTTCTCGAAAGATATATGTGTGTGTACAAGACTAAATCGAATACTTACATGTCACAGTACGGTCCGTAAAGAGCGACTCTGTTGTCAACGTTGTCACGCCGTTTTGCATCACAGTCACGAAACGCGTGCACAACGATATACGAGAGCACCGGTGTGGAGACTTGAAGACCAGTTTTTCGCGAGAAGTCATCTACGTGATCAAGTGACGAGATGCGCGCAGCACCAAGTGTGCGCACAACGGCGTGACGTGCAGTCATAAATCACATTAATATTCGCTTTAATCTCAAATCGCAAGTACGGATATCGAGTCATGGAGAAACAAATCAACCCTATTATCGACAAGACTCCTCTCTATCTTTCCATCCTCTTCCTCGCCGGACAGCCCATTCATTATCATAGTTCAGAACCATGTGCACAAATCTGTCGGAAGAAAGCGTCATCTACATTTTAATTTGATATTGAACATGATAAAAAAGGAGGATGACTTTATCGACTCGAATACTCGTCAAGGCGAGCAGAATGTGCTACACTGGCCTAGTTTCCACCGAAGTCTTCAATCCGATTCTACTTCGGTGCAGAACAAATTATTATGCTGTTGTGACGTCCCGCCAATTTTTAAAATTCTAAAAACTCTCTTATCTTATAATTTTTGTGTTACTAGATACTTATTCACAATTTTACGTTATTACGAATTATCTCTTCCCTTTTTTCCACTACTATACATAGATACATATATACTCCAGTATTAAAATCATTATTTTCTATAATACTTACCACTTTATTGTACTATTTTATTATTAATTACATTTTATTACATTATTTCTATTATTAATATATTTTTCTATAAATTGCTATTTCCTTATACTCTTGTTATATATATATCTAATATACAACAAGACGTTGTCGCTGGAGAAACGAAAAGGTAGTAGAAAACGAAATAAAAAGAAGAAAACATAAAACCCAAAAAGACATATAAATCTAAATATATTAATTAAATTCATCGTCCATCATAATAATTTCATTATAATTTCAATTATTACTATATATATATATATTAGGGTACTATTATTTAGATTATTATTATTATTATATTTTACTTTATTCGTTGATGCGTCCCTATAATAACGTCATGACGCGAATAATGCATTCAAGCAATCACCTTTAATAAGTAACTTCGAAAAGGTAAATAAACCCAAATAAAAATTATAAAACATAAAATAAACTAAAAAGATTATGCATATATATATATTCTCATACACTTATCTTAATATACTGGCGTTAGTTATTAGTTAACATTTATATATATATTTAAGCTACTCTTTTATTCATACGATTATCATATGAAGCGACCAAGGATTTTAATTAAACTAATCAACTAACTACGCTTGTTTCTGCTTTATTAGATTGCCAATCTTAACATAATTTTCTATTCCGCCCGCCTATGCTGATCATTATTCCAATAATCAGCCACCTTCCTATTCAATTAATAAATTATATTTCCTATTTTTATATATATACTACAAATCGCGACACTTTTGATAAACACCACCCTTAAAATATTTTTGAGCACCTGTGGTGTACCTGTAGACCTTCCACGTCTCTAACACCTCTAGTTCATTCATGTAGCACGACCCTCTATATGTATTTTATTCTATGACTGTGCAGCCAAATGCATCTATGCGTGCAACTTTATTGGATTTATATATTCTAAGCCACATTTTATTAAATTATTCCTTTTATTTAATCGCTGAAATCTTCCGGAAGTAGCTTACGTATTGTTTTTATAATTTCGATACAATATCTTTCCCTCTTATGCATTGTTAACATACATATTCCCGAATACATTCACTTTTACTCTTACATTATGAAAAATGTTTCAAGGCCGGATTTTGCCTTAAACGCATCCTCTCCTATTGTGTTTAACTACTTCATCTTATGCACAATGCTTATGAATGAATAATTTGGCCCACCAAATATTTTATTCATTTATTAAACCGTCCTTGTCTTACACACGCGTTTTCTATACCACATATGGAAATATTAAATCTTATATAGTATTAAACCTATTCACTCTAACCTTATTAAACGATTTCTGTCTCACGCATAAATCTTGCTTTTTGCTAAACCATTCTTGTTTTGCGCATATAATTTTTCAGACGCTTTTATTAAGCTTATTCGCTTGCACTCATATAATACCATACTTAATTGCTAATGCACAATTGCTACGCATAAATCTATTAAACCTACTTTGTCTAACGCATTACTATTCATATTTTATTAAATCATTTACATCGTCCATATACATATATATGTTAACATTAAGAATTATTCGTATACTATATTTCATTATATGCGCCAATGTTAAGAAGCGCTTGCATCAACCTTGACGAAAAAATATCCATTTCACTTTTAATCAAAGTAATAAGTATCAACAACTCTGGCCGCGCCACGCTTCCGCGAAAAATTTGTTGAATTAAAAGTCGAAGCCGCCTAAACATCTGGACAGATAAGGCGAGAAAAATATCGAATTACAATTTCAGTTTACTGAACGTGACCGAACGGTTCGTCACCAGGCTGATGCAAGCTAACGTGACACAGATTCGTACGTCACGATTTCCTACCCTTTACATTTTGCATTTAAGAGCGTACTCCCTACTCTATGTACACCCCCTCCGTTGAAATTGCGAGGGCCCGAAAATCCGCCGCAGCTTACTGAGCGGAGCGAAAAAGGTCGACAGAAAGATCAGAGGTTGCAAGGTGAAAAGACGCGCTCCGGCATATTAAAAAAAAAGAACTTAGAATATTTTCGCGAGTTATTTGTAGTTATACGTATACATCATTGTCAATTGAAGTTTTTATAAGTCAGAAAGATCAGAGGTTTCAAGGAAAAGAAACGGAAGCAAAGGAAATAGAGCGTGACACATTTCATCAAAGAGTTATTGTAAAACAAGCACAGTAAGTCCGCTATTCTTATTTTGTACTCATCTTTTATTTATTATAACGGCCGAATCGAGTCATTGTTAAAATCCGCCATTTCGTGGCACTTGATTTTTCAATATCACGTCACTTTTGCTAATTCTATTATTCATAGATTGTGCCAATTTTCTTTTCACTATTAATAATCGCTTTCAAATACGCTATTCAATCCGTCAATCATTACCGATTTGAGATTTTTATTAATTCTTGATTTAGTCACGTGACTCTTATACGCCAATATTACTAAGTCACTAGCATTCACATAAATTGTAAAAATCGTAATTATTAGGTTCTGAATGTGCTAGTGTTAATCCGAACGGCCGATTTTACTTATATCTTGCGCCTTTTACAAGTGTTCAACTATATAAACCATATTAATGAAGTTTTACATATTTATGTCTTAAGCCTATATCACTAGGCTACCTCTATTTGTCAAGAATTTTGAATCCATCATTTTATTAAATTACAACCGCGGAATCATACCCAAGAAATCGCTGTACGCTCCTTTATTGTCAATTCAATCAATTGTGACAATTTATCAGAAATATACTTGAACGCTTGAAATTTTGTAATTTCTACAATTGTAACTTAATATTAAGAATTCTAATACGGAACATCTATGAACTATTTATTGAACTATTGATAGCTTTGCTTCTGCAATTTCATTAAAATATATATCTATATGCTTTAAAATACATTTCAATTATTTTTCTTGTTGTTTTATGATTAACCTTTAATTTATATAAAGACATTTGACTCTGTCGTAAAATCAAGATAAAATTTCGAATGTTCATATATGTTCAGTAACTTATTAAAATTTAATCTAATTTAATTGTGCGTTTCAATATTTTATTGTGTATCAAAATTTATATATCTATGACGTGAATCATAATTATATTCATATGGAAATTTTGAATAATAATTTTAAATTTGTACACTTATATATTTTATGTAACTTTAATTGAAATAGAGATTGTTCTACCAAATTATATTTTTAACTTTTTGATTCTCCACTTATATTAAATCACTGTTATTAATATTTTACGTTGACTTCAAGTTTAAATACTCTTTAATTCATGAAACAAGACAAAACCTTGTTACAATAATTGATTCATTTGCTATCAATTAACTTGAACTATTCAAATCATTGAAATTTTACATCCAGGTTTTGAATTTGCTTTTCATTTACTTTAAGAATTTACTTTATGATTATTACAATCACCCTTTCCTCAATCCTTTTAATAATAAAATTTCTTACAGCTGAAAAGTGGCAGGAGAATAAAACAAGTTGCTAGATTCTTTCAAAAGAATTTATACACTAAATTTTTACATACCGCCATAGAGTTTTAAAAATACTGCTAGTAACAATTTTCATTTCCATTTGAATCTTTGAGGTCTACTAACCCCCTTTTGACGCGAGTCCAATAAACTCTAGCAGAGCTAGGTTGAGGGCCGTGGTTCCGTTTTCTCCCTTATAATGATAAATATTGGAATTATCTCGGATGTTTCTTTCAGTCACTATAATTGGATCTTCTAAATAATTAAATCAACATTTTAAATTCATGTATTTCTATTTCCAACAAAAGCTTTCCTTTATTATTATAACTGTTCATTTGTTTTATTCGATAATTTTATTTCTATTAGTATCTCTCGTTTTCTCTTTTACTTTTGCGCTAGCAACTTGTCTCTGCCTGAAGAAATAAAATATTTTATAACTTCCCTATGTCAATTATTATTGTTAACCCTTTTATTGAATCGAATATTTCATGTGTTTATTTGTTTATTGATTGAATATTTCATATGCCTATTGAACATTTTATACTGATGTCTTTAATTTGAATATTTCATGAAATTTTGTTAATACTGCTATCCTCCTTTTTAATAACGTGCTCTTGAGTTTTCGAATTACCATAAATCAGTTATTTCCAATCATTTCTTTTCGTTTTACTTTTAGATGGTCAGGCCGGACCAACAAAGAGTAATTAATTTATTCACTTCAACTAACTTTATTCTTTCACTTAACCCCTCTGTGACGACAGCTCTCGCCAATCCCCGGTAAAGCTTGTGTAAGCAGGTTGACCGAAAACAACAAAGGAGAGCACCTCTGCAGGTACACCGAGGTAGCACCTGTGAAGGAAAAATATTGCGAACCGCGGATCAGTTTAATCGGTTTCAGTTCAAGACTCATTACTCGCGATTTCTATTCAACGTAGAATTCATCTTATCTTTATCTTATCTTATCTTATCTTGAACCGCGGGACGTAACACTGTTTCCACTGGAAGTGAAACAGGAGTGAAGAAGAAACGGGAGTGAAATGAGTTAATCTATCGTGTTTCCATCGACTCAAATTCGATTCTACGCCAGATTAGGTGCTTCGGTGGAAACTAGGCCACTGTCGACCATGGAGTAAGAGGGAGGAGCATATATGTAAGGCGGGAGCACAGACCATTGCATAACGCATAACGCATATGCACGAGCGACTCTACACTATTCTCATCAATGGAAGAGCATCCAATATATCCACAATAAGACTCAAACCTGCATATTTACCTGTTTTATTGTTAGACTCAGACATTGTTCCAGAGATACGAGCAAAATCTTCACTCACCCATCCAACATCAGGAACACACCTGAGGACTCAATTAACCAAATATGTAATATTTGGATAAAAAATAGGAGGGAGTACTTTGGCGATGTCACTAGATCCGTCCACTAATCCAATCGGCCCGAATCCAATAACCCGATTGGCCATCGCGAATCGCCAAATAAAACACAGAGATCACTATCTAAAAAAAAGTTGGTGGTCTTCTTGATCTCTAGTTCAAGTTAAGTTATTCATTTTAGTCGTTCCATATAACAATTGTGATCCTGAGTGCAATCCTAAATAAAAGATATAGGTAATTCTTCAGAATCACTACATCAGCACAAAACTCAATAAAATTGGGCTCATTCGACGCGTTTTTGCACAAAACTAAAGAATCTGGCAGATAAAAGTGTCGCTCTGCTCTGCGAAGCGAGATATTAATCGTCAAAGTTCACGACTCGATAGGTTAAGAAACCTGTGATATCGACGATGTACAAACTGTCTGAGCATGCGCAGTGACGTAACGCAGGTCAACTGAGCATGCCAGCGTCATAAAGTGCGCGAAATTGAAAATACAAGTTAAGTCAAATGCTTGGGGGCGAAGTCCCCTGGTCAGGGGTCCAGAGGGCGAAACCCCCTGGTCGGGGGATTGGGGGGGCGAAGCCCCCCCACTATCACGAAACAACTTCTGTTTCTTTAAAATTTTGCCGTCGCGTACGATTTATTGCAGATATCTCTTGTCTTTGAATTACTGTGTATCGTTGAAATCGATACGTCGTTCGATTGAAATGTACCGAATAGATCGGTGAGATTTCTACGCGAGGTAGGACGCTTCTATTCGCGAATCACCACGCGTCCCCTCACCTTGCGTCAGGGGTCTGTGCTAATCTTTTCGGTTTCTATCATTTTTAGTATATCGTAGACTCATCAATTTAGTAAGGCAAAGATTTATTTGACAAGTTATTCAAATTTTGTGCACTTTATTAGTAACAAGTTAATTAATATAACCAGGGGGTTTCGCCCCTGAACCCCGACCAGAGGGCTTCGCCCCCTGGACTCCTAACCAGGGAACTTCGCCCCCTGGACCCTCCAATCACGGATATAGGAAAGTAGGGATACAGTTTATTCTTGCGGGGGTGAAGCCGTCAAGGGCAAAGAGATGGTATCCATTACCCACACTAGCTGCGCGCCCTTTCGGCAAAAGTGAGAACTTATTCAAAAATCGTCATCCATATAATTGACGATTCATTTGAAATAATCATTAAATGTGGTTAGGTTGTTTACCATTTAATTATAATATAATATTTTACATTAAAAAAATCTTATATAATATGCCTATGTGCGCCGCAATTGGTTGCAAAAATACCAATGATCACGAACGAAAATCGGAAGAACAACTAAATTTAGAAAAAGCATATAAAATATCATTTCATACGTAAGTAGATGCATTTCTATATCAATTATTATTTTCAAATGTAATCTTTATTATTTATATTTGTTATTTAATAAGAACAAATTAGTTGTTCTTACAAAAAATAATTTTTCTTCTACAATATTTCTTTGTAATAATTAATATTTCGTTGTAATAATTAACTTTTTTGAGTGTATTTCAACTAAACTTTTACTATGATCACAAAACCTTTTTTCTCAGTGTAAGGTGTAGTGGGATACATCGTAATGGCAACCACCGATAGATCGCGTTACTCGTGAGGGTAATGAGCATGATTCCCCTTCCGGATTTTCGACTTCACTCTCCTCGCCATTTCGTCTACTTCACACTGTATCCCTACTTTCCTATATCCATGCCTCCAATTGACTTAACTTGTATCCATTTTTAATTTCGCGCACTTTATGACGCTGGCATGCTCAGCTGACCTGCGTTACATCACTACGCATGTTCAGTGTTACGTCCCGCGGTTCAAGATAAGATAAGATGAATTCTACGTTGAATAGAAATCGCGAGTAATGAGTCTTGAATTGAAACCGATTAAACTGATCCGCGGTTCGCAATATTTTTTCCTTCACAGGTGCTACCTCGGTGTACCTGCAGAGGTGCTCTCCTTTGTTGATTTTCGGTCAACCTGCTTACACAGACTTTACCGGGGATTGGCGAGAGCTGTCGTCACAGAGGGGTTAAGTGAAAGAATAAAGTTAGTTGAAGTGAATAAATTAATTACTCTTTGTTGGTCCGGCCTGACCATCTATTTAAAGTAAAACGAAAAGAAATGATTGGAAATAACTGATTTATGGTAATTCGAAAACTCAAGAGCACGTTATTAAATAAGGAGGATAGCAGTATTAACAAAATTTCATGAAATATTCAAATTAAAGATATCAGTATAAAATGTTCAATAGGCATATGAAATATTCGATCGATAAACAAATAAACACATGAAATATTCGATTCAATAAAAGGGTTAACAATAATAATTGACATAGGGAAGTTATAAAATATTTTATTTCTTCAGGCAGAGACAAGTTGCTAGCGCAAAAGTAAAAGAGAAAACGAGAGATACTAATAGAAATAAAATTATCGAATAAAACAAATGAACAGTTATAATAATAAAGGAAAGCTTTTGTTGGAAATAGAAATACATGAATTTAAAATGTTGATTTAATTATTTAGAAGATCCAATTATAGTGACTGAAAGAAATATCCGAGATAATTCCAATATTTATCATTATAAGGGAGAAAACGGAACCACGGCCCTCAACCTAGCTCTGCTAGAGTTTTTGGGATCCGCAGTCAAAGGAAAAATCAGGAAGGAAAAACAACGGCCCTCAACCTAGCTCTGCTAGAGTTTTTGGTACACGCCGATTTCCGGAAGGGTGTTAGATCCGCGGTCCTCAACCTAGCTCTGCTAGAGTTTATTGGACTCGCGTCAAGAAGGGGGTTAGTAGACCTTAAAGATTCAAACGGAAATGAAAATTGTTACTAGTAGTATTTTTAAAACTCTATGGAGGTATGTAAAAATTTAGTGTATAAATTCTTTTGAAAGAATCTAGCAACTTGTTTTATTCTCCTGCCACTTTTCAGCTGTAAGAAATTTTATTATTAAAAGGATTGAGGAAAGGGTGATTGTAATAATCATAAAGTAAATTCTTAAAGTAAATGAAAAGCAAATTCAAAACCTGGATGCAAAATTTCAATGATTTGAATAGTTCAAGTTAATTAATAGCAAATGAATTAATTATTGTAACAAGGTTCTGTCTTGTTTCATGAATTAAAGAGTATTTAAACTTGAAGCCAACGTAAAATATTAATAACAGTGATTTAATATAAGTGGAGAATCAAAAAGTTAAAAATATAATTTGGTAGAACAATCTCTATTTCAATTAAAGTTACATAAAATATATAAGTGTACAAATTTAAAATTATTATTCAAAATTTCCATATGAATATAATTATGATTCACGTCATAGATATATAAATTTTGATACACAATAAAATATTGAAACGCACAATTAGATTAGATTAGATTTTAATAAGTTACTGAACATATATGAACATTCGAAATTTTATCTTGATTTTACGACAGAGTCAAATGTCTTTATATAAATTGAAGGTTAATCATAAAACAACAAGAAAAATAATTGAAATGTATTTTAAAGCATATAGATATATATTTTAATGAAATTGCAGAAGCAAAGCTATCAATAGTTCAATAAATAGTTCATAGATGTTCCGTATTAGAATTCTTAATATTAAGTTACAATTGTAGAAATTACAAAATTTCAAGCGTTCAAGTATATTTTCTGATAAATTGTCACAATTGATTGAATTGACAATAAAGGAGCGTACGGCGATTCCTTGGATATGATTCCGCGGTTGTAATTTAATAAAATGATGGATTCAAAATTCTTGACAAATAGAGGTAGCCTAGTGATATAGGCTTAAGACATAAATATGTAAAACTTCATTAATATGGTTTATATAGTTGAACACTTGTAAAAGGCGCAAGATATAAGTAAAATCGGCCGTTCGGATTAACACTAGCACATTCAGAACCTAATAATTACGATTTTTACAATTTATGTGAATGCTAGTGACTTAGTAATATTGGCGTATAAGAGTCACGTGACTAAATCAAGAATTAATAAAAATCTCAAATCGGTAATGATTGACGGATTGAATAGCGTATTTGAAAGCGATTATTAATAGTGAAAAGAAAATTGGCACAATCTATGAATAATAGAATTAGCAAAAGTGACGTGATATTGAAAAATCAAGTGCCACGAAATGGCGGATTTTAACAATGACTCGATTCGGCCGTTATAATAAATAAAAGATGAGTACAAAATAAGAATAGCGGACTTACTGTGCTTGTTTTACAATAACTCTTTGATGAAATGTGTCACGCTCTATTTCCTTTGCTTCCGTTTCTTTTCCTTGAAACCTCTGATCTTTCTGACTTATAAAAACTTCAATTGACAATGATGTATACGTATAACTACAAATAACTCGCGAAAATATTCTAAGTTCTTTTTTTTTAATATGCCGGAGCGCGTCTTTTCACCTTGCAACCTCTGATCTTTCTGTCGACCTTTTTCGCTCCGCTCAGTAAGCTGCGGCGGATTTTCGGGCCCTCGCAATTTCAACGGAGGGGGTGTACATAGAGTAGGGAGTACGCTCTTAAATGCAAAATGTAAAGGGTAGGAAATCGTGACGTACGAATCTGTGTCACGTTAGCTTGCATCAGCCTGGTGACGAACCGTTCGGTCACGTTCAGTAAACTGAAATTGTAATTCGATATTTTTCTCGCCTTATCTGTCCAGATGTTTAGGCGGCTTCGACTTTTAATTCAACAAATTTTTCGCGGAAGCGTGGCGCGGCCAGAGTTGTTGATACTTATTACTTTGATTAAAAGTGAAATGGATATTTTTTCGTCAAGGTTGATGCAAGCGCTTCTTAACATTGGCGCATATAATGAAATATAGTATACGAATAATTCTTAATGTTAACATATATATGTATATGGACGATGTAAATGATTTAATAAAATATGAATAGTAATGCGTTAGACAAAGTAGGTTTAATAGATTTATGCGTAGCAATTGTGCATTAGCAATTAAGTATGGTATTATATGAGTGCAAGCGAATAAGCTTAATAAAAGCGTCTGAAAAATTATATGCGCAAAACAAGAATGGTTTAGCAAAAAGCAAGACGCATAAAAGACCAAATTTTTGTCTATAAAATTTATGCGTGAGACAGAGATCGTTTAATAAGGTTAGAGTGAATAGGTTTAATACTATATAAGATTTAATATTTCCATATGTGGTATAGAAAACGCGTGTGTAAGACAAGGACGGTTTAATAAATGAATAAAATATTCGGTGGGCCAAATTATTCATTCATAAGCATTGTGCATAAGATGAAGTAGTTAAACACAATAGGAGAGGATGCGTTTAAGGCAAAATCCGGCCTTGAAACATTTTTCATAATGTAAGAGTAAAAGTGAATGTATTCGGGAATATGTATGTTAACAATGCATAAGAGGGAAAGATATTGTATCGAAATTATAAAAACAATACGTAAGCTACTTCCGGAAGATTTCAGCGATTAAATAAAAGGAATAATTTAATAAAATGTGGCTTAGAATATATAAATCCAATAAAGTTGCACGCATAGATGCATTTGGCTGCACAGTCATAGAATAAAATACATATAGAGGGTCGTGCTACATGAATGAACTAGAGGTGTTAGAGACGTGGAAGGTCTACAGGTACACCACAGGTGCTCAAAAATATTTTAAGGGTGGTGTTTATCAAAAGTGTCGCGATTTGTAGTATATATATAAAAATAGGAAATATAATTTATTAATTGAATAGGAAGGTGGCTGATTATTGGAATAATGATCAGCATAGGCGGGCGGAATAGAAAATTATGTTAAGATTGGCAATCTAATAAAGCAGAAACAAGCGTAGTTAGTTGATTAGTTTAATTAAAATCCTTGGTCGCTTCATATGATAATCGTATGAATAAAAGAGTAGCTTAAATATATATATAAATGTTAACTAATAACTAACGCCAGTATATTAAGATAAGTGTATGAGAATATATATATATGCATAATCTTTTTAGTTTATTTTATGTTTTATAATTTTTATTTGGGTTTATTTACCTTTTCGAAGTTACTTATTAAAGGTGATTGCTTGAATGCATTATTCGCGTCATGACGTTATTATAGGGACGCATCAACGAATAAAGTAAAATATAATAATAATAATAATCTAAATAATAGTACCCTAATATATATATATATAGTAATAATTGAAATTATAATGAAATTATTATGATGGACGATGAATTTAATTAATATATTTAGATTTATATGTCTTTTTGGGTTTTATGTTTTCTTCTTTTTATTTCGTTTTCTACTACCTTTTCGTTTCTCCAGCGACAACGTCTTGTTGTATATTAGATATATATATAACAAGAGTATAAGGAAATAGCAATTTATAGAAAAATATATTAATAATAGAAATAATGTAATAAAATGTAATTAATAATAAAATAGTACAATAAAGTGGTAAGTATTATAGAAAATAATGATTTTAATACTGGAGTATATATGTATCTATGTATAGTAGTGGAAAAAAGGGAAGAGATAATTCGTAATAACGTAAAATTGTGAATAAGTATCTAGTAACACAAAAATTATAAGATAAGAGAGTTTTTAGAATTTTAAGAATTGGCGGGACGTCACATTCAGACAGTCTGTACATCGTCGATATGACAGGTTTCTTAACCTATCGAGTCGCGAACTTTAATAATTAATATCTCGCTTCCCAGAGCAGAGCGACACTTTTATTTGCCAGATTCTTTAGTTTTGTGCAAAAACGCGTTAATTGAGCCTAATTTTATTGAGTTTTATGCTGATGTAGTGATTCTGAAGAATTACCAAGATATATTTTTGGTACCACTTCAATCTCTAATATCACGATTACCTCAATTAACCTCGCGAACACGCCATAAATAGTAGAATGTTTGTCTCTTTTTGTTGAACGTGACCTATAACTATGAAGACTAGAACCAGGAGACCGAACTCCACAGATTTTGGTGAGGCTGAAATCTGTACATCCATTAGTACCAAGTGACGGCGCTGGCGACGATAATATACCGGAAGTATGTGCAACTCTCTAGGTGCAATCATAATTTACGTCCATAGTCGGCCATATGTAGACATATCCATGGTGTAATAAGAAAGGTGAACCAACTTGAGGGATGCGCAGTAGCCGATTTTGATTAGCCAATCAGAAATCTGTCCAAAGTGCAAAAAGCAATATGGCTGTCTCCATGCGCGAAACGCGATTAGATCGTTAGGTTAGGTTAGCGGTTAGCCTTGGTTGAGCTTAGTTGGATTCGTTTTAGTAAGTGGCTAAGAAAGTGGTAAAAAAGTTTATTAGATCGCATGCGAAGTTGTTCATAACAAAAATGTCGTGTATTTTCTTATTAAAAACTTTATTAAGAACCATACGACCGGTGTGACATTAAAGAGAGGTAAGTAAGAAAAATATCTATCAATTGTAAAATATTATAACAATTTAAATCATACTAAATATACCAACTTTATTACTTGTTTATCACAGATTTTGCTTTATTTATAGAAACAATGCCTACATGCTGTATAAAAAATTGTACCAGTCGTACACATGATAGTAATACGAAAGGATTAAAATATTTTACCTTTCCAAAGGATGTTGCTCTTCGTGAGCAGTGGCTTAATGCCTGCCAAAAAAAGGAAACTAATATGAAAATAGATTCGGGTAAAGTAATTTTTATATTTATTCTATTTAACATTGAGTAATATATTATATTAATGTTAAATTTTGAAAAATAATATCACTGTTATTACTTACTATTGCATTTTATTTAGTATTGATGTAACTTTTTCAACGATTATTTCTGATTATATTAATGTTAATTATACATATTGAAATGTATTATGAAATACTTGTAGCAAGAATATGTAGTCTTCATTTCGATGAAGATTGTTTTGTATTAGGAAAGACACAACCACGATCAAAAAATACGCCAGTCAAAGAAATTGTACGATTAAAAAAAGAATCTATTCCAACTAAAATGTTAACTGTAGAAAAAAAAAGAAAAGGAATAATGTCGCAGAGTAAAGAAAATAAAAGAGTTAAAATAATGTAAGTATTTTCAAGATTTTTATATATATTAATATCTTTACACGCACGCGTATGTGTGTGCGCGAGCGCACGCATGTACAAATAAAAATTAATAATTTTATATTTTTTCAGAACAAAGTCTTGTTTACCAACTTATGAAGAACTTGTGCAATATGCAAAAACAAACCAGTTTTCTGATGACAAAAATGTAGAAACAGATATTAAAATGAATGTAAATATAACAGAATCTGTATATACAGAAGAACCTCTGACACAACTTATAAATATAGAAGAACCTGTTAATGTGGAAGAACAAAATGAAGCTAGATACAAAATGTAGCTTAATACTTGGAACACTTATTTATACTCTGAGATGCGCATTTAAAACTTAATTTTCCATTTTTATATATAAATTAATATCAAATCAAACTATACTTTTAAAGATACTTTAAATACATACTTTATACGTTTATGTGAAAATTTTTATTTAGTAAAAATTGTATAAATATTATTTCAAGAATATATTTTACATATTCTACATTTATTACATTTCTTAAAGAAAATATATATTGTTTTATTTTTTCTGTTTTTTTGTTAAATATAATGTAGTGAGTTTTGTCAGAAATAAAATATTATAGAGCCACTTTTGTTAAGATAAAAGATTCTTTTAAAAAAGATGGCATATAGTTTATTTTTTCGTATTATGTACATACTAAGTAATGTAAACAATAGCAGATTTGAATATATCGTATCTACAGAAACTTATAACAAATCAGTGATGATTAAAGATTTCAATAACTTTATTTACAAATTTATTTACTCTTTTATCATGCACTGATCAATATATTGTATTTGTATATCGCGCTGCACTTTGGACAGAATTTTGATTGGCTGGCTTATTGCTTGTCCGCCATTATGCGTGTTGGTTCACCTTTCTTATTACACCATGGACATATCCAGCCACAAAGCAACAGCACGTGCGTGCAGTGAACGTGTTCGGACGTGCTGGCTGAATTATAATAAAATTAATATAATTATTACTTTTTTTAAATGCCACTACTTACAGGTCACATTTTGAAGTTGTCGCTTTAAACTTCGCATCCATATCGGTTCCGGCATTTCCGGTATATCATAGTACCCAGCGCTGCAAGTGAGCAAATTTGGAACTGTTGACGTATCACTTTTTCGGCACAGTTTTGATGGCTGAATCGAGCTTAATTAGTTCGGTCTCCTGGTTCTAGTCTTCATACCATGGAAGTAAAGCCTCGTCATATATGTAATACTTCTATATTGCTAGTTCCATATCTTCCCAATGAGAGGATCGAGGCCCATAAAAGAGAGACGCACGATTTCCAAATATGGTCAGAAGTTTAAGCCTCGTTATGCGCAGGCGCGTCTATTGAGTGAGTGTGAGCGAGAGGCTAAACATTAGAAAATGAGACGGAAAGAACACGAAAAGAGAAAACATTACCTGGTCGTGTCTGACTAACGCTTTTAGCGCATGCGCACAAAGCAGCTGAAGCGTACTTGAGAGAGAGAGACTATTATACGTCTGTACCGTAATGTTTGGCCCGAAATCGGCACTCTTCTAGCAATATAGGAGTATTACATATATGAGCCTCGTCTACAATAGTCTACAATAGCACAGGCTGTGTCGCAGGTCGCATAGGCTGTGTCGCATATCGCAGACTGTGTCGCATGTCGCAGGCTGTCTCCAAAGCCCAGTGTTGCTACACGGGTCGCGTTTTGGCGCATGCGTACTGAAAAGAGGCCTCACTAACGTATCATTATTATAAGAAAAATGGTGCATTAGAGCCTTTGTTTCAATATTTAAAATAACCAAAGATTAATAAAAAATATAAAATAAGATGTGTGTATTTGTGTGTACATGTGCATGCAAATGTATGTGTATGTACACGTATGGGTATGTATGTACATTATTATTTAAAGTATTATATTCGTAATTAGAAATATTTATATGAAGAATAAGGGAGAAAAAAGGAGAAAAGGAACAGAAATATTAAAAGATAAAATACATTTTTTAAGTAATTGAAAATAAAATAATTTATTTGGCAGAATCATAAAGAATACCAACATTTGTTGCAAGGGTAAGGAAAAACTGCCAAAAATCTTACCAGTATTCATAAAAATACATATTTTTACAAAATAAAAAAGTATTTATTTTTTATGTAATTATATAAGTTACATTTACATACATATAATAATGTAGTTAACATTATACAAAATAAAATATTTTTTATTAATAATCTAGACAAAAAGAAAATAAAAACACAAATAATAAATAATTGAATATATATAACGAATCTTTAAAATTATTATCTTCTAGCCACGAATAATTAAATTGTCTTACTTTTTTAATCGCTCCTTTTAAACTCATTTTGAAATCTATGAAAGTAATATAAAAAAAAAATAAAACAAAATATAATATATATACAATAAAATTTAGAAAATAAGACAGAAATAATATCAGAAATAATATCACAGAAATAATATCACATACTAATTATTATTAAAACTTTCTAAGTATTAATAATAATTTAATAACATACAACTAATTACTTACCTTAATAATTAACCGTCTTCGTCCCGCCTGATAACCTCTTCATCCCGCCAAAATCCAGTATTTCGCGCCCACATGTAGCCACTGCGTACACTACTGGATTAACGGCTGTAGCCATTGCGCATGCGCCAAAACGCGACCCGTGTAGCAACACTGACCCAGCGGCGGCCCTGTTTTACCGCTCCTGATTTGTCATATCCATATTCCCCTTGCTCCGTGGAAAGGGGTCAAGGAACAAATCAATGTCCGCGAGTGTACACTGGCGGACATCGATTTGTTCCGTGACCCCTTTCCGCGGGGCAAGGGGAATATGGAGAAGATGGAGAATATCCGTGGCGCCACCCAGCGGCGGCCCTGTTTTACCGCTCCTGATTTGTCATATCCATATTCCCCTTGCCCCGCGGAAAGGGGTCGCGGAACAAATCGATGTCCGCCAGTGTACATACATATCATACCGTAATAGGAGTAGTAGGGTAAGGTTAGAAAAAGTGATCACCAGTAATGGCTGCCGTCGGATACCCCTTTCTCCGTTGGCGCGGATCCCCTCGCCAATAAACCTACTTTATACTCCTTCCATATGTTCTTACTTTCATGCTTCATACTTATAACTGTAGACCACGGACTAAGGAATAGAGGGACCGAGTCTAAAGTCCTAGTTTAGGCGAGAGGGGATGGTAACTCAAGCGTGCGGGAGGGACTACTTTCCGCCATATTGATGTAGCGATTCTCACACAGAGATCCTGTGTCTGTGACATGGTTACACTCGTGTAGTGGTGCTATGAGACATAACGAGTGACAAGCGTAAAGAGGTTAGGCGGTGATTTTATGTTTTATTATTGTTGTACTATAAATTTTATAAAAAATGGTTAGATGTATAGTACCAGGCTGCTCCATGACAAATGAAAAAAATGAAAGGAAAAACGAACTTCAAAAAAAATTAGAGCAAAATTTAAAAATTAGTTTACATAGGTAAGAAGTTCATCTTATTATTTAGATTAGGTTCCAAAACGTTCTTTTCAAGAAAAAGAATAATACTATGAACTAGTTTATGTGTGTGTAACTAGTAAATGTAAAAAAAAATATTTTTTTTTAAATTTTGTTTTATTTATTTTGAAACTTTATTATAATGTGTTTAGTTTTTACATTTTAGTAGACATTTTATTTTTCCGTTTTTGACATTTTTTATAAAATAAATACTTTAACTTTTATTACTCTGAGACTCTGCATACAATAGACAAAATATTAGAAATAGCAATAAATATTTAATATTGAAAAGAGAAATTATTTTACATCTAACAAGAGAATAAAATATATTAATTAGTTCCAATTCTTATTTCTTAATTCACACATTAATTTATTCTATTCTTTTTATTTTTAAAATAAATAATTCCAATTTCTTATTTCTAATATTTAATAATTATTCCTATTTCTATTTTGTTTATTGTGCGCAGGATCTGACTTTCATTTCTCACACGTACGCAAATAGTGAGTTCTATGTGTGGTGATTACTAAACGAATATGGCGGCCCCCCCCCCGCCGCAAACGTGCACCACCGGTACAGCTTGTGCTCCGTCCCTCTATTCCTTAGTCCGTGCTGTAGACATATTAACATGTTAATATGTCTATGCTTCTATATACCTACAATCTACCACGTGCTACTAAATACCTTGGCTATTTACCTCAAGCTCCACATATTCCCATATTCTACTTTCTCGCGACAAGTTTTTAAATATTATTTGTAAATTATGTATATTTAATTATATTTTTTCACATTATATTTTTTTAATATTTTTCTTCGATACATCGAAATTATTTGTTAATTTCGATAACCACGTGAAAGATATGGATGTTATGGAAAATCATAAATGTTTAATGATCAAGTTGATGCTAAAAACATTTCTTAATATCAAACTGCATTACATATGTAAAAAACATCTTTAGAACAGCATAAAAGTTTGTAAGACGCTAACGAAAACAATTCTATTTTGTGGTCAATGAGATAGACTGCTGTTTGAAGCAAACCAGTACGAAAAATCGTACCGTGTGCTGCAGGCTTAATAGTCAAAGTGTGAGAAGAATCATCGATTCGAACTATGATTGCAAAGTTCTTTTACATGATTAAAGTACGCATAAAAATGAAGAGACCAACAGTCGATTTTATACTATATCAGTTGATAAATTAATATTTACTTAATATAAAAATTCTACCACTTACATGTGTACAAAGTGAGGTGCTTCTTCTGTAGAAAACATGTAAGAACAATATCGTACAATTGGAACTAAGATTAAAAGCTTAGAAAGAAAGATCTTTTTATTTAAAACTTTATGAACGAATTGTTAGGAATCTGATATTACGTGTCTAAATTTAAGTTAGAAACGTTTGCATTTCAGGAAGGAGCTGCGCACAATAAAAGGAATAAGGAACAGAAAACAGGGAATAGAGAACAAGAGCTCTTTTTCTGTTCTTCTATTCTGCAGAAAGAAGAAAGAAAGAATCTTCTCTGTTCCTTGTTCCTTTTATTGAGTGCAGCCCCTTATTTAGTTTTTTTAGAGTCACTCTTTTGTTTAGAGAGGCTCATGTATATACATACGTGAATGAAGAATTCAAAAACGATCGCTGTAGTTTTCAACAGAAAACTCGATCCAACTAGAGAATTTATAAACACAACATTTGACACGAATATAGAATGCAGAATGATGAAAAGAGCAGTATTGCGTGTAGGCCGTAAGGGTAGGTGCCGGATTCTGCGCTATCTGTGGAGAAAAGGATAGATATCTTATTATTTTTTTCTTTTCTATGTTTACATGTAATATACATGTAAACATTCATAACTTTTCTCTCATTTTTTGATTCTCTAGTTTGTAACCAATGTAATTACCATGGATGTATGAATATATGGAGCGTTAATTATATCGATGAAGTATACAAAACTAGAAGGGTCAGAGGTAATCAATAAACCTTGGTTAGTAGTTTCGGATATATTCGTTCAACTACATCCATGGTAATTACCATGGTAATTACATTTTTAATTCCATTAAAGTGAGAGTACTTTCCCCTCAGTTCAGTTTTTGTCACCTTTGCTTTAGAATCCCCTCATCGACAAAATACTGAAAAAGAAAGAGAGAAAGTTAGGACTTTGAATTTATCCTACTGTGATTTTTTCAAGAAAACTAGTCATTCAATTCTTTAACTTTATATTACTTATAAATACATATAACATCTCTAATATTTCTATTTAAAACCAATTATTATATAAAATAAAAAGAAATAAGCTTTATTCATTGCAAACTAGAAGAAACACTATTTATTTCGTAATATACATTGCAATTTTCAATTAAATATAACTGATTATCATAAAAATAACAATATTACAAATACATGAATAAATCTTCCTAGTTATTCATGATCGAATTGAGTCTAAAAATCTAAACCTAAATATTCTATAAAATTACAGAGATTTATACTTAAATAATATTTGATTAACTTACAATTATATAATGTATTAAATATAATTTATGTAACGTCGCATTTATTTGTAATTATATCTTATGTATTTCTAAAAAATATGTGTATCTATATACAAAAAATAAAAATGATAGCGACAATACATATAATTACATATTTGCCAATATCAAAATTTATCCAAAATTAGAGTATCCATTTTCTTTCCATTTTCTTTCATAATAAAAATTTATATGCATATACACATTTCTATACAAAAGTTCAGAAATTGCATTCATAACAAATCTCAATTCAATCAATAAATTTAATCAAATTTGCTTAATCAAAATTTGAAATTTAAGATTATTCGAAAATTTAAAAAATCATTAAATATATATGGGTTTGTTGAATAATAATAGAAAAATATAAGCAATGTGTATTTATGAATTCTAAAGATATTAATTTTAATGTTTGATTATCAAAATTGTATGATATTTCAAATAGATTTTGAATACTCATATTTTAGAAAATAAAAAAGTAAACTTCTCATTTTTATATATAAAATTCTAAATTTTATGTTTGCTTTTATAACTTAATTATCTTAAATAATGATTATCTGCTAATGACAAATTGGTATTTACTTAATTAAGTAACTACCTTTTACATACTTGATAGATTTAATGTATAACAAAATTGCACACATGTAATTAATATAAATTCTAGATAGATATTTTTCACAGCCAAATTGTGAAAATATAATCTGCTAGATGATGATAATTTTATTATAATCGCACTATTAACATGTTTCCAAAAAAAAGAATGTCTGTAAAAAGTTGTCAGTACATTTAATTCGACAATGCTGTACTTATATTATATACAATATCTATATACAGAACCATGTACAGTCGTATTTTCATGCACTATAATGCATTTTCTTTTATGATGTAGTTTGCTCCATTGTTATATACCTTTTTGATCAATATCTATCACTATGCAGTCTGATGAGTATTCTTTTGTGTGGTTTCACAAATCTCGTCATTGATGTTAAACATACTTTCATTTAGCGAATCTTGACTAGAACAGATATTATCAATTTCTGATTCTACTAAATTTTTTACCTTTGATATCTGACCAAAATCTGTATTCTGCATCTTAAAACTCATGTCTACAAAACATTCATTTTTATAGTCTTGATTACATTGTGAATTACCCAAGTTTATATCCTTTGATAACTTGCTTTCAGATCTTTCTGTCAAATCATTATTAGCTAGTTTTAAATTAGATAGAAATTCATCCTCAGGCCCTTTCCTTTTACTCGTATCTTTTAAATCATTTAATTTTTCTACTAGATCTTTCCAAGGATCTTCCAGAAAGGAATTTATATCTAAGTATGCTGATATGTTCATTTGCTTATATGCTCCTTTGTAATTCTAAAAAAGATGTAAAATAAAGTCGAGTAATTTATACTATTAATAATACTGATCATGAAATGTTCATACATGAAAGCAATATAGAAGGATCTCCATTTTTCGACACAATCTTTCAGTCTGCTACTTACCCTTCTTTTCTGCCCATGAAATTGCTTAGGAGAATGCTTGTAGGCTGGATAGCGGTTATTACAGTTCGATCTTGGCATGTTGTGATAATTACTTCTGTCATACCATCCACCACCTAAACTGCCATGTCCACTGGTAGGGCTGTACTGATTAGCGTTATACTTCTCATGCCGCATCATCGGCGTGCTGTTCAGGGGGATGAAATTGTCATCGTAGGGTCGTCCTGTATTGCTCACAGGAAAATGCTGATAGTTGTTGCTCTCCGCAGACTGATAACCTCTACCATTAGTGTTCTCGTGTGATTTCCAATTGTATGGTGTGTGCCTCGCACCATACGGTCGGCTACCACACGCAGCATTGTTCAACGGTGATCTTTTCATTTTTCCAGAAAAACGAATACGTATTAATCTTACGACGTGACGCACCTGCCATTCACGATGGACCAGTACAACGCATGGATGTACAGTCACGGAATTCGATTTGTTCCTCGACCCCTTTCCGCAGGGCAAGGGGAATATGGAGGATATACGTGGCGCTATCAAGCGGCGGCAACTAAGGGCTATCACACACAAAATACATAGCGTAGCATCAAAGAAGTAAGAAAATCAGGAAGGAGGCTTTCTAGTAACCCGTGAAACGGAAGTAGCCTCCTAAGATGGCTGCCAAATCGTTAAGCGCCATTATTTGAACCTCTATTCTCGTGACCTTTACACGAGATTTATATGTAGTAATATTTAACATGTAAAGTTTAATATTGCATTTTTTTAGATAATTAATTCATACATATATACTTTTGCAATACATAATATTTAAGGCTCTTTTACTTATGAGATAATTACTAAATAGCAATTATTCCATATTGTGAAATAAAAAACCAAAAAATATACAATTTTTGTAAAATATATTGAAATACGTTTCAATAAAACAATACTACAGTTGATAGAATTGATATGTAAAATATATTGAAAACTCAATCTGTTTTGTTAATTAAAAAAAACATATAATCTGAAAATGAATTACACATAACCATTGCATATATATAAATGAGGTAACTATATGTTTAGTCATGACAACTGTCAAATTAATAATATAAAAATAAATATGGTGCAATCCCCCCTCCAAATATTTTCCAGTATATATATTATAATTTTATTCTACCAATATTGTTTTATAGATAAACCAGAGAAGTAAGAAAATGTTTTCTTACTTCTTTGAGATAAACATTTGTGTTTAATATTTTGTATGAACTGCGTACTTTTTTACTTCTAATATTATAATCCGAGATAGTAGTCGTGATTCGAGTGTAGGAAAAACATAAATTCAAAATAAATATTATATATATAAATGTTTCAAATGTTTACATATAACCTGCTTCTACTTCGAAATGAAACTTAATTATTTCAATACAAATTTTACTCAAGAATGATATGAAAATATTTTCTTATTAACTTAGATTTGCATTTTTTATTAACTTGTATATTTAAATAAATTAATATATTGGCAAATAAGTATAATATTATTTATTGTATCAAGTGGTTTCATTTAATTATGCGTTTTACTGGAAAACGTCAAATTAATAACTTTGATGTATTATAAAAATTGTATAAAGCTATAATAGATTGTGTACACAATTTATTATATAAAAATCATATAGAAATTACAAAAGGTAATATTACAATTACAATAAGTTGTGTAAAAATTGTTCAATTATTTTTCCAAATTTATAATTATATTCAATTATTTACAATTTAAATTAAGTATTAATTTTATTTAATTGGATTATCTCCATCTCATTACTGTCTGGATAACAGTTGGTGAAGTTTCTGTAAATAAATATAAAATTATTTATAATATATCTAGGTCTTAGACAATAACATTAATATCATCTAGTGCTGGCAGAAAATTACAGATGTTTTTCGAAGTATTAATTGATTCATCTATTGTTTCAGATGTAAATTCTGTAACTGAAAAACATATTTATATTATTAAATCAATTCAGCACATTTGTATTTTAATTCAATATATTGAGAGATTTTGTTACAATATATCTAAACAATTTAATTAATTTTAATGATTTAATTTGAATTTACTGATAAATTTCTTGAAAAGATAATATGTCCCATATAGTCAGATTGTAGTCATTTAAGTATAAATACTATACAGTACATGCTGTTTGCAATATAAAAAAAAATAAACATGAAATTTTTAAGTTATGTAAACATATATGTACATTACATAAATAATCAATTAATTTTAGAGGACAATGTATATTTTGTAAAAATAGCATGTATTGTACATATGTACATTGATGCTACATACATCATAACTTAAAGTTATATGAACCATAAGAATAGCTATTGTTAAATAACTGAAATAGAAATGTGCGTTATTAAATTACTTCAATTATTTATATATTAAGAAAATAATATTTAACACGTTTATAATTCCAAACGCAGAACTGTTAATTTGATAAATATATACTTACTATGTGTCAATGAATCATTAACGGACAGTTGTAAATTATTTTCATTACTTTCAACATGTTCAGCGTTTGTCTAAAAAATACATATTTTATAAATAAATCAAATTATCACGTTGTAATACATATTAATAGATATACATACATATTTGAATCGATTAATGTGAATTGATGGAATAGCAGTTGTTTTTAATTTGACTATACATGATGTTCTATCAAAATGAACTTCTTCAAAATGTTGTGAACAGATTGTTGAGTTTGATGTTGGTGCCCATTCAAGTTTATCAACAAAATTAATCCATAAATTTCTTCTTTCGGAATCTTTTGGAAATCTGCAAATTATTTAATACTTTTTCATGACTTTTGATAGGTTTAAATCGTATATGTATATAAAGTAACATTAAAAACAAACGAACTTAATGTTAATATTCATTTATTTGAACAATGCAACTATTCCTTGATATCAAAATGTGTAAAGATAATTTCTAAATAGCTTATTTATAATACAATAGCAAAAAAACTATCTCTATAAACATTTTAATATATATAATAGAATATGCAAAAAGAATAAGTAATACTTACTTATGAAACGTAACATTTTCAGGTTTCTTTCTCGTACAGCCACACACACAACTGACCATTTTTTTATAATTTTTTTATAATAATATGATGATTTTTAAAATTACTGTTAATGAACTTTATAAGTATAGGCTATAGAAATGAGGTTATGAACAATTATT
Organism: Crematogaster levior; assembly: GCA_901521435.1. Taxonomy (NCBI): domain Eukaryota; kingdom Metazoa; phylum Arthropoda; class Insecta; order Hymenoptera; family Formicidae; genus Crematogaster; species Crematogaster levior. The sequence goes on from CABEGB010001018.1 coordinate 68,670, forward strand.
GCAAAGGCAATCGGCAATCTAGAAACAAAAAATCCCCATATTTACTCAAGTTACTAGAAGGCTTCTTCCGTTTCAAGCGTAACCATGGGATTCTCGCCAAATACTCCTTCCTGATTTTCTTACTTCTTTGCGTAGCATAAACATAACATAAAACCGCTGGACCAATAAACACCTAGAAAAAAGTCGCCATATTGATTTACATAAGATGCGCATTGGTCCAGCGGTCTTATGTTATGCGTATGCTCTGTTATGCATTTCGTGTGCGATGGGCTTAAAGGCCATCGCACACAACTTCCATAACTGTAAGCATAAGACGTAACGTAAGAATTAGCCAATGAATGAGCGTATAGGTCAAGGGCTGCGTTCAGCAGCAGAGCAGATCAGTGAGCGATCAGTGATTATTGGTTCTTTCTATTAGATCCTGAAATCTAGACCA
>CABEGB010001018.1:69650-209434 GCA_901521435.1 Crematogaster levior
GGCTAGCGACTTACCGCGCTTATTCGCACCGTTCAAAAACTTGCGCAGCTACGTTATATTTTATTATAAAATATTTTTGATTCTGTTGAAATAAAAAGCGATGAAAAATAATATTGGTGCAGAAGAATAATTTAAAAGCAGTCATTTAATAATGTTTTTTAATAATGAACAAATGATTAGATTTGTCACATTTTATTAATAATTATTATTATCGGATTTCCACACCACCCACGAGGTACCGATTAGGGCGCGTTTCTTTTAGATTTAAGTGGGAAGATCGCCTATAGCCCTATGAACCTACAATTTTGTTACGTAAAGGAAGTTAGAATTTAATTATGAAACAAATTCCTTCTTTAATTAATTTTTATTCCATATAAAATGGAGAATGATACATTTTCTATAGTAACGGATGTTATGTGTCCGAAAAGAAATAAAACGTCGCCCGATAATTTAAATGCACTTTGCATCGTGCGGTCTTATTTTCAGTCGCGAGATATGCATTGTTTTGATTTTGAAGTAAATGATAGACATTTAGAATTATTTAATAGTACGATGTACGACTAGATTATTTAGGTTTATTTTCTCGGTTTTCAAAATTGATTTTTATATATTTTTTTTATTTCAATGTCTAATAAAATTAATTCTAACTTCCTTTACGTAATAAAATTGTGGGTTCATAGGGCTATAGGCGATCTTCCCACTTAAATCTAAAAGAAACGCGCCCTAATCGGTACCTCGTGGGTGGTCTGGAAATCCGATAATAATAATTATTAATAAAATGTGACAAATCTAATCATTTGTTCATTAATAAAAAACATTATTAAATGACTGCTTTTAAATTATTCTTCTGCACCAATATTATTTTTCATCGCTTTTTATTTCAACACAATCAAAAATATTTTATAATAAAATATAACGTAGCTGCGCAAGTTTTTGAACGGTGCGAGTAAGCGCGGTAAGTCGCTAGCCAATCTGAGGCACGTGCGCAGGAGGATGCGCACGAAAATCCCACATCTCCCATCACTGCTCTAGAGAAGGTATACGCTATTCCCCTTTCATTTATATAAGTTCTATGACTCAATCTTGGGTCCTTACTCCGTATATGTTTCGTTAATTGAGTGAGAAAGATTCAGTGAGTAAAGAGAGATTATGATCAGATTAAAGTATTCAGAGGTATTTTAAAATTATTGCGTTATGTAATCCGAATGCGATGTTGGAAGCGTGTTAGCTCCGTTTCAGGAGTCTCTTTAAAAAAAAGAATATCTCAAGCATATCTTTTGAAAAGTCTATTATCGTGAATTATAAAAGAAAAATGGAATGCATTGAAGAAGACTGGTCTGTAGAGTGTTCCGATGATGAGAAATATGAAGTGGATGAAAAGGTGGAGAAAAAAAAAAAATAATTTATTTAATACTATGAAAAACAAATCTCTTCACCAGTGGTTAAAGATTTAATGAAAAAGATGATTGACAGCAAACTAACCATATATGATAAATTTATTAGTATGACGTTTTGACGCACAGCTTCTGTAAGTTATAAATTAAGATAGTGGAAAATTGTAGGTAAAGTGATCTAATAATGTAACTCAGTTCTTTTTAGTATGTAACACTGTTGAGATATGATATTACTCTACTTGAAAAAGACCAGGACCAATGGTCGAAACATCGCACTAATAAAGTTATATGGCCAGTTTGCTGTCAATCAATACCTTTTTCATTAGAAATTTAATACATCAATTTTTAGTCAAATCCTCATTTTTGTCTGTTATCTTATATAATTATATAATTTTAAAAGATTTTTTTATTATATAATTTATTATATGTATCTTATTGATTATATTTTTTCAACTTGTTGATAAATGTCTTACTCAGGTAAAATTCACATTTAAAACTTTACTGTAGCAATCTTTAACAAATATCTATATTTTTTTGTATGCATAGCATAAATGGAATATAAGAGCCAAGGATATAATTTCATTAATTGAAGGCTTGGAAGTAAACAATTGCATTCTGGAACTTGAATGGAAGTGTCCTGGCAGACGAGGACCTTCTCCTATTCCTTCAAACAATTTACAGCAAGAACTTGAGTCTCCGAAATACAAGTAAGTTTTCAGCAGTAATTTCTAATAACCTTAATTTCATTTTTATATTGATAATTATCTTTTTACAGAACTGAAGAGAAATCTGACTTTGATTTCATGGATGAGATGTCGTCACCGAGATTACCTGTTCGAAGGATCGGTGAAAGTACTCCAAAAGGTAGTGCCAAGAAAAAGATTGCCAGTTTTAATGGAGTAATATCTACAATGTTAAGACATCGTAGATTGGAGCAACAAGAAATAAATTCAAGTCCAAAGAAGAATGATTCTCCCATATTAAAGTCACATCCTTCTACTTAAAAATATAATTTTGTTTCCATTTTTTTACAATAATTTGCAATATATATACAAATAAAACCAATAAGAAATTGTAAAGTTATAATATAATCATATAAAAATACTACTCGGACAAAAAGCTTTATAATTACTGTATTTTTATGTATTATACTGTTCTATATATATATATACATATACAGGGTGTCCCATTATAAAACATCCAGTCGAATATTTCGAAAACCAAGCCCGGGAGAGAAAAATTTTTCAGACAAAAGTTATTTGGTTTCGAGGGGCCCATAAGATGATACCATTGGTTTGACCTTGAAGAATTATTTGAAAGTTACATGAAAGTCACCTCAATTTTTTTAAATGGCATTCCCTATTTTTTATTACATATTCTTGTAGCTGACCTCGAGAGCTTTCCAAAACACTATAATAAAGTATTTTTTCATGAAGTATTTTCCGAGTTATAAAGCTTGAAATAATTTCATAATTTTACATAAACTGTAAAATATCTCGTAAAATATTTACTTTTCGATGACCTTACCTCAATACTTTTATGCACAGAATAATGAGAGGAATCAATTGGTGTCAAGAAAACACATAGTTGTTTTTAAGAAAAAATATGTAATTGTTAGTTACAAATTGCATATTTTTTCTTAAAAACAACTATGTGTTTTCTTTGACACCAATTGATTCCTCTCATTATTCTGTGCATAAAAGTATTGAGATAAGGTCATCGAAAAGTAAATATTTTACGAGATATTTTACAGTTTATGTAAAATTAAGAAATTATTTCAAGCTTTATAACTCGGAAAATACTTCATGAAAAAATACTTTATTATAGTGTTTTGGAAAGCTCTCGAGGTCAGCTACAAGAATATGTAATAAAAAATAGGGAATGCCATTTAAAAAAATTGAGGTGACTTTCATGTAACTTTCAAATAATTCTTCAAGGTCAAACCAATGGTATCATCTTATGGGCCCCTCGAAACCAAATAACTTTTGTCTGAAAAATTTTTCTCTCCCGGGCTTGGTTTTCGAAATATTCGACTGGATGTTTTATAATAGGACACCCTGTATATACAGGGTGACCCATTTTAATCTATGGACCCCAATTCCTCCGAATGTATGCATGGTACGAGAAAATGTTTCAGACAAAAGTTTTGTGACTTCGAGGGGGACATAAGATGGTGTCATTGGTTTGACCTTGAAGAATTATTTGAAAGTCACATGAAAGTCACCTCAATTTTTTTAAATGGCATCCCCTATTTTTTATTGCATATTCTTGTAGCTTATCTCAAGACCTTTCCAAAACACTATAAATAAATGTTTTTTCGTTAAATATTTTCCGAGTTATAAGGCTTGAAATAATTTCTTAATTTTACATAAACTATAAAATATCTCGTAAAATATTCACTTTTCGATGACCTTACCTCAATACTTTTATGCACAGAATAATGAGAGGAATCAATTGGTGTAAAGAAAACACATAGTTGTTTTTAAGAAAAAATGTGCAATTTGTAATTAACAATTACATATTTTTTCTTAAAAACAACTATGTGTTTTCTTTACACCAATTGATTCCTCTCATTATTCTGTGCATAAAAGTATTGAGGTAAGGTCATCGAAAAGTGAATATTTTACGAGATATTTTATAGTTTATGTAAAATTAAGAAATTATTTCAAGCCTTATAACTCGGAAAATATTTAACGAAAAAACATTTATTTATAGTGTTTTGGAAAGGTCTTGAGATAAGCTACAAGAATATGCAATAAAAAATAGGGGATGCCATTTAAAAAAATTGAGGTGACTTTCATGTGACTTTCAAATAATTCTTCAAGGTCAAACCAATGACACCATCTTATGTCCCCCTCGAAGTCACAAAACTTTTGTCTGAAACATTTTCTCGTACCATGCATACATTCGGAGGAATTGGGGTCCATAGATTAAAATGGGTCACCCTGTATATATATATATATATTATTGTATACGTACAGAGAGAGAGAGAGAGAGAGAATTGTTAATAAAAACTGTGTTTAACTGACAAACTAATAATGATAATGACCAAGACTTTCAGAGATCGAAAAAAAGCTCACGGCGGGTCGGCACGCATGTAGAAACAATTTACTGTATACGTAATAACAATTTAATCTATACCACTATCTATTACTACTTGTTTATTAGAAAATATTTGCTGAGTAAAACGAGATTTTTTTAAAAGGAAAAACTGTACAATAATCTGGACTTTGGATAATTTTAAACTTCATATTCGAGTTCAGCAGGCTGCAAAATATAAAAATAGACTAATTTCATACATTTTTCCCTTAAAGGCAAATTTGTTTACTCTTTTTCAACGTCGTTAAAAAGGAAGGTTGCTCTTGAAAATAATGAAAATATTAATTTAAAAAATTAATATTTATTTAATATTATAAAATTTTTTTTTTAATTTAAAAAGATATAGATTTTACACATTTGAATTATATAAAATGATTTTTGATAATTATCTGCAAAAACCGATTAAATATGTAGTTATACCGTAATATAATAAATGGTTAGAAGCGGATGAGGAAATGATTACAAAAGTTACATTTTTATTTGATTTACACCTGAATCTTATCATTAGCCCATAATTAACTCTATACTCAAAATGGATAAAGATAAAGAGAATAAATTATTGCAAGAGACATGTAGTTGTGATTTTTTAAACGCTCTGTCCTGTCCTAATTATGTGCTTTTACCTTTATGTATCTTTTTTTGGAAAATAAATCTTATTGACCTAGTTTTTATTTAAAAAATTTTTTTAGAAATAAATGAGTTACGATTTATTTTTTCGATTTATTATCGATTAAATTATATTTATATGAATAAATTACATTTATTGAATTATATAATTTATATAATTAAATATGATTTAATCAATTTGGAGCGATAAAAGTTATGCAAGGAAACTGACTTCTTTAAATAAAAAAAAATTTTTTAAGAAAAAACTTGGAAAAAATTGATTAATTGACATATATATGTGTAATCGTATGGGAGAAAAAAAATAATTTGAACACAATGATTCATTAAAAAATTTGAAAAAATTTTCTATAGTGCGAAATATTGTTTTATCATTGAAGAAATATTATTTTGCAAGATTAAAATATTTTGTAAAATATTTTAAAAAGCAAAAACATATTCTTGTATTCGTTTTTAAATAATTCGCAATATCCCTAAATATCCCAATATAAATAATTCTGAAATATTTAGAAGATATTATTTGTGTAGAAGATATATTCTTGAAGACGTCAATGAAATATTCAGAGAATATTGCAGAAAGTTTGTTCTCATATGTAACACTAATTTTCAGGCAGCATAAAAATTCTTAAGAAACATAAAGATAAAAAATATATCATCAAATACTTCAAAAAAAGTATGTTTGCAATATAATGTAATCGAATTATTCTAATATCTCCTATGAATTATTAAAGTTACAATATTTATAGTTAAAAATTGTTTATGATAATATTATAAAAATATTGTCACATTATTGAAATATTTCTGCTATCTTTTAGCAATATTTTATGTAAAGGAAGAGATATAAATATAGATAAGAAATATAAATATAAAAATAGATAGATAATTTTGCTTTATGATATCATAATTAATCTCCTTAACTGTAATTATTGCATTATTGGTACTGATTTATTGTGTGTTTCTGTTTACTCTCCCTCGATGTCTATTATAATACATGTCAGAGAGCGTAGTTATTCATCATATTTTCATTCATCCTATCTCGTAGAATTATAACAAATAACAAGCGCGATACTAACATATTTATTATCATATAATCATATAATCAATATTTTTTTCTTATGAAAAACTTATTTGTATCTTAATAAAGTTTTTCTGACTTAATGTTATGGCAAAAATAATAATTCTCACGCTTTTACAACAAATTTTTCAAAAAAATTCACTTGCGTCAATAGAAAGCTCAAAAATAAAAAAAGCAATATTTTATTCGTTATTATATACGTTATTGTACGTTATTTGTATGAAAAAGACGTGCTGAGTCAATAATGTCCACGTATGACGGTATCGATCGAAAATCGTTCATGATCGCATCCAGGCGTGACTTTTATCCTTTTATCTACGCGCAGGTATTTTTTGAATTGTGGCGCGCCTGCGTGCGAGTGTAAGCGCGACCACAACGGCAATCTATCTTGCACGACGCGACGACGATGACGTCATCGCCGCGTGCGGAATGGAGTTTGGAAGTCGCGTACCGTCAACACAAGCACATTGTGTTGTACGTACATACGAGTGAACCACGAAATTCAAGGTCCCGAAGGCGCGCGTGCGCAATACGCACGAGCGTGTTAGAACGGAGTGGCGCAACGGTTCGAGGAGTCCGTGGTCCGTGCGAACTTCATCGTGTGTGACATCACGCTTCATTGTTGGAGGTTTACGTCATTCCCCGAGTCCGCTCAAAGAATCCGCAGCGCGCGGAAAGACGATGGACGAGTGCACGCATACACGATTGTACGCACGCACGCAGATAATCTCTTCTCGTCGCGGAAAAGACAACAAGCGATAAAATGTCGCCCGCTCCGCCGTTATTGATTCGAGTGTGATCAAATCGTTCGCACGTTCGCTTCAGTGTTCATCGCGCGTAAAACGGAAAGGAGGCGTTTAGCGTTCGGAAGTGTCACGTACAAAAGTTTGTTAGCAACCGCTGTTTGAAAAATTAGTTGGTGTCTTTGACAAAAAAAAGGAACGTGACTTTCGTTCGGAAATGTCAATGCTTGACGTGTCGAAATAGCCGTTCGAGTTTCTCTCACGGTCTCACGAGATTTTCATATTGATATTTCGGAGCGAGATCCACACGCGGTGTCGCATGACTTCGTCATCATTCGCATCCCGCACCGTCGACGGAGGGCTAGCCCGATGAAAATGTGATCGATTGTCGTCGGCACCCGTACGGCCCTTCTCTAGAGTCAGGTAGTGTGCGCACGACAGCGACACGGCCACCGGCGCGCCTCTTTCATTTTAAATATAACAGTATATAAATAAGTATGAGCAATAGCGAGAGTGCGCGGCGAGGCTTCTCGCGTCGCCACCGCCGTTGATTTTTCTCCCGTCCGTGCGCGCAGATACGCGTTGTTTATCAACGCGCTCTGTGCGCCAGACAGAGATAAGTAGGTGTGCGAGTGAATAAGAGAGAGCGGTAAACAAGTGGTGCGCGTCGTCTTGTTGGATGCACTCAGAAATTCCTAACTTTTTCCACTGTACACACATGCTCCACGATGCTCCTCCTTGTATGAGGATATGCGACATCGAACACCATAAAGGTTAGTGTACACGGCATTCATGTTGTCACTCGTCGCGCGGTTCTTCCTTCCCCTGCTGAGTCGACGAGGACGATAGGACGGAGGATGATAAGCGACGGAAAACATGAGAGGGGGAGGAGAGTAAATGCCCCTTTAAGAGATATCAGTAGCTCGATGGAGTTTTTCCTATCGAGAGTTAATGAAAATATCGATTGACTCAAAGTAAATTTCGTTCGATTAAACAGTGCTGTACAAGATTTGTAACTGAGCATTGACCCGTACGTCGACGTACACCCCTTTTGCCTTCCTTTTTCTATTAAGAAAAAAGAGAATGATAGGTCCCCCCCCCCCCCAAGGAGAACAGAAAGTCAAAATAATGTCAATTTGACTAAATTTACATCATGTTTTTATCCAACACTATGACAAATCAAATTGACATTTTGATTTTTCTGTTCTTCTGGAATGTGAACATTAAGCCTATGCTGAGAATTACAAGTTTTGTACGGCATTGGATTATAAGATTATTGAACTAGCTTTAGCTGCAGCAATAACTTTAAATAATTTTTGATATAGAATCTTTTTAGAAAAATAACATTTAATCGATCATTATCGACGAATCCATATGATTGTTTTGACTGTTTTCGTAAAGAAATGACGAGTAGATGACATGAGAAGTGGTTGCGTATAGCGTATGTATGCATACACAAGCGTCCATCAGTCGCGATCTTGAGAGACAGACACTGGTGATCTTGTTGACAGAGGTGCTCGGTTTTCCTACGACTCTCTCTCTCTCTCTCAAAAATTTTTTTAGTTTATTTTTTTAAGGTTTGCAAATTATTTAATGACTTAATAAATTATCTGTTATTAATTAGGAATCGTGAAATATAGTGTTTTAACAAGAATGATATTCTAGGACATAATTATACACATCATTTTACACAAAAAAGTTTATATAAATGTGTCCTGTTTTAGGTTATAAAAATATAGCATGTTCAATTAAGAATAAAAACATTTATTATTTTAGTGAAACCAAATTCTATGAAACAATTAAACTTTAAGCACATTAAACTTAAATTTACAATAAATTTTCAAATATCACCACTGATTTCAATGTGGTGAAAAGGAGAATAAATTGAACGTGAATTAATTGCATATATTTTGGCTGTCGGTGAACGTAAAATATCAATTATACACATTATAAGATCAATTAAAAATTTAAAAGAAATTATAAATTATAAAGTCAATTAAAATATCACTTATACATATTTAAAAAAGCAATACGCAACTTACGAACTGCAAAATACATTGAAATCGGTGTAGGATATTTATATTTGAAAATTTATTCTAACAATAAACTTAAAACTTAATATAACTGTTTATGGAATTTGATTCTACCAGCAACAAGATAATAAATATTTTCGTTCTTAAGAATACAGGGTATCTTTATAATTGTCCAGAATAGGACATGTTTATATAAACATTTTATTTAAAATATTGATATAAAATGTTTATTTAAAATGTTGTACAATTATGTCTTAGAATACTAATACACATCAATACATTTCTCCTAAAACATCCTATATAATTCTGTGACAGTGTAAATTTCTCAGGAATTTGGTAACCGCGATATTGTAATTGGATAGTGAGACATCAATATAAATATTATTAGCCTCCTTCCTCTCCCTCATCTCACTGGCACTAACGTACACACGCTCTCTCTCTCTCTCTCTCTAGCTGAGAAAGCTAAATAAAGATTTATCAATCAATCAATCTCTCTCTCTCCCCCTCCTTCCCTCCCTCCCTCTCTCCCCTTTCTCTCTCTCTCAAAAATAAATATATAGATATTAAAATATGTATGTATGTATTTATTAAAAGACTTTCTTTGCGTTGTATTCCTATAGATAAGCTTGAATTGTTTTAACAATTTGTTTGTTGGAGAAAGTCAAAAGGATAAATTTTTATTTTTGATAGGAAGCATTTATGCACTGCCCTGTCTAACAAAAATATTATCAAAGTTAATATAATTATTATATTTTACATTGAAAATGATTAATTATTTATTTATTATATATGGAATTATTTATTTATAACCTGTACTCTATATTATAAAGTGTATTTCTTATTCAATAAAATAGTTTTGCGTTGACTTCAATTAGAAAATCTTAACATTTCTTAACATTGTTTTTCTTGTCTTCAGGAAAGTTTGGAGTGAAAGGAACATAAATATTTCAATCGTATTTCCAGAAGTAGGCATTTAAGGTTTGGATCGCATAGTTTTAAATAATGAGGAATATCTATCACCAGATATTGATCGAGCATAAACTTAACGATCACCAGTATCTCCAGTGTAAGTATAATAATTTTTTTCTTACCTGCATTTAATTTTTACTTAATCAGTGATGCCAAAACAGAAAGGAGAATTGCTTGCTATTTCAGATACAAGAAATATACGTGATGCTGTTACTTACAAACTGTTTGCAGCTGTACAACAAGCTGCGGCATGATGCTGAAGATTATGCTGAATATACCGATGCCGGTATAATGTTAGAAAAATTCTGCATATTTGCCGCAGAACTGGCACATCTGTGCGAACGAGGGTAACATAAAAATTTTATGAACTTTATGATTGACAGATTTGACTTTGTTAGATACTTCTCAGCATTTTCAAAGACATCACATAACTCTCTTATACAGTAACGACTTCCATTCTTTACGAGCTAAATTATTATTTGCGCTAAAATAAAACAAATTTTTTTCTATGTCCGTTTGATCAATTATTATCAGGTGAACGGAAATCTATATGTTTCAGGAAAAAGTATGAACATTTAATTATGATTAGTGGGAATATTTAAAAGCAATGATGAAACGTAACACGATGTCTGTCGTTACAAAATTATTTGATATTTGGAAGTATGTTCAGTTACAAAATGATTAATCTGTACTATTATTTAGTATATCATATTACCACACTCTAATGAAATTTTATTTATTATTTGTTGATAATGCTTCTCTGCTGTATAGATTGATATAATTCTATGATCTGGAATAACTGTCATTTTTACTGTCAAAAAAATGGCAAATATTTATTGCATCACTTTGAATAATAAATTTTATTAACAATACTGTCTAATGAATTTATACCTTCTAAAGCATTATAAATTATTTATGATGTTATTTACGATTATTTAAGATGTTTATTTAAAAAAGAAATAGAAAAAATTTTCTTATTTTCTAAGTATTTTCCTTCAAATTTTTATTCAAATTCAAACACATTTTAATGTTTAAAATTTAAAGTAAATTTGATTATTCTGGGATTCTTAGAATGCTTAGTTCTCTTTCTTTCTTATTTACATAAAATAAATTCAATCATAAAAAAAATTTATAATTATTTGTGTCAAATATCGGTTTCAAATATAAAATATTGAAAAAAAATAGAGGAAAACTAGCAAAAATAATTTGGATTTTATTTTTCGAAATCTTTTGTATTGATATAATTCCGTATATCAATATTAAATCCTTTATTTTATAGACTTCATTTAAGATAGATAAAGAAAAAATAAATCGTGACGTTAAATAGTAACACAAAATCTTTGAAGCATTTTCTTGTAAATTACATTTTTATTAATTAAATTTTCATGTATCTTTTTCTTGGAAAATATTAAACTTATAAAAATTTTTTGGTATCTCTTCAAGAATAAATGTACTATGATTTAATTGTTTAGTTTGAAAAAATACTAATAAAGAAAAGATGATTTATATATGTTGACTTTTAGTAATGATAAAAAGAATAAAAATATATTTTTGCTCTCTATGATAATTTTGCAATTACATTCCTCTCCTCCAAATGTTAAAGAATGTTGAAGAAAAATAAATTCTATAAAAGAAAGTAAAATTTATCCACATTTAAATAAAACTAATTAAAAAATTCCACAAGTAAAATTCTGATTTTAATACTTAAAAGTTTATGAGAAAAAGGTAAAATTAAAAGATGTAGTTATCAATAGCAAAGAATTTTTCCAAGCGTATACTCCCTCTATTGTGCTAACCTTCGATTGTTAACAGGGAGTAGAAATAAAATATCCGAAGAAACTACAAATTTTTTTCTAAATTTTAATAAAATTTTAGAAAATTTCTTTATTTTAGTAGGCAAAAAATTCTCTCCTTTTTAGTGGTAACAGATAGGGAGTAGATATCATAATTTATGTTTTCATACATAATAATAAATTATAAAATTTATTTATAATAATTATGTGTGATAGTGGAATTGCACAACTGAAAAAAGTTTATTCCTAATCATAGAATTTCATAAGTCAGTCTATATATGCAAGTTTATACATACAATCGAATGAATGCAAAAGTCACTTAAATATTAAATCTTACTGCAAATGTAATAATCATGTTGAGTGTGATAATCTGGATTGGTATGAATTAAAAGACTGAGGTTATGCTACTATCTATTCTTGTTCATCTTTAGAACAGCAGCTGTTCCTATGAACGCCTCTTGCTCATTACACGGTGATGGAAAAAACATTAATCACAAAACTGGCTCAAGTAAGTTAACAAACAACGGTATTTGCGATGCCTCGAGCACTGTTCAATTGTATCGATGAGGCAATGCCTTAATTATTTATTTATTTATTGATTAATTGCTCAGAGAGGATGGCATATGAGGTATTTTTGGGCGGGTCTTGTAATCCGACTACCTGGAGGTCAGACATAGCGATACCGACTCTTCAGAACCTTGGTATTACTTATTATAATCCTGTAAGTAGTTTATCTTTCTCATTTTTTTCATAATTGCATGTATGTGAGATATCACTATTGGATTTTGCAGCAAGTGTCGCAATGGGGTCCGGAATTAATAGCCCAGGAATACGAAGCTAAGCAGACGGCGCGAGTCTTGCTGTTTGTCATTGACAACCAGACACGTAATAGCGCGGGCATCATCGAAGCAGCTCAACTAGCAGCTACACGTAGCGATTCCTTGGTTCTTGTCATTTATCCGTATCGTCAGGGACAGACTATACTTGGAGAGACTGTTTCTACACAGTACGTTGTTTCACAGATTAATCGACTTAATTATAACTATTATTTGATCGCAATAATTTTTCTCTTATCGGTACATATCGGCTTATTTTTTAGGGAATATTACGATTTAATGAACGGATTATTAGTGCTTCAATGTTTAATGGAAATACAAAGGATACCAATATTTGAAAGTGTGTCAGTTGCCCTTCACTGTACGTCCAAGGTAACGATTTTAATTAATGAATAAATGCAATAGAATTAATGATTAATGTATATACTGTATATATAGATGTTACGCGAAAAGATCAATGTGCAAGATTGTATGGGCACCGAGGATGGCATCAGATCTATAAGAATCTCGCTTACTCAGAATGGAACGGATGCAATGTAAGTTACTAATTATCTATCTATATTATATATAATTATATTAAGTAAATGTAAGTAAAGATATAAATAAATATAAGGTAATTTAATAGAGAGAGAGTATCTTGACAGATAGTAAGATGTACAAGAATTAAAACAAACAATTGCTCAATATTCTTATTTGGAAATGTTTAATTTTGGAAATATCACATCATGTGTTTGATATCTGTTTAGTGTTAAAATCATATTAAAGGCATTAAAATTGACAAATGGATGAAATAATAATACTAGTTTGTATTTTTAATAGTTTATTTAAAAAAACAATTTAAGATATTTAGAAAATAAGAAAAATATAACAATGATATAATGATTCGACATAACAACTATTAACTCTGATACAGATTGACATGTTCTGGCACTTATTCTCAATATTTAGTCACTTAGACATCTAAAGAAATCGGCTGTAAGAGATGGTAACTTCTTTGGAAATGATATACTTATTCGATAAATAACACAGCATTTAAATAATTAAATAAATTTACTAATCAGACTATTGAAAGTTAGAATGGAAATATTATTGAAAGTGCTGCGTAAGATGCAAGATATCTGATAATAGATATAATATCTGAAGGGGATGAGTAAAGTGGGTTAAACTGAATAAAAAAAATCTTTTGTGATTGTCAACAAAAGAATTATTAATTAATAAAGATCTACGAGTCAGCATGTGTTCGCGCGTAATTCGGTGAGAAGAGACGGTCCAGTGTTACAGTTACTAAGCGTGTGGTGAGACAATGAGAGATATGCTGTATAAATAACAATAGCGATGTATGAACAACACGTAACGTTGGTTCGCAAATTTTAATTAATAACTCTTTTATTGTTATAATCGCAAAACGAACTTGTCTATGCAGTATTATTCTATTTAACACGCTCTACCCTCTATGGGTGTTACACCTATTATCAAACATTGTAAGAATATTTTCATGTATTTTTTTATTTGATATTATCTATTTATCGAAGATATTTCCGAACAAAAATATAATTAAGCAAGGATTGTTTATTTTGATTCTTTCTATCTCCAAAAGTTTCTCTGTATGTTTCTAAATCAACATTTGCAAAAATGTTATATGTAGAAATAACATTCGCATATTACAAATAATTTATAAAGATATGTTTTTACATGTGACAGAAAACTGCGAGAAATTTTTAACTCTATGGACATTAATGATGGCACTGTAAAGTTAGGGGAAGTATGTACATTTTTACATCAAGTATTTTGAGAAATTCATCAAAATGAATGAATGATCTTTATTTTCAGGCTTGGGTGATGTTGCAGTCAAGCACAATGTGCAACAATGTGTCTCTTTCAGATCTGCTCAGTACGATGAATAAGTCCGGTAATGTTCGCGTATCATGTTTTTATAGCATTTAACAGATGTTTTGACATTTAAAAAAAGATTAAAGTACGATGTATTCGCCATGCAGAAATCTACAGGACATTAGATGGATTTCCAGCGAAAGGTGATCCAACCGAATTGCGAATCAATTTCGAGCAATTTTGCGTTCTAGCCAACGAGTCTTCGTGGATGCGGACGAAGAATAATGGCATTTCTTGTGAAAGTGAGATACCTTCAGTATGGAATATATTATGTAGGAAGACCTCAAATTTCTTGCGCCGAGTTATCGTGCATCCTTTTAATCGTTTCCTAGGTATTTCTTATTTTCAACAATTGCCCACGATCTTTGATATACTCACTGTCACTACATTTTCCATTCGCCACCTGAACTTTCCTTTTTCTCACTTCCCCAAAATTGAGTATTCAGTTTAATCTATTTCGTAGAACAGGTCAAACAAAGAGCTTGCGTTCAGCTATCAAAGATTTAAATCTTTCAGATTGGACCAATTCTTTTGTACAAGAGTTTGACAAGAGGGATATCTATGTCGGTGTAGTCAGTAAAGATCTGTTCTGGTTGGAATCTTCCGCAGTACCATTGATAGAGTAAGTATGAGTAACCCAATGATTATCCTCTCTCAACCAGTTAAACATTGTTTCTGTTCCCATTTGCGATCTTCCAGATCGATGAGATTGTCTCTGTACCGACCATGCCTGAATGAGTATAACGTAAGAGTATTGCCACAAGAATTGCAGAAAATAAAGAATTCACGACTGATCCTGTTGATAGTGCCGCAGCATTCGCGTGGTATCGCCATCATGGCATTGGCAGCTTACTTGATTGGACTGCGCGTTAAGCTCGTCCTCTGTGTTCAAACTCTTCCTGAGGGTTCTATTGTGTCTGATGAACAAGTATGACTGATATATTTTACTAAAAAAAAAAAAACACTTTCTGTCTTTTCAGTCAAATAATAATAGAGGTCATTTTAAAAACGACTATGAATTTCCATTTATTTAATTATCACGACATTTCAGCCATGGGTTTTGATGCTTTTTAAGTGAGAAACTATACAATTACAAAGACATTATAAGATGTGCTATGTAATAAAATACATATAACCTTATATTATGACAGGTTTCCAACTCAAAAAGCACATCAAAAACGTGTAACCAATCATAAGATTGTCTTAACAATATAAGATTCTATACATTTTTTTATTATGTAACACATCTTATGATGTCTTTATAATTGTAGTTTCTCAACTGAAAAGGACCGAAACGTCATGATAATTAAATTGAAATTCATAGGCAGTTAGTCTGGTTTTAAAATTATTTCTGTTGATATATTTTACATTTTTTGCTCTTCTCCACACGAACATAACAGATAAACAATTACTATAATATAGTACATACTATAATATAGTATGAAATAAATATATTAGTATAATATAAATAACTCAACGCAGAATTATTTAAAACTAAAAGATCATCTTTAACAAATTAGCCAAAGATGGTCTTTTAAGCTTCAAGTGTCATATAAATTTGCAGCAGTTAATAGTGAAATTAACTTTCATATATTACTGAAAAGTTGTCTGTGTGACTTATAATATGTATATGTTATAGATATTTGTAGGAAAAATTTCTTTTTTACTACTATAATAGAAATGTTAATGATATCACATTACTTTCTTTTGATTCATTTAGCTAACTGAACAAGCCCGAAAAGATTACAACCGGGGGAGGATGTACCTGTCAGACTATGCAACGCGTGAAGGTGTACCTGTTTTTCATAATATCGCTGAAGCTCTGCAACATGCGATACAATTAGTTCAAAGTCCTTGTTGACTTAATTGCTCTTTACTGGTTTTTTTCTATCTTTTTCATACAAATAAGCTCATTCGATAACTAATTTATTTTTATTCTTAACAATGTCCAGCTACCATTTGAGATAATACGACATAAATATTATAGATATAACAATGATAATGCTATATTATCATTGTGATATTTATAAAAAACGATTATTATAGTTATAGTAATTCATATTGTTATTGGCTGCTTTTGCTAATATAAAATTACTTCTTTTCATCATGTCTCATTCTTAATCTCGTTAACATATAGTATTATTTTTGCACTTTCTGTTAATGTTGTTTGCTTATAGTATTATTACTATTATTATTTTTTAAGTTCTCGACAAAGTCAAACATGCAATCAAGATTTTTTATTTATGTCAAGATATTCTATTTATTATTACTTGTCAGAAGCACAGCATTTCTGAAGCAATTATTTTTACTTTGTTGACTGTTATCCTTTTATTTTTACCTTTAAAGAAAAAATACATATTTTATATTGGCTAATGATTCGAGCAGCTATTTTATTATTACTTAGTTAATTTTTTATTGCTATATTTTTCTCTTATCAAATGACATAAATTTAATTATTGTAGATTAGTAAGAAAAAAAGCGCAATCTCTCACGGTAGATGGACATACATGATCTTTCTCTCTTTTTTAACTTAATGTTTTTCGTAATGTTTTGGTAACGTGGTTGAGGATTGATTTGATATACGTGTATATAAAACTTATAGTTATTCTCTAACGATCTAATAAAATTATTAACTTTTGGATTGAGGAAGAATGAAAAATGAAGGATGTGTGGAATTTGCTTGTACTTTGAATGTGTGGTGTGTATCTCGGCTGAATATATATACATATACCAATACATACATGGGGTATATCATAAATTTGCATTATTTGATATTTACAACCACAAATATGAAATTTCAATTGTCATGGTTTTAATAAGCTGATAACTGTCTTATCCAAATCAGTGTAATATGAGCGGATAAGTAGATAAAAAAGAGAGACAGAACACAGCAAGAACGAGATATTTTAAGGGATGGGATTTAGTTGCATATTTCAGCTTGATTTCATTGCCTAAAATCTCTAAACTAGAAGTTATCTCATCCTCGTAGACATATTCGTAGGCAGGGGACGTATTGTATAATAAAAAGGAATGTGTGATCCCTTTGGGATTGTGAATTCCAGTGACCTCATTTGGTAGTTCTTAATGATTCTCTGATTAAGGATATAATTACGAGCATACACTGTCTAGGAAATAAGGTTAAGCTTGATTTACAAATACTAATAGAGATAATGTGTTCTTGTTACAAAATTCAAATACAGTATTATGTGATTGACTATGGTCGCTACTGTCGTGCATGTGCCAACTGAGTAAAACAGATCATCGACATATAAAGCAAGGCGATCAAGGAATATCAGCAATACTTCGAAGTATTCTTCTTCTCCTTTCTTTCAATAAAGATAGAAGAAGAGAAACATCTCGAGGTATTTGTAACGGCAGCTTGACCACAGCCTACATGGACGAAGTGTTAAACCCATATCAGATTACAGATTACAGATTAAGATTGGAATTGAATTGAAATTTAACTAATCATAATAAAGAAAACAAGTTTCGAGTTTAGTAAACTTTGGTCTGATCGATTGAATTTCAATTTAATCTTAAGGGGATCCTAAAGCCGTCTGTTTTACCGACAAAATACGGTCAATTAGAAATTAATACTAAACTTTTTTTTAACTACACAGAATTAAAAATCCTTCTCCAGGATTAAAGTATGCACGCAAACGAACACTGGAGGTACAAATTTTACGCCGAAGAAGGAAGTAATTACAAAATTACATTATATTTACATTATATTTATCTTCAGAGCAAATGTCAACTCGTGAAAATATCAATTTTATATAAAAATTTGGTACCTTTTCTGCACAAAACAGCTTGACTCCCGGTTCCGTTGAAGTGTCTACTTTAATCCTACAAAAGGATTTATCGTTCCATGCAGCCAAAAAAAAGTTTAAACTTTTTTAAACTAAAAAAAGTTTAAACTTTTTTTTGGCTGCATGGAACGATAAATCCTTTTGTAGGATTAAAGTAGACACTTCAACGGAACCGGGAGTCAAGCTGTTTTGTGCAGAAAAGGTATCAAATTTAAAAAAAGTTTAGTATTAATTTTTAATTGATCGTATTTTGTCGATAAAACAGATGGCTTTAGGATCCCCTTAATCTGTAGTCTGATATGGGCTTTCGATGGAGCCTCGATGGAGGGTTAGAACTAGGAGAGAAGGATTGGAGGTTAGTAGTCAGCATAGATTTCTATATACTACCCTAGATCGCTAACACGCTGTAGGTTGAAGTGAAGCCAAAACGTCATATGTAAGAAGTCCAAATGTGCCTCATAGAGACGTGTCATAATCAGTCAGTGCTATAGTTTGGTCATATCTTACTTTTGGACTTCTTACAAATGGCCATTGGCTTCACTTCTCACCTTAAGGGCTAGTAGTAGTAGTAATATATAGAAGTAATATAAAGTAATATATAGAAGTCTGTGGTAGTCAGACTTCAGTTAGTTTCGGCTCACGAATAATCGAACTACGATTGATGCTAATCATTGAAATGTAGTAAGACTAGAAGAAGCACAGGCCGTGTGGTTCTGTGTAAGCGAGATATCATTTTAGAGGATAGACTATCTTTATTGTACAGTTAGACCAAAAACTTCAGGGCACTAATAACTTAAGAAGTGCGTCTCTGAGCAACATTTGAAAAATATATCTGTTATAACTATTGAGCCTATCTATCAATGCTTATGCATAGACGCAAAAGGATAGAGAAAAATAGGTGGTCCTCTTACTGAATCTCAAAATCACTATCCACTTACAGGTTTTGCCTCTTTCAATCTTGCTACATTTCAATGCGACTAACTGCAATATTATACAGGAAGCTGAATATATCCGAATAGTACCGAAGTTATCCGGAGTTAACCACGAAGTCTGACTAGTTCAACCACTCTCCACCATGAATTTCACATCCCTGTTAAGCTAACGCTCCGTCCATTTGTTCATATATCAATCGAAGATAATTTATAGGTTTTCTTTCTCACATAGGATTCATCGTGACATCACACAAAAAGTGGGGATGAGACAACCTCTATAATTTAGAGATTTTGATCGAGTACGTGGATCTGTGTGAACGCGAATGATTAGAAAGTGAAGAGTCTTGAGTTCGATTCCATATATTTTCCCATTAAGGGAATTAGATTTAGTATTATTCAGTGAATTTATCTCGTAAAAAGTCTGAAATTAAACGTTTTAAAAAATAGAGAATAGAAATTCAGAGTAAATTTCAAAAAAAGAATTCAGAATATTGTTACGCTATATAACCCAATAGTGGTGTTGAAGATGTGTTAGCAACTCCATTCCAGAAGCCTTTTATAATTTATTATAAGAAAAAAATAATTAAAAATCCCGAAATCTTGGTCGATGCTCACTGTTCCCTTGAGTCCCCCTTTTGCAATTCTTATCAACAAGTCATTGGAATACACATAAACAAGGTGCGTGAAAATTCATCTCAGAAACGTTCATACTATAAGTATATATAATATATAAGTATATTAATATGATGGACTTGTAATCTCCTTAAACATAAAGCTTAGTTTGAATAACAAAAAAATTTTTTTAATTAAATTAAAATTATTTAAAAAAGTTCTAATTAGATACTTTATATTAAAATGAAGCATCCCACCTTGTTTACACGCATTCGATAGTTCATGTTTTACTAAGGCACGAGTGGTAAGAATGGGACAGTAGTAGCATTAACGAAGTCTGCTTGAAATGTGCAACTAATTCCAGCTCTGTTTTAAGCTATTCAACACCTGCATTGTTTGAAACCTTGCTCAGTAATTTTATTGGTCAAGAAACAAATGAAAAAGAAAGTGGCTCAAGAGAAAAATCGTTTTATTATATTTTTTTGTATAAATATTATATACTCATATACACACGTATTTTATCAAACATTTCTCTTTTTAAAATAAAACAGTTATTATCGTTTCTCATGTGTTTCCCTTTGATATCTTTTTTTTTGCATAAGATATTGATGCGTCAATTGTGTGTAACAGTGAGTAAAATGTTTTAAAATTACATACACTCATATTTAATTGTTAAGATTAATTTTAACTAATGAAGTCAGCCTTAAATGTGCCTAAATTTATATATATTATATCCCAATTGTGTTAAAGATACTCGAAATACGATAGGCTTAACACTACAATGCGTGAATAAAAACTTGGATAAGAGCCTTCTGAAATTATATATTTGTTTTTGCAACACTTTTTGAGCGAAATGATTTTGAACGAGCAATCACACAAATTGTATGAGTGTAATCAGCTGAATAAGTGATTTTTATTCGGTTTTCGGTCTATCATCTTCGTCATTTATACTTTCTCTATGATCTACCATTTTCTCTGTACTATCTCTTCCAGGGAAGTAGTACTTTTGTATATTCTTGAGAGATAACAATACTGGTATCATAGCCGGCAGAAATAGGGGAATGTACACGGCGTACCTGTAATATTGCAAAATTATTTGTAATGTTATTTAAAAAATATATGCTGAATTTTCGTAATGTCTTCTATTAATTTTATACAAATTCTATACGTCTAACAAGGAACAAAGTGTCAGATCAGTTTTGGAGAAATGTATATATATATTTTTTTAATTATCCATCCAGACAATTTTATCTTTATATATACAGGGTGACCCATTTTAACTTAGGCAGCCAAATAACTCGAAAAATAAGCACACTACGAAAAAATGTTTAGAATCAAAATTTCGTCATTTCGAGGGGGACGTACAATGACGTTAAAATCAGCCCCCCCACCCCTCCCCCTGGGCGGTGAGGGGGGGCAAGTTTGAAATCTTAAATGGGAACCCCTATTTTTTATTGCATATTCGGAATCTTTGGCTAAAAACACATACAATTTGTCTGAAACATTTTTCTCGATTCATGATAGATGGCGCTGTAATCGACGAAATTCAATTTCTTCGATTTCTCTTACTGAGAACCCATGCTTACGATTCTGCAATAAATTAACAATAAAAATACTACGTTTTCATTGTTAATACTCGAAATTAGTCTTAAAACAAACTTCTCATTATTTTTTATTACTCATTAATTACTTCTCAAGAAACTGCTTTTAGCGTAACCCAGGAACAACGACGTGGACGTAGCAGTTTTCTGTTCCCTTCGGGGTGCTTGATTAACGTGAGTCCCCTCGCCTCTCACAATTCGGGGTGCTTGAACGTGTGGTAACCCAGCCAGTGAAGGCAAGGTCGTGTGGTGACCCAACCAGTGAAGGCAAGGTCGTGTGGTGACCCAACCAGTGAAGGCAAGGTCGTGTGGTGACCCAACCAGTTAAGGCAAGGTCAAGTAGTGACCCAGCCAGTGAAGGCAAGGTCGTGTGGTGACCCAACCAGTTAAGGCAAGATTGCATTGTTATCAGCTCTCTCCACATGGAGGAGATGCTCAAAGTGTGCACCATTATTTTCTAAGGATAACAGTAATCGACAGCGAAAGTTACGTTGTACATTTTCTAGCATTAAAGGAGTTATAGCTTCACAAGCTCTTCTTATTCTTTCCATCATATTCAATCTTGTCGTTGGAGCTTCACTATACACTGCATCTTTAACGTATCCCCATAAAAAGAAATCAAGGGGGTTCAAATCCGGTGATCTCGGAGGCCACAGAACTGGTCCACCCCGCCCTATCCACCGATTTGGGAACCTTTGATTCAAAAACATCCGTACAATACGAGCATAATGAGCAGGAGCACCATCTTGTTGATACCATAAATTTAGTCTAACTGCAAGGGGAACATTCTCTAGGTATGCTGGCAAATCATTTTCGAGGAATTCTAAATACATTGGACTATTAATTGGACGTTCAAAAAAATGAGGTCCAATGACTTGGCCATTGCAAATGCCTACCCATACATATAAACTCCAACGATGTTGATTAAGCACCTCACGATACCAATGTGGATTTTCTGGTGACCAATAGTGGCAATTATGCCTATTGAGACTACCATTGCTGATGAATGTTGCTTCATTACTGAAACAAACATTACTAAAAAAATCTGGATTCTGATCTAACATCTCAAGAGCCCATCTACAAAATTGTACTCTGAGTACGCAGTCGGCCTCACTTAATTCCTGTATCAGAGTAATATGATACGGATGGTAATTGACTGATCGTAACAATCTATGTGCCGTAGTTTGAGGGATTCCCAGTTCTCGTTCTATTTGACGGGTACTAATATGGGGATTTTGATGAACCATAGCCAAAACTGCGAGCAATCTAGGGTCATTATTATTATGAAGTCTATTCCTTCGCCTTTCGCGATGAAGTGGATTATTACGAGATCTCCTTTCAATGTTTATAATTTGTTGATCAGTAGGATGGCGGCGATTTGGGAATCGCTCCGCATAAGTACGGGCAGTAAGTCTGTAATTTCTACCACATTCACCAAAGGTTATAAGAATATCGACTACTTCTGTAGGCGTATAATTTGCCATTTTACCAGAATTTTATCAGAGTACAAATGTTAAAAAAATACATAAACACTTGTGACTTTGGCACTAAATGGACAAAATTTTGGAGGGATACTTAGAGGAACTCCATCAGATGGAAAGTCCAAAATGTCTCGGTACTTCGGACCATTCAAGTTGCCTAAAGGGCAGGTTACGCTAAAAGCAGTTTCTTGAGAAGTAATTAATGAGTAATAAAAAATAATGAGAAGTTTGTTTTAAGACTAATTTCGAGTATTAACAATGAAAACGTAGTATTTTTATTGTTAATTTATTGCAGAATCGTAAGCATGGGTTCTCAGTAAGAGAAATCGAAGAAATTGAATTTCGTCGATTACAGCGCCATCTATCATGAATCGAGAAAAATGTTTCAGACAAATTGTATGTGTTTTTAGCCAAAGATTCCGAATATGCAATAAAAAATAGGGGTTCCCATTTAAGATTTCAAACTTGCCCCCCCTCACCGCCCAGGGGGAGGGGTGGGGGGGCTGATTTTAACGTCATTGTACGTCCCCCTCGAAATGACGAAATTTTGATTCTAAACATTTTTTCGTAGTGTGCTTATTTTTCGAGTTATTTGGCTGCCTAAGTTAAAATGGGTCACCCTGTATATATATATATATATATATATATATATATATATAAAATTAATAACTATGTATATATTATTAGCGCTCGAGGTCAAAAATCGGCTCCAACTTTGAACAAAATTCAAAATTTAATTTTTCTTTGTTTTTTAATTCAACATCATGAGATTTCAAATACATCAATATTTTAGCTTTAAGTCAAGTTATCCATGCACAAATATGAAATTTTGCCCAAAGTTGAGCCCTTTATCTTTTTACCTTTGATCTCGTCTTGAGCCGCAATGATATGTATACATATATACATACCCATACAGAACAAATCTCCAAGAGATGTCTTCTAGATGTTCAAAGAACATCTTATGTCCTAAGGACGTCTACAAGACATCCCGTGCGTGTGTGCGTGCGTGCGTGCGTGCGTGCACTTTGCGGAAATTTGGCGCGCTCAGTATTCTACATTAGATGTGACACACACACACATATTTCCTTAAAACCGATTTGATACTTCGTGAGTGTCCCTTGTAAGAAGAAAATCCACGAAATAGCGAAGAAAAACAAACAAATATATTTTTTCTATATATAGAAATTTTAACTATCTAAAATATTTCATAATTGTTTCTCGTTTTAGACAAAATGTTTCTTAATTTTTATACAACAAAAGTTCCATAATCTTTTAGAAAGAAAATATATGACTTTCTTATAGCATGTATACATTTTAGTCGAGCTTTTCTAAAGCATGATATTTTTAACATGATAAATTCGTCTAGTCATTTTATATAATTTTATATAAATATATTTTGTAAAATATATCTATTTTTTGAAGATTCAGGTTAATAATTTTATGTAGTAATAATCTTAGAGTAATTGATTTAATAAATGGAAATGCCTCTATAGATATAAAGGAGACATTGCATTTGAGAAAAATGTAAGTTGTAATGTACAATTAAAAAATATCGGTCACTCTATATAATTATAATTTCTTTTTTTTCTTCCAAGTTGTGAAATGATACTGTTTTCCTTCGACAATCTTTGTTTTCACATTTCAAAGTAAATCACATAATAAAATAAATTCACTTTTTTCTAAGATAATTTAATATTACTCACTTTTGATCCTCTGGAAAATAAAGAAGCGCCAAGAGTGTTGGGTCGGAAAAAGCCGCTTCAGAGATAATGAAAGCTTCTTTGCTAAGGATGAAACTACGCTCGAGATCGCCTCGTCGTAGATGCTCGGTGGACTCGTGCACCAACTCGAGTGCAGTCTTGATTCTGTTTCCTACTACGTCCGTGATAACGATATTACTGATCTCTTTGAGTAAACGCGCCAGTGATTGTAGAGTTAATTTGGCCGAAGTCAACTGTTCGATGGTACGATATCTCAATAAGGAATCAATTTCCCAGTCGCGTGATTTTAGTCCCACTAATGGCATCGCCGTCACTCCGTCAATATATTTCTAAAATTGTTTACTTCTTAAATTACTTACATTTTAAATCTTTGTATTCTATTAGTAAAAGATTATAAGATAAAATGTTCTATATAACACGTTATATATACACAGTATCTGACGTAAAAGTACCCAATCGGAAAATGGAGTAGATTGGGTTCTGAAATATTTCAGTGAATTAGTTAAAATAAGCTCTATACATGTGTACTATAAATGTGTACAAGATGTCTGATAATTATTAACACAGCATTATATGTACCTAAGGCGTGTTAAACTGACAATGAGTAGAAAAAGAATGAAAATGAATAGAAAAGTTCTCATTTTGTGATTTTCGTAATAATTAACAAGGAATTAATAAAATTCAGCGAATGAGCGTGCGATTTAATGACGAAGAGTGATAAAAAAGAGATAACCCAATGTCATGTGTTGATTGTTACCGATTGTGACAAAAATGAAAAATAACAAAGAATTTTTTAAATCAGTTTTATCTGCCACAAGAAGCAACATGATATTTATCAGATACCCTGTATTTAACAATATTTTTGTAATATAATATGTAAAGAGACATTGTTACCGTTTCTGGGATGCCTAGTAATAGTCGGAGTTGTGCTAGAAATATGCCTACTATAGCAGTTTCCTCGGGAATAACAGTAACTGTTTCGTTCTCTTGCGCGCTCTCACATGCTTCTGATGGATTAATCAAAACCACGCCGCCCCATCTATATTAATACAACGCTATTGAATAAAATAGTAATAAAAAAGTATTGAATAAAATGTTGATAAAAATTAACTAATTTCGAAATAATGTATTTAAAAACAAAAGTTTTTATAAAAGATAAATATATTATATAATTTAATAGAGACATAAGCACATATGCACACGAATAACATCTTGTTTTTCGTGTGCATATAACATAAAATTAAGAATATTTTTAATAATAAAAGAAAACGAATCATAAATTAGAATGTACCTCGGAGAGAGGAAGGCTTCCACATTACTATCTGTTCGCGATCTATGTCCGCTGCGAGTGTAAATATGTAGAGGCGCGTTGTCACACGGTACCATATAAGCGACCAAATTGATACATGGATAGAGACTAACCTGCGAAGCTAAAATTTAATCAGATATGCTTGGCACGTGTACTTTTTTCATGCGTTACAAACCTAATTTTTTCTCCAACGGCGTCACGAGCTGTGGTAAGACATTCTCACGTAAGGCGAAGTGTCTACGACTTGGGCTACTGTCGGGTACACGTCTGGGATTCATATCTAATGATAACAAGTACAGCCACTGCGATTTAACCGAAAAGTTACTCAGAATGGATAACTCGTCTAGAAACGGTTGTATGTATTCTGTGACAAGAAATTAAATTTCAATCACAAATGTGAGTTGTTATGCAGTTTATGCTAACTATTAAAATCATCAATGTAATGATAAACATTAATAATTTAATAAAAAAAAGGTCATTATAGATGTTTAACAAATTTCGAAAAGACTTCTGAAAATGTTACAACTCTCCAGACATTATCATTCAAATTTCTAGTTAATAAAATATTTTCTTAAATAAATTAATTTCGGTCATTATGAAAGATATTATATTTACAATTAGTAATATTTTTTTGTAAATTTCATGTACTCTGTTTCAAGTTTTTAAATCAAATTGATTATTTATTATTGATTATTACCTCGATTATTACTTATATTTTGAAATATAGTTTTTATTAAGTATATATGTTTCCAGCCAAAGTTGGAAATATAATATCATATTATTAAATTGAAAATTATAATCAACTTAATATTACTGATGCTAATAAGCATTTTATAAATCAAAAAATTATCGAGAAAATTATTGTTAGACATAAAATCTTGTCCGATGAAAATCTTCATCTATTTTATGTACATTATATTGTACACATTTTAATGGATATTTACTTAATAACTCTTTGAGGACGGTAACCACTATAAATTGGTCGTTCTCTTTTATTTCACAAATGCTCGATTTCCTAAAATCTGGTTTAGGTAATTTGGTAATCCTTCATTTGGATCTAACATGGAAAGTATCGGAAGTGTCCCCCTCCGATTTTGATGAGCTTCTAATATGTTGTTCTCAAGATCAAAGTAGGGAGACGTTTTTTTTTATACGTGCCCATACGGCCTTTTAGGGGGTGAAACACCCCTTTGAAAAAAATTGGTTTTTCTCTTTCGGAGCGAATATCTCCAAAACTAAGAAAGATAGAAAAAACATTCAAACGAAGTATTAAATGGCTTGATGAGTACTATGAAATAATGCAAATTTTTTTCTTTTTTTATTTTTTAAAAAATACCACCGTTTTAACTTTTTTTCAAAATTTTGAATTTTTGTTTTCACCAAATTAAAGGTTATTTTTTACGAATTTATCCATGTATATTAAAGTTATGTTGCGTAATATCATTTTCGAGAATTAATTTTAAACGCCTCCGTACATACGTTATTTGTGTCGGTCCATGCGCTCGATTCTTCGCGCAACGCATTTTCCTGTAATCAAAAGATGACGAATATACTTGGAAGATATATTCATATATAATCACGAAAGTTTTCATCACATATAGATTGAACACTTATACAAAATTTAAAACAAGTTTAAAGGTCTATAAGACGAATAATTTTATCGTTGGAAGAAATGTAAAATGCCGTCGCTTTGCGAACATCAGTTTAATACGTAACATCGTACATTTTATTGTGTACTCTTAATTAAATTGTGTGAACTATTAATCTTTGCAGTTATATAGATATTAATATTTTGAAAATATTGTTTGTTAATATGTATCTATTAATGTTTATATATATATATATACATATATATCGGTATATATATGTAGGATTTTAATTTTAATAATTAGGATGTTGATAATTGACTGGTTTTCTGATTAATCCTTTAATATAGTTAATGTTACAAAAAGATGTTACAAAAGACTCGGAATGACGAGATTCGTACAGCTCTCAGTAATTTCGTCCGTCTCGTCTCGCGGCACTAGAACGAGTGTGTCACCTTTGAATTCGTTAACGCTCTTTTTCCAAATTACCGACGAACAATCGGCAACCGTTTGACCCTCTAGAACATTCCTCGTCAAAAACAATTCGCAATGTCATGTGTATTGCTCGTGATCTAAATATTATATACTTTCTCTTTTTCACCTAGAACATTCCTGAATAATAAATAACAATCCGCTCGTGATCTGAACATTGTACGCTTTTCCTTTCGTCTAGAATGTTCTCGAATAATCAAATATATTAACGCTAAATATCCTACATATATATATATATATATATATATATAACGTTTATATATATTTTCATACAATTATTCTTTTATAGTTTTTGAAATCAATTAGTACATAAATTTTTATTTATTGTATTTTTTACAGCATTACGAAGAAACGTTTTTTAGTACTTCATATAACTTTTGTTTAAAAATCATAAAATACAAACGTACTGCATGTATATGTTTAAGTTGGTGATTATGTTTGTATTTAAAGTTCGACAGTGTCGACGCGCATCTTGTATTTAATTATGTACTGCGATTGCGCAGATGATTCGATTGACCAAAAGATCCAGGCTCGACCGTAAAAAGGCGAGTTAAAATTCATTTCTTAATGAGGAACGTATTTATAGTTAAAAAAAGTATGCTTAACATTTTTATTACTTAAAAAATAAAATAATATAGTTCGAGAATCTTTTCTTTGCCGGTAATGAAAATACAAAAAGGAAGGCAGTAACTGACCACAAGCCGGCACATACGATGTATCAATCAAAGTTTAATAGAACAACGTTTCGACCTCAATTGGGTCCTTTTCAAGTACATCTACAAACATGTTATGACAAAATGGTACAGACCAGTGATACAAAAATTAAAGGTGCTATATGAATTTGATTTACTTACATGGTATACCGTAGGATGAGTCCAAATTACATATTGTGATATTAAAAACGTTCGTCACATTAGATTTTAAGAGAGGTGAGAAACATCTGTCTTTAGTGACAGTGCAAAACGGACTAAGCGAAGTTCGGTATGTGAAACGTGGCGCAAGGACAAATTAAAAATAAATAAGTAAAGTTCAAAATTCTTTTCTTTGCCGGTGATGAAAATACAAAAAGGAAGGCAGTAACTGACGCTTGTCGTCAGTTACTGCCTTCCTTTTTGTAAATAAGTAAAATAAATATAATATCAAAAACAATGTAAAGGAACATGGATAACAAGTCAATGATCTAAAATGTGAGAAGCAAATAAATGAAGGTTGAGTCAAAAAATAAAAAGCAAAGCAAAGACGTCAGTAATGAAGGATGAGATTAAAGTAAAATATAAAATAACAAGTATAGGTGTGAGAGACGAGTCTAAAAAATTAAAAGTCAAAAAACGTTGAATTATGTATGTCAAAAAGTATGTAACATGTTGATAAGTCTATCATAAATTGCTGTCAAATTTTCTGTGTCCTTTTGAGAGTTAATAGCGGAACTACTATTTTTAATAAACAGCATTTCCGCTATCTCTCTTTTCTTTGTGTTCGTCTCTTTGTGTAAAATCTTAGGGTTGTCCCAGTCGAAGTCGTGGTCAAGAGATAGTCTGTGTTTACTGACGACAGAATGATAAGCGTCATGTTTTTTAACGTTATCCCGATGTTCCTTTAGTCGGGTTATAAGGTGTCGTTTGGTCTGCCCAATGTAGCACGCGTTGCAGTTGGAGCAGTCTATTTCATATACCAATTCGGTTTGTTTGAACATGCTAAGAGGGTCTTTACCTTTCCTGATGATAATATCTAATCTGTTAAAGATGGAGTAAAGAACTTTAATATTGGAGTTTCGTAGAACCCGTTCGATGCTGTTTGATACTTCTTTAGAGAATGGAATAACGATGCTATCTCTTACATCGAAAGGAACGCGAATATGGGTATTATGGTGTGTGTGTGATGTAACGCTTTAAGTCTTTGTTTAATTAGATAGTTAACTAAGTGACTCGGGTATAAATTGTTCCGCAAAATATCTTTAACAATGTCGATGTTATTTTTATGAAACCTCTCATTAGAAAGAAGAATGGCTCTGTCGACAAGGTTCTTAACCGTGTTTTTCTTATGTATAAACGGGTGATTAGAGTGAAAGTTTAGATAACGCGCAGAAAAAGTGAGTTTACGATACCAATTAGTTATAAGTACATTGTTGTCCCTGATAATTAAAGTGTCAAGGAAGGGAATTGAAGAATCATTCTCAAGTTCATGGGTGAAATTCAAGCGTGGATGATACATGTTAAAGACAGTAAGGATCGTGTCAATCTCATAAAATAATATATTTATTTAAATACATAAGTAATATAATGTAAATATAACAAGTATAATAAAACATTACTATTTTTTAATATACATAATTACTAATTATACTTTAAACATATATGTGTATATCTACATATTTATTATTCATACTTTTTAAGGCAAAATGCGATTCAATCCAAGGAACGTAATAATGTTGCTGTTTACTGCCTGTTTTTTAAGTAATAAAAATGTTAAGCATTAAGCATATCTTTTTTTAACTATAAATACATTCCTCGTTAAAACTTTGTTTGGATAAAGAAGAAATTTTATATTATATTGTATAAACATATACATGCAGTACGTTTGTATTTTATTTTGATTTTTAAACAAAAGTTATATGAAGTACTAAAAAACGTTTCTTCGTAATGCTGTAAAAAAATACAATAAATAAAAATTTATGTACTAATTGATTTTAAAAACTATAAAAGAATAATTGTATGAAAATATATATAAACGTTATATATATATATATATGTATATATATATATATATACAGGGTGTCCCTAAATTCGCGCCCACGGAGTACAAGGCGTGATACTTTAGGCTAAAAGAAATAACTTTTTCCTTTAGCAAAATTGCGTGCGATAAGTAGTTTTTGAAGGAGAGCAGGTTGAAGTAAACCAATAGGCGTTCTGGTGTAAGTGGCGCTCAGGGCCGGCGCGCGCGCTTCGCTCACTTGTATTTAATTCTTGACTAGTATTTACAAGTAATGTTAAAACATTAATGCTTTGTTATAATTAGTTTACTATGAATTTATTTTTATCTTAGTTATGATTTTATTTTAATTATTATTTTATTATTTTTATTTTTTTTTTTTATTATTTTTAATTTATTTTTTTTTTTATTATTTGTGTATGTGACCCTAAAAAGGATTGATTAAGAGTATTTTAAATTAACATTACTTGTAAATACTAGTCAAGAATTTGATACAAGTGAGCGAAGCGCGCGCGCCGGCCCTGAGCGCCACTTACACCAGAACGCCTATTGGTTTACTTCAACCTGCTCTCCTTCAAAAACTACTTATCGCACGCAATTTTGCTAAAGGAAAAAGTTATTTCTTTTAGCCTAAAGTATCACGTCTTGTACTCCGTGGGCGCGAATTTAGGGACACCCTGTATATATATATATATATATATATATATATATATAAACATTAATAGATACATATTAACAGACAATATTTTCAAAATATTAATATCTATATAACTGCAACGATTAATAGTTCACACAATTTAATTAAGGGTACACAATAAAATGTACGATGTTACGTATTAAACTGATGTTCGCAAAGCGACGGCATTTTATATTTCCTCCAACGATAAAATTATTCGTCTTATAGACCTTTAAACTTGTTTTAAATTTTATATAAGTGCTCAAGCTATATGTGATGAAAACTTTCGTGATTATATATGGATATATCCTCCAAGTATATTCGTCATCTTTTGATTACAGGAAAATGCGTTGCGCGAAGAATCGAGCGCATGGACCGACACAAATAACGTATGTACGGAGGCGTTTAAAATTAATTCTCGAAAATGATATTACGCAACATAACTTTAATATACATGGATAAATTCGTAAAAAATAATCTTTAATTTGGTGAAAGCAAAAATTCAAAATTTTGAAAAAAAGTTAAAACGGTGGTATTTTTGAAAAAATAAAAAAAGAAAAAAATTTGTATTATTTTATAGTACTCATCAAGCCATTTAATACTTCGTTTGAATGTTTTTTTTATCTTTCTTAGTTTTGGAGATATTCGCTCCGAAAGAGAAAAACTAATTTTTTTCAAAGGCGTGTTTCACCCCCTAAAAGACTGTATGAGCACGAATAAAAAAAAACGTCTCCCTATTTTGATCTGGAGAACAACATATTAGAAGCTCATCAAAATCGGAGGGAGACACTTCCGACACTTTCCTTGTAAGATCAAAAATACAAAATTAAAAAAAAAAAAGTAGATAATTCGGTCCATTTGGATTTTAAATTTTAAAATTCTGAGACTAGAATGGACAACGATTTCGAAAATCTCTTTAAAAACAAGGTCTTTTGTAAATTTTGTCAGAAAGCTTCTAAGGATTCCTAAAGGATTAAGATAAGTATCATCTAGATTTTCTGATTTTTCTTTTCCTTTTTTTCCACCCACGTATACAATCACAAAAAAAGGAATTAAGAGTTATTAGTTTCAAATATTAAAATTTACTAAAACAACTATTTAAATTTTCATATTTTTCTCCACGCTTCCCATAAAGCAAAATTTATCTGCATTGACTGCATTGTGGACTGTATGTAAAAAGCCTCTTTCACTATTCAAATAAGTTGCATATTTAAGTGCTGCAATTATGATGCTTAATGATGATTATTATTGATAATTAAATTTAAATACTAGTGAAAGAATCATCGTTGTGAGATATTAAATAGATGTATTGCGCAAAAAGTATCATGCGCAAGAAGTCAACCGGAAAAAAGCACTTCTAAATAATAAAAAGCTGTTCATTATTGAAAATTGTTGACATCTCATTATATGAATCAGAACAGTTGAATTGGGTAAGTATTTTACTGTGTAAAAATTTATTATAAAACTTTAAATTTTTTTTCAACATAACATTTTTCTGTTGTTTTATTATGATATCTCAAGAACAATAATAGATATCGGAATATTCCTGTTTTAATCTTTTTATAATTAAATTCTTTACCTAATTTAATTGTAAGTCTCACCCAGAAACTTTTTACTTCCTTCAAAAACATAAAAAGCAAATAATAAGATCATAATCGTGGTTAAATCAAAAGAAATCTTTTCTTTATTAGTTTCTAATAAACTAATATTTTTGCAATATTCAATAACGTATTTACTTTTTAAATTATTACTATTATTACTATTATAATTACTAAAAAGTAAATTTCTATTTATCGACTAATTTATGGTAAATGATTTATTGTACTTATTTTTTTCTTGTGGATTCAAAGAAAGATTTTCTTATCTGCTTTTTAAAAATGCTAAAAGAGTATTATATTTATGTTTGACATAGAATGCAATTATCTGATCTTATTTAATTTTACCAATTTGATACAAATGATCGAACTAATTCTTGAAATTTTCCAAAGATTCTTGCAAAAGATTCATATATATGTAATAGTCACATATTACAATGTAATCACATTATTTCAACATGTAATAGTTACGTATAATATTCAATTACCTTCTGTTACCATCTTGAGGTCCCAAACAATTTTTAGCTTTTCAGGGTCAGGATTAACTAAAGTGACTAGAACGTCGTATGCCCTACTAGCTGGGAATCGTCTTCTGTTTTCCTCATCTAAACTGTATATAGTAGGCTCCGCGAGCGCGTTTTTCGTCAATGCTAATGACTTATCATGCAGAATCCATTCTGACAATACTTGTATCAATTTAGCAATGCCTAGAGATACACATATTTATATTTAATAAGATTGTAAGAACTTCACTTTTTTTAAATTTATCAAATTCTAATTGCGAAATATAATATATTTGTTGAAATTTGACTTAATTAGCGAGCTTAAAGATGAATATTAAAATTGTTACACAATTCAACAGCAAAAAAATTAAGAAAAGAATGTAGCTTTTTGTAGCTTTTTGAATCTAACAATAAGTTTGAGTTTGGCGCCTCTGTGAAGTTGACACCGCATTTTCAAAAATCGAAAGTTTTATTAAGAGTTCCATTTGCACCCCAAATAGTTCTATAGTTCCTGATGGTTTTTAGAAATAGTTCCGACGAAACACTTAAAGAAATAACATTTTGAAAATATGAGGTGCCAACTTCCCGTAGCACCGCAACATGCAAAAGATGGCATTTAAACCACTCTATCTTATAGTTCTCAAAGAGTTTTACAGTTCCTGATACATTTTAACAATAGTTCTGGTCATTTAATATTTTTAAAAAATGTTTTAATCTCTGAGTTGGCACCGCATCTTTCGACAAAAATGGCTATAACTTTTTTGTTTTTAATTTTACAGCTTCGGGCCTTAATAACTTTCGATAGAACTCGTCGGGGTGCAAACAGAACTGTCGTCAGAATCGCGAAAAAAAATTTTTTTGGAGAGCACATATCTAAAAGTGGCCAGAACTTTTTTGTTTTTAATTTTACAACTTCGGACCTTAATAACTTTCGATAGAACTTGTCGGGGTGCAAACAGAACTGTCGTCAGAACGCCGGAATCGCGAAAAAATTTTTCTTTGGAAAAAAATTTTTTTTCGCGATTCCGGCGTTCTGACGACAGTTCTGTTTGCACCCCGACGAGTTCTATCGAAAGTTATTAAGGCCCGAAGTTGTAAAATTAAAAACAAAAAAGTTCTGGCCACTTTTAGATATGTGCTCTCCAAAAAAATTTTTTTTCGCGATTCTGGCGTTCTGACGACAGTTCTGTTTGCACCCCGACGAGTTCTATCGAAAGTTATTAAGGCCCGAAGCTGTAAAATTAAAAACAAAAAAGTTATAGCCATTTTTGTCGAAAGATGCGGTGCCAACTCAGAGATTAAAAAATTTTTAAAAAATATTAAATGACCAGAACTATTGTTAAAATGTATCAGGAACTGTAGAACTCTTTGAGAACTATAAGATAGAGTGGTTTAAATGTCATCTTTTGCATGTTGCGGTGCTACGGGAAGTTGGCACCTCATATTTTCAAAATGTTATTTCTTTAAGGCCCGGTTTTACAATCTTTGGTTATCTAGAAGTTAGGATTTAAACGAAGGTTAAGTCAATATTTATGTTTTACAATTGATGGTTATCATCAAACGTCTTAGTTAACTCACAGTTAATTTAACCCATACCCAATGCATAGGTTAACTAGACGTTACGCTTTTACCCCAACATAACCTTAGTTATGGATTACGACGTAAATGCTTACAGTAGTGATGAAGAAATAAGAAGGCCAAAAATAATTAGGCATCGGCCGAATTATTTTGAAGAATACGATGGACATGATTTTTTTACAAGGTTTCGGTTGTCCAAAAGAACAACTGAGAATGTGTTGAATGAAATTGAAGACATTATTTCTCATCCTACACATAGGTAAATACAATCATAAAATAATATTTATTTTTATAATAATTTTGTAAACTATATATATTTAGTAATTTTGACATGTTTTAGGCCAATTCTAATAGCTATAGCTATAGCTATAGATAGTACTGAAAATCTATAATTCACGTTACGTATAATATAAATTTTCAGTATTGGCAGTGAATTTCGGAACACAGCCTCTCAGTACTGGCAGTGAATATAGGAACGCAGCCTGTATCAAATAACGCAATCACGTTATACCAACCTCCGAAAAATAATGAAAAACCAATAGTTAGTTTACTATCGTCGTAAAACAATTTGTAAAACGCATTCTTTAGTTAACTCTCAGTTAACCATTGAGTAATGGTAACCAAACCCATATACTTAACCAATGATTGTAAAACCGGGCCTAAGTGTTTCGTCGGAACTATTTCTAAAAACCATCAGGAACTATAGAACTATTTGGGGTGCAAATGGACTCTTAATAAAACTTTCGATTTTTGAAAATGCGGTGCCAACTTCATAGAGGCGAGCCTTAGTTTTAAAAATACTCTAACATCGTAATTTAGAGAAAAACATTAAAGTTATATAAAAACTATTCTATTTCAATTGTAATTACAGTTGTTAAATTTTTAATATAATAAACTTTTAACATGCAATGTGTTGGGGTAATAAGAACTAATAAAGAACTAATCTTAATCTGGAACTATATATTTTCTATCTGGAACCCCTATATTTTACTCATTAAATAGATAATAAAATCGTTTTAAATAAATTCATCATAGATTGATTTGTGAAACAGAGTAATATTTCTTCAATCTCTTTTTTAAATCATAATATTTATTATAAATCGATAAAATAATATCATTATATAAAATCAATAAGAAATTTAATTTATACTTTTTAAAAAAGAAATATATAATCTAATGAATTTATATAGGAAGAAAAGAAGATAGCATTATAAAGAAATAAACAGTTTAGAAAATATATTAATAGAAAATGGAAAAACTTGGTTTCATGATTTAAATAGGTATGCTTAGAAGAGTAACTATTTTAGTTAATCGTCCCAGAATAAATTGTGTGATCTAAGTATAGTATCAAAGAAAAAAATATCGTAGAGGTGCTACAGATGTAATTGTGACTATGAATAAAGTGACTATAAATAATTTTCTGTTTCCCATGTAAATAATAGATATGTACAACTGGTAGAATAGGATAATACGAGTATAAATAAGTTGAGTATTCATTTTAGATGCGAGATCTATTATTGCACGATTTTACATAGCTTTCCACGCAAAGCGGGGTCCATCTCATATATCTGCTCCTGCTTTCAGTGTAAAATAAGGTTTATCGCAGCGTTTCATGTAGGTTTGCAACTTTATACGTAAAGCGTCCACGCAAAGTCTACCTTCGAGTGCAAAATGACGTCCTTTATCGTACGGTTTTGTATTCCAATTTTTAATTTTACGTAAGTTTCAAATTTCCAAACATTGGAAATCTACATGGAATTATACAATAATAGACTAGTTTCGTTTCGAAAACACCGAATTGAACGATGTGGATCTTGCTTCGCGTGGAAAGTCATGTAGAATTGTAACGGTGGAGGTAGTTTCATCCGAAAGCAAGGGAATGGAGTAAACTTCACTTTGCGTAGAAAATCCATATAGAACCGTAAAATAATAGATTTCGTTTCGTTAAAAATCATTAAGCTTAGTTTGTTAATAAATTGTTAATAAACAATTAAAATAGCTGAAACGTTCACAATATTACTCAGGGTGAGTAATGACTTTGATATGACATATCTTAAAATTATTTAAATCGGAAGATGGTCTCTTAACAATAAGTAGAATTTAATAAAATTAATTAATTAAATTAATTAAAGTAATTATTGAAGAGTCTACTTTAAATTATATGTGTCAAATAGACTTCTTTTCAAAACTAAAGATAATATTAAGAAAAAAAATGTAATGCAATAGAACAGCTCCAATATATTTTCGGAAATATGTCTATGGAAGAGACCACATGTGTCGCTTCAGAAATCGAGCCGAAAAGGGCAACTAACTCCAAGTACTGATATATACTGATAAAAGGAGAGCAAAATGATCGTCGAGCTCCGTGATGTTGCAATTTGATTGACAATTTTTAAATCGGAGCTTTAGCTACTTTCAAATAGTGCTTAGGATTATTTTTTTTAATACTTTTCCGTCATTTCGATTTGCAGAGATCTCAGCTGATTCGTAATCACCTAAAAAATCTATAGATATTGGTTTTCAGTGTAATTAAAGAAATTTCGGTTATATTGGATCCGCCATTTTGAATTTTGGGAATCTGATGCGGATTCTTTATTAGAGACCCGAAGAACTATTAGATATCAATTTTTATGAAAATATAATGAATTTTGGTCCATCCAATTGACGATTCAAAGGTTCTCGATTAGTACTTCGTGAATTACAGCCGCTAAGTTGAGCCCGCAACGTTCAATTTTCAAAAAGGCTAGAGTGCTAATGAAAGTAGACATGTGTACTCACAATTTGAACCCAAAAAGAGATTTTTTGGTTGAGCAAAATTTTAGACAGAGAGGGTGGCCCGTTTGAAAAAGAATGCTCCATATATACAGGGTGTCCCATTATAAAACATCCAGTCGAATATTTCGAAAATCAAGCCCGGGAGAGAAAAATTTTTCAGACAAAAGTTATTTGGTTTCGAGGGGCCCATAAGATGATACCATTGGTTTGACCTTGAAGAATTATTTGAAAGTTACATGAAAGTCACCTCAATTTTTTTAAATGGCATCCTCTATTTTTTATTACATATTCTTGTAGCTGACCTCGAGAGCTTTCCAAAACACTATAATAAAGTATTTTTTCATGAAGTATTTTCCGAGTTATAAAGCTTGAAATAATTTCTTAATTTTACATAAACTGTAAAAATGTATAACTGTAAATATGTAAAATTATGAAATTATTTCAAGCTTTATAACTCGGAAAATACTTAATAAAAAAATACTTTATTATAGTGTTTTGGAAAGCTCTTGAAGTCAGCTACAAGAATATGTAATAAAAAATAGGGATGCCATTTAAAAAAATTGAGGTGACTTTCATGTAACTTTCAAATAATTCTTCAAGGTCAAACCAATGGTATCATCTTATGGGCCCCTCGAAACCAAATAACTTTTGTCTGAAAAATTTTTCTCTCCCGGGCTTGGTTTTCGAAATATTCGACTGGATGTTTTATAATGGGACACCCTGTATATATATATGGGTTTGTGTGTGTGTGTGTGTGTGTGTGTGTGTGTGTGTGTATGTCCAAAATTTTTTAAACAAAAAATCTCTTTCTGGGTTCATATATATATATATATATATATATTAGGGTGGGCCAAAAAAAACTTTTAATTTTTTTTTCCTTAGATACTATGAAAATATCGTCCAAGATGACGAAAAAAAAAATCTGGTAAAGTTTGAGCTCTTAATATTAATATTAAGAGGTGGCGATTTGTGATTTTTGAATTCCTATTTAAATAACACAGAAATATTTTTTTATTTTCTTTGGATTTTTATTGTGTTTGAACGGATAATTATCTAGTAAAAACCAAAACTTATTCTTGTAGGGAATTCGACGATCTACAAAAAAGGTCTGATATGATTTTTTTTTATTTTTTTTTTATTTTTTGCTATTTTTTTTTACTTTTGAAAGAGTTGACTTAGCAAAAAATCATATCAGACCTTTTTTGTAGATCGTCGAATTCCCTACAAGAATAAGTTTTGGTTTTTACTAGATAATTATCCGTTCAAACACAATAAAAATCCAAAGAAAATAAAAAAATATTTCTGTGTTATTTAAATAGGAATTCAAAAATCACAAATCGCCACCTCTTAATATTAATATTAAGAGCTCAAACTTTACCAGATTTTTTTTTTCGTCATCTTGGACGATATTTTCATAGTATCTAAGGAAAAAAAAATTAAAAGTTTTTTTTGGCCCACCTAATATATATATATATACAGGGTGACCCATTTTAACTTAGGCAGCCAAATAACTCGAAAAATAAGCACACTACGAAAAAATGTTTAGAATCAAAATTTCGTCATTTCGAGGGGGACGTACAATGACGTTAAAATCAGCCCCCCCACCCCTCCCCCTGGGCGGTGAGGGGGGGCAAGTTTGAAATCTTAAATGGGAACCCCTATTTTTTATTGCTTATTCGGAATCTTTGGCTAAAAACACATACAGTAAGTCTGTAATTTCTACCACATTCACCAAAGGTTATAAGAATATCGACTACTTCTGTAGGCGTATAATTTGCCATTTTACCAGAATTTTATCAGAGTACAAATGTTAAAAAAATACATAAACACTTGTGACTTTGGCACTAAATGGACAAAATTTTGGAGGGATACTTAGAGGAACTCCATCAGATGGAAAGTCCAAAATGTCTCGGTACTTCGGACCATTCAAGTTGCCTAAAGGGCAGGTTACGCTAAAAGCAGTTTCTTGAGAAGTAATTAATGAGTAATAAAAAATAATGAGAAGTTTGTTTTAAGACTAATTTCGAGTATTAACAATGAAAACGTAGTATTTTTATTGTTAATTTATTGCAGAATCGTAAGCATGGGTTCTCAGTAAGAGAAATCAAAGAAATTGAATTTCGTCGATTACAGCGCCATCTATCATGAATCGAGAAAAATGTTTCAGACAAATTGTATGTGTTTTTAGCCAAAGATTCCGAATATGCAATAAAAAATAGGGGTTCCCATTTAAGATTTCAAACTTGCCCCCCCTCACCGCCCAGGGGGAGGGGTGGGGGGCTGATTTTAACGTCATTGTACGTCCCCCTCGAAATGACGAAATTTTGATTCTAAACATTTTTTCGTAGTGTGCTTATTTTTCGAGTTATTTGGCTGCCTAAGTTAAAATGGGTCACCCTATATATATATATATATATATATATATATATATATATATATATATATACATATATATAGGGTAAAAGTCCGGAAACGGTCAAATACTTCGAAAAGGATCAACTATAGCGAAAAATATGTAAGTATCAAAGTTGTAGGGCTTAATAAAATGTACCTAATAATGGCTAAAAATTTGACTTTGGATGGAGGACGAAGATCATATGAAGGTCAAATTCAATTTTTTTTTCCGAATGATCAACTAGGCTGGGAGCCTAAAAAATATAAACACAGAAGAAAATCAAGGATAGCTTTGTTTTTCGTGTCTCGAACTAGACGATAAGCCCGGCTTAGTTGTTCATTCGCTTTCATCGAACGCGGTTCATTCACGACGTAATGTCACTCAGTGCTCCCACTCAAAACTCTCACATACCCGCGCTTCACGATTACGCTTCTCGATCTTTGTATTAAAAAAAAAATACTTTGTATTTTAAAAACGCATCGCGCTCTCTCGCATCTTACTCGTTGCCTTTTCCCTTTCTTTTTCCAACTACAATTTCAAATTTCTTTTTCAAAAATGTTAACCGATAAAGAAAAGATAATGCTGTTTCTTTATCGAAAATTTGGAGACCGTATTAGATCATACAAAGAAGTAACTGATCTACAATTCAATGCTGCATATCCCGATCGCAATTTTATTTCTAAATCCACCATTCAAAAAACAGTGATACGTTTTTACGAAACAGAAACAGTTAAAGACCAAAATCCTTTCAAACCTCATAACTATAAATATACCTAGCATCACTTAAAGTGTACCACGTGGAGGTTGCCTGGTCGGATTTACACCTCTTTTGTGTTCGAAGAAAGATCAAAGGATGATCCAACCAGTCAAGGTAAAATCAGTTGGTGATCCAGCCGGCGGAACTGTAACTTTCAAGTCTTGTAACTCGAAAAATACTTAACAAAAAAACATTTATTTATAGTGTTTTGGAAAGGTCTCGAGATAAGCTACAAGAATATGCAATAAAAAGTAGGCAGTTCCATTTTAAAAATTGAATTTGACCTTCATATGATCTTCGTCCTCCACCCAAAGTCAAATTTTTAGCCACCATTAGGTACATTTTATTAAGTCCTACAACTTTGTTACTTACATATTTTTCGCTATAATTGATCCTTTTCGAGATATTTGACCGTTTCCGAACTTTTACCAACAACGCTGCACGCACGCACGCACGCATCGCACGCACGCACGCACGCACGCACGCACGCACGCACGTACGCACAGTACGCACGCACGCACGCACGCGTCCTGCACCATTTCGCCACACGCATCACGCACGCACGCACGCACGCACGCGCACGCACGCACGCACGCACGCACGCATCGCACGCACGCACGCACGCACGCACGCACGCACGCATCGCACGCACGCACGCACGCACGCCGTGTATACGCACGCACGCACGCACGCGGTGCGCACGTACGCACGTACGCACGCACGCACGCACGCACGCACGTATGCACGCACGTACGCACGTACGCACGAGCCCTCGCCCCGCGAGAGCCGCCGCTGCCGCCGCCGTCGCCACTACTACCACTTTGTCACTGCGTGGTAATCGTCTCCTCTCGGAGCAGAACCTCTCTCGGAGCACACGCGCAC
Organism: Crematogaster levior; assembly: GCA_901521435.1. NCBI lineage: Eukaryota > Metazoa > Arthropoda > Insecta > Hymenoptera > Formicidae > Crematogaster > Crematogaster levior. Next base: position 111,520 of record CABEGB010001018.1, read on the forward strand.
GAAGCGCACGCACGCACGCATCGCACGCACACGCTAGACCGCACGCAGCCGCACGCGCGCACGCACGCACGCACGCACGCACGCACGCACGCACGCACGTATGCACGCACGCACGCACGCACGCACGCACGCACGCACGCACGCCACTCGCACGCACGCATTCGCACGCAACCACGCACACGCGTCGCATCGCAGCACGAACCTCGCACGCACGCACGCACGCACGCACGCACGCACGCACGCACGCACGCACGCACGCACGCACGCACGCACGCACATATACATTTCTTAAGATAATTATAAAGCGTTGTGGATATAAATAAAGAAATTATATAACCAGTTTGCTGTCAAACATTACCCTTCTTTTTGGAATTATAAAACTATATTATATTTTATATATCTTTTTAGATTTTGTTTGTACGATTACTTTTATATTATTTACTATTTAATAATAATTTCTGAAGACATATTAGATCTTTAATATATTCTATTACATTTTTTCTGAATAGTGTCTCCAGTTTTGAAAAAAAGTTTATTTAACACATATCGTCTATTCTTTGATTTAAAGATTCTTCAATAATTATTTTAATTAATTTCATTAATTTCTACTTATTAAAGAACCATCTCCCGATTTCAATAATAAAGGGAGAATACAAGCATCGTCTTTCTATAATTGTTATAAATAATATTTTGTTTTCTGTTATCAGCACTGTAAATTTGTATTCAATTAATCGTGGTATGCGGTTTCCAAACCATTTTAAAGAAGATAAAATTCTAATAAAGTTTTAGATCAAGACGCATTGATTCAAGCGAGTTACTTTGGTAACAATTAACTTACTGGTTTCAGTAGAGAAATACAACGTTCTCTTAGAACCAACCAAAACAGCGTCATTCAAATTTGTTGCTTCCAGCAGTAATAAGTTACCTACGTTCAAATCGAAAGTTGAAGCTACCTTTTCGAGCTCATGATACGTGAAAGCAGACGCCAAGAGATTATTGGAAACTACCTGATACTTCACATCCAGTTGGTATATTTCTGAAAACCGAGAATTAAGATCAACAAAAAGCAAGCTTAATCAAAAAGAAATTTTACAATATTGATTTCTATATGAATTAATTTACAAAATAGGAAAGAAATGAGAAAGAAAGTTGGTACAATATCTACGCAAAAATAAATGTACATATGTATAAAAGTAGTTATATTAAAACATGTATTAATTAGAAGAAATTAAAATTTCGAAGTTAAAAAATTGTTTAATTAATAAAATTATTTAATTAAAAATTATTATTTGAATTAAAATTAAATAATAAAAATTATTTATTATAAAAATAAGAATATATGTATTACTATTTTCCTGATTAACACTCACTAATATACAGGGTGTATCAGGGTGGTTCTTATTTATACTACATCGAAAATTTAAAAAAAATTTTTTTTGTCTCACCCCTTAAAATGTTTCCATTTTATGAAAAAATAATTCCTATAAAAGTTTATTTCAATCGGATAACGGGAAAGAGTGCCGAAGAGCGTCTAAATGTTCTAAAATAAGGATTTAATTCTTATTTTAGACCATTTAGACGCTCTTCGGCACTTTTTCCCGTTATCCGATTGAAATAAACTTTTATAGGAATTATTTTTTCATAAAATGGAACCATTTTAAGGGGTGAGACAAAAAAAATTTTTTTTTTATTTTCGATGTAGTATAAATAAGGACCACCCTAGGGTGTATCATTTAAGTTGACACAACAGAATTTCTCCGGAATCATGTGAGATATCGAAATCATGTTTCCACGAGGTTGTATAGTATCGAGGGGAACATATTTTGATAAAAGAATGTTAACCTTGGGTGGAAGGAAAAAGATCGAATCAAGGTCAACTTTGTTTTTTTAAACAAAAACTTATATTTTTTATTATGGAATCTTATTCTACATGAAAAAAGAAACAACTTTTGTCGTAAACATTTTTTTATGTGACCTCTCTTTTTTAAGATATTTAGAGACATAACTATACAAAATTATTCAAAAATAACAACATTAGTTTCTTTTTAAAGAATGTTCATTACAATAATTTTAGCAACAGTGTAATATAATTTTTTATTACAAAAACGTCAGAATAAATGCTCAAAATGATTGATCGAATCTTTCATTCTACCAAATGAATACATGTATTAAATTTTTGCTTTACTAAATAGATGAGTCTCATACACACACACACGTCCAAATCTATTTAGTAATCTATCAACATATGTTTCTGATATTTATAAGTATCTTAAAAATTCTATAAAATATTCCACATGGGTTTGCGACTTTCCATGCGAAACGAGATTCATCCCACTTCACTCTCCCCCCTTTTTTCGTGGGAAAATGCGTTACACATACCACTGATCTTGGGGAAGGACCGGTGGTAATGTAGGACTCCCCGGAATAAAGTTCCGGGTATACCCACTAAAACCCCATGGTGACTGGCTTTCCGCACTGGAGGGCCCCGGGAAAAAAATTGTAAGCCTCCGGGACCCCACTCCACCTCCTGCTTTGACCCAAAACGAGGTCTGTAATTGTTTTGTTCTACATGAGTTTTCGACTTTTTAATACTCAAAATAACTGTATGTCATATTTTTCTAACTTTTTTTTTTATAATAACTTTTTAACAAATAACGACCGTCGGCTAAAACCTATGGAATGTTGTTTAGGGTCATGACCTTGACAACATATGTCAAAGTCAAGCTCATTAAAAGATGGTCCGTATATCTGCATAATTATCAGAAAAATTGTTTTTCTTATAATTTAAATAAATCTTTGTATTTAAAAAAAAATTGCATTTATTATAGGTCTATCCTTCATATTTTCCTACCGGGTCCATGTCGCGAAATCAACGCATTAGAATCCATCAATACACGACGCAAAACTGGTCATTGTTAAGTGAGATTTAAACGACGCGTGGCTCAGCGAACCTATCAACAAGTTAAAAAAAAGAAAGAATTTGTAAAACAAACTTATTAAAAAAAATAAAAATGCGTCGTTTAAGTCTGGCTTTACACATTCCTTTAACGTGCCGGAATCTATCGCGGTACCGATTATGCGCTTGTGCCAAATCAGCTGCGCTACATTCACTGTTATAGGCTCGCTACAATTACTGTTACGACTGTGCAGTCTACTCAAGTAGAACAGAAAATCAAAATAAAGTCAATTTGACATTACATTCATCAATTTACATCGTGTTTTGGTCATGATTTGGTCAATATGACGTCAAATTGACATTATTTTGACTTTCTGTTGTACTTGGGTATCCAATCTCCGCGTTATACGTGTAGGATATTTAGCGTTAATATATTTGATTATTCGAGAACGTTCCAGGCGAAAGGGAAAACGATGTTCAGATCACGAGCGGATTGTTATTTATTATTTAGGAACGTTCTAGGGGTGAAAAGAGAAAGTATATATTATTTAGATGTACGACATTGCGAATATTGTTTTGCGACGAGGATATTGTTTTTAGACGAGGAATGAGGGTCAAACGGTTGCGGGTAATTTCGACTATGAGAAGGGAGCGTTAACGAATTTGAAGTTGAAGGCACTCGTTCTAGTGCCGCGAGACGAGACGGACGAAATTACTGAGAGCTGTGCGAATCTCGTCGTTCCGAATCTTTTATCATCTTTTTGTAACTTTAATCATATTAAAGGATTAATTAAAACCAGTCAATTACCAACATCCTAATTATTAAAATTAAAATCCTACATACGTATTCTCTGCTGTACGCGTGCTATAATCGTTGTCCCGCCATCACTAAACGCACTGTCATACCCACGCAATACTCGCTGTGTTTGACGCGCTATAATCGCTGTCGTTCACGCTACAATTGTTCACTCGTGCAGTATATACGCTATATATACAGGGTGACCCATTTTAACTTCCCCACCGGATTATCTTGAAAGGAATGCACTTTCTGAAAAAAAGTTTCAGATATAAGTTTTAGTATTTTTCCCTGGCTATTGAATGGCGATATTGAATTTGACTTCGATTGTGAATGTGAAGGTCATTTAAAGGTCAAGTTAATTTTTTTAAATAGCATCCCCTATTTTTTATTACACATTCTTGTAACTGACCTCGAGAGCTTTCCAAAACACTATAATAAAGTATTTTTTCATGAAGTATTTTCCGAGTTATAAAGCCTGAAATAATTTCTTAATTTTACATAAACTGTAAAATATCTCATAAAATATTTACTTTTCGATGACCTTATCTCAATACTTTTATGCACAGAATAATGAGAGGAATCAATTGGTGTAAAGAAAACACATAGTTGTTTTTAAGAAAAAATATGTAATTGTTAGTTACAAATTGCATATTTTTTCTTAAAAACAACTATGTGTTTTCTTGACACCAATTGGTTCCTCTCATTATTCTGTGCATAAAAGTATTGAGGTAAGGTCATCGAAAAGTAAATATTTTACGAGATATTTTACAGTTTATGTAAAATTATGAAATTATTTCAAGCTTTATAACTCGGAAAATACTTAATAAAAAAATACTTTATTATAGTGTTTTGGAAAGCTCTTGAAGTCAGCTACAAGAATATGTAATAAAAAATAGGGGATGCCATTTAAAAAAATTAACTTGACCTTTAAATGACCTTCACATTCACAATCGAGGTCAAATTCAATATCGCCATTCAATAGCCAGGGAAAAATACTAAAACTTATATCTGAAACTTTTTTTCAGAAAGTGCATTCCTTTCAAGATAATCCGGTGGGGAAGTTAAAATGGGTCACCCTGTATATATATATATATACAGGGTGACCCATTTTAACTTAGGCAGCCAAATAACTCGAAAAATAAGCACACTACGAAAAAATGTTTAGAATCAAAATTTCGTCATTTCGAGGGGGACGTACAATGACGTTAAAATCAGCCCCCCCACCCCTCCCCCTGGGCGGTGAGGGGGGGCAAGTTTGAAATCTTAAATGGGAACCCCTATTTTTTATTGCATATTCGGAATCTTTGGCTAAAAACACATACAATTTGTCTGAAACATTTTTCTCGATTCATGATAGATGGCGCTGTAATCGACGAAATTCAATTTCTTCGATTTCTCTTACTGAGAACCCATGCTTACGATTCTGCAATAAATTAACAATAAAAATACTACGTTTTCATTGTTAATACTCGAAATTAGTCTTAAAACAAACTTCTCATTATTTTTTATTACTCATTAATTACTTCTCAAGAAACTGCTTTTAGCGTAACCTGCCCTTTAGGCAACTTGAATGATCCGAAGTACCGAGACATTTTGGACTTTCCATCTGATGGAGTTCCTCTAAATATTCCTCCAAAATTTTGTCCATTTAATGCCAAAGTCACAAGTGTTTATGTATTTTTTTAACATTTGTACTCTGATACAATTCTGGTAAAATGGCAAATTATACGCCTACAGAAGTAGTCGATATTCTTATAACCTTTGGTGAATGTGGTAAAAATTACAGACTTACTGCCCGTACTTATGCGGAGCGATTCCCAAATCGCCGCCATCCTACTGATCAACAAATTATAAACATTGGAAAACATTGAAAGGAGATCTCGTAATAATCCACTTCATCGCGAAAGGCGAAGGAATAGACTTCATAATAATAATGACCCTAGATTGCTCGCAGTTTTGGCTATGGTTCATCAAAATCCCCATATTAGTACCCGTCAAATAGAACGAGAACTGGGAATCCCTCAAACTACGGCACACAGATTGTTACGATCAGTCAATTACCATCCGTATCATATTACTCTGGTACAGGAATTAAGTGAGGCCGACTGCGTACTCAGAGTACAATTTTGTAGATGGGCTCTTGAGATGTTAGATCAGAATCCAGATTTTTTTAGTAATGTTTGTTTCAGTGATGAAGCAACATTCATCAGCAATGGTAGTCTCAATAGGCATAATTGCCACTATTGGTCACCAGAAAATCCACATTGGTATCGTGAGGTGCTTAATCAACATCGTTGGAGTTTATATGTATGGGTAGGCATTTGCAATGGCCAAGTCATTGGACCTCATTTTTTTGAACGTCCAATTAATAGTCCAATGTATTTAGAATTCCTCGAAAATGATTTGCCAGCATACCTAGAGAATGTTCCCCTTGCAGTTAAACTAAATTTATGGTATCAACAAGATGGTGCTCCGGCTCATTATGCTCGTATTGTACGGATGTTTTTGAATCAAAAGTTCCCAAATCGGTGGATAGGGCGGGGTGGACCAGTTCTGTGGCCTCCGAGATCACCGGATTTGAACCCCCTTGATTTCTTTTTATGGGGATACGTTAAAGATGCAGTGTATAGTGAAGCTCCAACGACAAGATTGAATATGATGGAAAGAATAAGAAGAGCTTGTGAAGCTATAACTCCTTTAATGCTAGAAAATGTACAACGTAACTTTCGCTGTCGATTACTGTTATCCTTAGAAAATAATGGTGCACACTTTGAGCATCTCCTCCATGCGGAGAGAGCTGATAACAATGCAATCTTGCCTTAACTGGTTGGGTCACCACACGACCTTGCCTTCACTGGCTGGGTTACTACTTGACCTTGCCTTAACTGGTTGGGTCACCACACGACCTTGCCTTCACTGGCTGGGTCACTACTTGACCTTGTCTTAACTGGTTGGGTCACCACACGACCTTGCCTTCACTGGCTGGGTTGCCACACGCTCTCACCCCGAATTGTGAGAGGCGAGGGGACTCACGTTAATCAAGCACCCCGAAGGGAACAGAAAACTGCTACGTCCACGTCGTTGTTCCTGGGTTACGCTAAAAGCAGTTTCTTGAGAAGTAATTAATGAGTAATAAAAAATAATGAGAAGTTTGTTTTAAGACTAATTTCGAGTATTAACAATGAAAACGTAGTATTTTTATTGTTAATTTATTGCAGAATCGTAAGCATGGGTTCTCAGTAAGAGAAATCGAAGAAATTGAATTTCGTCGATTACAGCGCCATCTATCATGAATCGAGAAAAATGTTTCAGACAAATTGTATGTATTTTTAGCCAAAGATTCCGAATATGCAATAAAAAATAGGGGTTCCCATTTAAGATTTCAAACTTGCCCCCCCTCACCGCCCAGGGGGAGGGGTGGGGGGGCTGATTTTAACGTCATTGTACGTCCCCCTCGAAATGACGAAATTTTGATTCTAAACATTTTTTCGTAGTGTGCTTATTTTTCGAGTTATTTGGCTGCCTAAGTTAAAATGGGTCACCCTGTATATATATATATATATATATATATATATACAGGGTGTCCCATCGCACTTGTACAAACGCTCGTGAGCAGGTAGGACACAGTAAACTGAACAGAAAAGTCCTGTACCATTTTACTAAATTCGCAATAATAAGCGAAATATTTAATATTAAAGTTAGGCGAATAAGAGCGCACCGAAGTACAAAGAAGCAAGCGCTCGAACCGCCCGAGCTATAGCACGCCCTAATGTGTCAACATTGGCTGCCCAGCGCGCGGCGAGGGGAAGGGTGTGTTAGCATGCCGCCCGTACATCGCCGCAGCCGTCTCTCGCCGCACCGCCGGGTAGCCAATGCTGACACATTAGGCTGTGCTAAAGCTCGGGCGGCACGAGCGCTTGCCTCTTTGTACCTCGACGCGCTCTTATTCGCCTAACTTTAATATTAAATATTTCGCTTATTATTGCGAATTTAACAAAATGGTACAGAACTTTTCTGTTCAGTTTACTGTGCCCTACCTGCTCACGAGCGTTTGTACAAGTGCGATGGGACACCCTGTATATATATTAGGGTGGTTCTTATTTATACTACATCAAAAATTTTTAAAAAATTTTTTTTGTCTCACCCCTTAAAATGGTTCCATTTTATGAAAAAATAATTCCTATAAAAGTTTATTTCAATCGGATAACGGGAAAGAGTGCCGAAGAGCGTCTAAATGTTCTAAAATAAGAATTAATATATTATATTTGTTATAATAATTAATATTTATTCAATCAAAAGCTCAGTTTTTGCTTGGACTTTAGTGCAGTACCAATCTACTAGTGAGCTTTACGGAGAATCAGTGGTAAAAACAAGCCATGGTAGCATGCGATAGCATGTGGAGGGGATGCAAGCACGTAGGCGTTTATCGGTTGTTTGCACATCCCCTCCACATGCTGTCTATCGAGACTTATTTACGGCATCAGAGCACTGCGGAGAATAGTTATGTGAAAAGAATTCTACAATGGCTTCTGAACGTAGTTTACGCAAAGACACATCCGTATATTTAATTGGAAATTATGCCTCACAGATTGTTGGAAGTAAATTACCATCAAAACATCAAGTATTAAAAGTCTTGTTTTTTAATATGCGGAAAGTGAATTTAAATTTACGAGAGAGTGCGAACTTAACAATAAAGGAAGTTATAGTTTTCTGGAAGAAGGCACGAATCCCAGCAAAACAAGAATACCATTGTGTTAATAAATTGGAATCCCTTTATAAAGAATGGAGAAATTTGCAAAAGAATTCCAAAAAAACTGAACAGTTTTATAAACAGAAAGAAACGCTCTTTATTTCGACTTTCGATGATATCTTTGACATAGCGCATGCCGATGCGCTAAACATGATAAATCTGAAAGAAGACAAGGAATTTTTAATTAATCAACGGAAGAAAGGTCGTCCAGGTTTCATGTACGGTATCGATGTAAAATTAAGTCAACAAGAGAAAAAGTCTGTTGAACGACAGAAACAATTTATGGCAAAGAAAGAAAAGCACGCCTCCGAAATAAAGGAAACAAGTAAGTTTTACTATAATAAATAAAATAACTCTATAGTTATTAATTATTAATTGACATTTAATAATTTATTATATACATGTTTTTTAAAGTGAAAATTGTCCAAATGTCATCTTCAGGAAGTTCAATAAACTCGGAACTGACTTGCGCAGATAGTGAAGTTTGTCAGAATTTATCAAAACTTCAAGAGGAAACATTCGAGTATTCTGTCTCAAAATTCGGCTGTGATGAGCCTGAATCCCCATCACAACTGAAGAAAATGAAGATATCATGTGCGCGTCGTAATATAATTACCGAGAAACTCGTCGCAGTATTGGACAAATGTCGAGTTAGCGATAGAGACTCAGTGCATATTTTAACAGCTACTGCTGAGGCACTGGGACACAGTGTGGATAATTTAATAATTAATAGATCGTCGATTTATAGATGTCGACAAAATTTACGTCAAACGAGAAGCGAAAATCTTCGGAAACGTTTTAAAGAGTTCGAATTAAAGGCGGCTGTCGTCCATTGGGATGGAAGCTTTTACCTGCTGTTACAACTAAAAATATGGTGAAAGACTCCCCATTATCATTACGAGCGGGAATACTGAGCAAATTCTTGAAATACCAAAATTACAAGCCTCAACAGGAAAGGACTTAACTATTACTATTTATGAAACGCTAAAAGATTGGGGTCTTACTGAAATAGTAAAGGCTATGTGCTGCGATACGACGGCGGTAAAAGGCTATAAGAATGGTGCCAGCATATTATTAGATTGTAGACATCATATTTATGAAATTATTCTCAGGAGTGTTTTCGAAGTAAAAATGCCATTGTTTATAAAGCCAAATGTATCAATTTTCAAACGTTTCCAACAAGCATAGTTTCGAATAAATTTGTTAGAATTTCAGCCAGCAACGGAAATCGTGCATATGAAGAATTTGTTGAATAACGATATTGACGAAGTTCTTACGTTTGCGAAATACAATCTACAGAACAAACAGCCGCGAGATGATTATAAAGAGTTTTTAGAACTGATAATTTTATTTCTTGGAGATACTCCACCTAGTGGAGTAGTTTTTCGTGTTCCCGGAGCAGTTCATCATGCCAGATGGATGGCGAAAGCTCTATATTGTTTAAAAATATTCCTCTTCCAAAAACAATTTAAATTAAATGCGAAAGAGTTAAAAGGAATATCCGATATTTGCGTTTTTATTATTAAAATTTACGCAAAAGCTTGGTTTAGAGCATCCTTTGCTGCCGAAGCACCTAATCAAGACTTTGAGTTTATAAAAAAACTTATAGATTATAAAACTATAGATCCGGATATATCTCGAATTGCACTGAATAAATTTAAAAATCATTTATGGTATACTTGAGTCCAGAAGTTATTGCATTAGCGTTTTTTGATAATAACATATCGTGTAATACAAAAAGAAATATGATTAGCGCTCTAAATCTTGTTGAAGATACTGACGAATCGGATATAATAGATGGATCGGATATAATAGACGGAACGTATCCGACGAGTAGAAATAAAAACAGATGACTATTCCAAATTAGTCGATAAAGGATTAGAATATTTTGTATCTGCAAAAACAAAAAAATTTTTTCATAGATTTAATTTAACTACTGCTTTTTTATATACGGATCCTTTAGATTGGCCAGAGAACGAAGAATTTAAAAATTTAGATTAGAAATTGGATTAGAAATAGTTAAAAATTTAAAAGTCGTGAACGATACTGCAGAGAGGGGGGTGAAATTAATACAAGATTATAATGAGTGTTTAACAAAAAATGAAGAACAAAAACAATTTATATTGCAGATAGTTAGTGATTATAGACGCTTTCCTGACTCTAAGAAGGAAACTCTGTCCCGACCATTATAATCTAATATACATTATGTTTAATTATATATTATAATAATCATTATGTAGACTTTTTATATTTATAATCTAAAAACTTCCTGAATATTTTACGGATAGAAGTTTTCATGTTTATTATTTAAAATACACATTTATTTTCGAAAATCAGTTCATATAAAAAATCAATCGTCCTTCGGCACCCTTTCCCATTATCCGATTGAGCTGAATTTTTACAGGGATTGTTTTTTTATGAAAAGGAAACCATTCTGAAACATGAGAACAAAAAAATTTCATATTCTAAAAATAAGGACCACCCTAATATATATATATTTCATTGCTTGCACGTATTATATTATTTATTGTACACGCTACATCTGCGGTATTGATCATGACCACACCTAACTCAACCTACAATCTATGTCAATCGCGCGTTGCGCTAACTCTGTATATGTAAATCCTCTTATAAATGTGGTTAATATAAAAATAAATATTTATTTAAGTTAACTCTTAGTTAACTTAAATAAATATTTATTTTTATATTAACTCTTAGTTAACTTAAATAAATATTTATTTTTATATTAACTCTTAGTTAACTTAAATAAATATTTATTTTTATATTAACCACATTTAGAGTTCCTCTCTACGAACCTTGGTATCCGACGAGCTAGTTCGCGTTCGTAATCAGCGGCAGGTCGTTTTAAATTAATTATTAGAAACTGTTTGTGGGATTATTTGGGAAAAATAGTAATAAGTATTTGTCCACCAGGTCCAGTTATGGAAATCAAGATTTATCAGTAATTGCTGAAATAGTATAAGTATTAGTGTGAAATAATGAAATAGTATAAGTGTTTTTAACTTTGTAACCTTGATATATCTTTAAAATGAAATTAACAACACACATTTATATCTTGAGGTGTGTAGTAAATGCAAAGAGAATATAATTTTTTGGTTCACATAATAGGATACACAGGTATCCTATTTTATTTTGACAGTATTATATAAACATTCTTTTTCTGAGACCCCATGATTTCTGTATACATAAGTTTTTGATACATAGGTTTCGTTAAATTCGAATATCACCTTAAAATTGCAAAATTCAAAAAGAAAGATCTGTTCAAAATAGAAACGTTAAACCAATTTTGTATATATAATATGTATACCATTTTGTACACGTTATATTAGTTTTGTACATATATATCGAACTACCTATACATATAAATATGTTACTGTAAATGTGCTAAATTGGTTGTTATGCATAATTACCAACGCAGATGGTAAATTATATCAAATTAATCACTTTTATCGATAATTTTCCATAATTATCGGAAGCTCCTTGGAAAAAGTAATAAATTAAGGGCTCAATTCAAGCGAGGTCGATATCACATCATGATTCATGTGAATATTATTAGAGCGGCTTCGTCCCTCCTTCATATTTAATTTACCATGTTTTAAAGAAAAGAAGTTCGTAAGAAGAATTCGAAATTACAAATATGTCCCCACATATCTTTGCTGAAGCAAATTTACTTACATCATTGTACAGTTTTACATGGATTTTCGACTTTCCACGCAACTTTCTGACGAAATAATGGTTTCGCTCTGAAAGCAGAGGGGAGGGTGTGGGATGGATCTTCGCGTAAAAAATTGAAAACTCATGTGGAACCGTATGATGATCGAAATAATTTCGCCTCAAAAGCAAAAAAAGGAAGTTCCATTTAAAAAATGTGATTTAGGTCTAAGAAGACGTTAGACCCAAATTTTGACCGGCCCATTTAATACCCCATCCTAATTCATGCAACTTTAGTTTCAAGAATTTTTGCTTTGTAAAATACATTCTTTTCGAGATATTTGTAAATACTTTGTATATATGTTTCGTTCTGATATGTTACTAACATAAGTAAGTTTACATAGTACTGATGAGCTTTATAAAAAAATAGAACTGGAAGTATGAAAAGCTAATAAACCATAATATTTTAAAATGCTTGCTATTGGAGTTATTCTGAATTTTACAATTTTATAAATATATTACAAATATAATAAAGTATATTTTTATTAAGTACTTTATTATAATGTTTTGAAACGCTTTCGAGGTAAACGACAAGAATATGCAATAAAAAATAAGGGTTTTTATTTAAAAATTTTGAAGGTGACTTTTACATGACCTTGATAACACTCTTCAAAGTCATGCTAATATTGTTACCTAATGCGGTACTAAAACAAAACTCTAAAACTTTTATCTGAAACATTTTTTATAAAAATGCTGTCCTGAAGAGATATTTCAGTGTAACTTTTAAAATGGGACATTCTGTATATACATATACATGTATCGACAATAACCGATAATAATAATAATATTAGGACCTTGAATAAGTTCTCGCTGTTTTCCAACAGATGATGTTACCAGAACTGTATGCGTGTAGTTTAAGATGGTAACACATCTATAAGGAAGTACTATAAGCAAGCTTGAAATTCAGTGTATGTCATTGCGCCAAAGTGTAAACAACTTTTATTTTCATAGTGTTAAACATGTCGAATTTCGTGCCAAAAAAAAGTATTTGCGAGGAATTTTACTGCACTACTTTATTCAAAAAAAATCTGCAGCTGAAGCACACAGAATTCTTGTTGAGACTTACGGTGACCATGCTCTGTCGGAAACAACATGCAGAGATTGGTTTAGACGCTTCAAAAATAATGATTTTGATGTTGAAGATAAAAAACGCTTTGGCGCACCGAAAAAGTTTGAAGATGAAGAATTGGAGGCATTACTTCATGAAGACTCATGTCAGACGCTAGATGAACTTGCAGAATCATTAGGAGTTGATCACACAACAGTTTCGAAACGTTTGAAAGTATTAGGAATAATTCAAAAGCAAGGACATTGGGTGCCGTACGAGTTGAAGCCGAGAGACGTCGAACGGTGTCCTTTCACGTTTGAACAGCTGCTTCAACGGCAGAAAAGAAAAGGTTTTTTGCATCGTACCGTCCCTGCTGGAAAAAATGGATTGAAATCGATTAAAAAATTTTCAATCAATTACAATGCGAAATCTTAATTCTACTTTGTAGAATTAAAGCGCATTAACATACAAAATATATAGAAAATGATTAAAAACGATTTTAAAAAATCGATTAAAATCGATTAAACATTCATAAAAATTTTAGCATTTTTATTGATATTCAATCTATTTTAATCGATTTTTTTTATCGTTTTTAATCATCTTCTATATATTTTGTATGTTAATGCGCTTTAATTCTACAAAGTGGAATTAAGATTTCGCATTGTAATTGATTGAAAATTTTTTAATCGATTTCAATCCATTTTTTCCAGCAGGGTTACTTGAATGTATCATGTATTAAAACTTTCGATAATTTACCATTTAAAGATATTAATCATTTGTACTTGATTGAATGTGAAAGTGATGAAAAAAATATACGCAGTATTAATGATGTGTTAGAAAAAGTTGTTCTCATTAATTCAAAAATTGGACGGTACATAGGTTTATTGTGCAACACTGTTGAATTGCAATAAAAAAATTATTATTCATTCTTAGAAGTCGTTTTTTCATTTGCATGCCATTTCAAATCTTTACACTATTATGTAATTGATACCAATTTAATTTGTCATAGGTAGAAAATCAAAATTAAAATTCGTTGGTTTCTACAATAAAATGTCTAATACAATTTACTTGATTATTAAAATGAATTGAATATGTAACAGAGCGTAGTCGCATTGGAGTTGATTAAAACGTATTTAGTATTTTACAATTGAATCGAATTTAATTTTCAGTAAATAGAATGTCAATTAAAATCAATTAAATGGCATAGAAAAATGTTTTTTTTTTAATTCTATTAAAGTAAATGGGAATTAAAAAGAGTAAAAGTAAACTAAAATATGCAATTTGTTTAATTATTAAAACAAATTGAAATACGTACCAGGGTGTTGTCGCATTGAAGTTGATTATTTAGTTATTTACAATTGATATGGATTTTTAATTATTATTTGGAAAAATGACAATTAAAATCGATTAAATGATATAGGATAGTATCTTATTTAATTCTATTAAAGTGAATAGAAAATAAGACAAATGGAATTAAACTAAAATAAACATTCGGTTTGATAATTAAATTGAATTGAGTTATGTACCAGAGACTAATTGCATTGGAGTTGATTAAAACGTATTTAATATTTTATAATTGAAATAAATGTAATTTATGTTGATAGAAAGACAATTAAAATTGATTAATATAATATAGTACAATATATTATAATATTATATTAAAGTGAATAGAAATTAAAACGAATAGAATTAAACTAAAATAAACATTTTGTTTGATTATTCAATTCAATCGAAATAAATACCAGAACGTAGTCTCATTAGAGTTGATTTAAACGTACATAGTATTTAATAATTGATATAAATTTAATAATTAGTTGATAGAATGACAATTAATATCGATTAACCAACATAGTAAAATATCCTATTAAATTTTATTAAAATTAATAGAAATTAAAATGAATAGAAGTACATTAAAATAGATAATTAGTTTCATTATTTAAATGAATTAAAATATGTACCTCAGCCTAGTCGCATTGGAGTTTATTAAAACATAAACGTAATTTATTGCAATTAAAATCTATTAAATATGTAATATATTGAAATCAATTCAAAATGATACCTTTTATTTCCTATTTTAATGTATAAAACTGAATTAAAACATTTTATTGATTGGATTAAATTCAACACGATTGAAATTTATACGTTTTTAGTATAGAAATAGATAGCATAAAAATATAGATATAAAAATTGATTCAATCCGATTAAATTTTAATCGACTAATTTCTGGTTGTCGATTGGAAATATAGTAAACTATTAAAAGTGATTAAAATTTTATAGTCGCATTGAAGTTTATTAAAACATACATAATTTATTGCAATTAAAATCTATTAAATATGTAATATATTAAAATCAATTCAAAATGATAACTTTTATTTCCTATTTTAATGTATAAAACTGAATTAAAACATTTTATCGATTGGATTAAATTCAACACGATTGAAATTTATACGTTTTCAGCATAGAAATAGATAACATAAAAATAGATATAAAAATTGATTCAATCCGATTAAATTTTAATCGACTAATTTCTGGTTGTCGATTGGAAATATAGTAAACTATTAAAAGTGATTAAAATTTTATCGATTTCAATCGATTTTAATAAATCTTTTCCAGCAGGGGTGACTAGCGATGAAAAGTGGATACACTACGATAACCCTAAGCGTAGAAAATCATCTTTGAAGTCGAGGCGATGTAAAATGTCCCGGTGCAGTTTGCCGTTCGTGATTCGGTAGTCCGGTGTCCCCGGGGATCGGCCTGCGTCAGTTGCCACTGCTTGCGATACCATGGGCATGCCGTTGCGACGATATTAGCGACCATCGGTTGTCGGGAGAGGGCGTCGGCTACCTTGTTTAGGGTTCCCTTTCGATATTTAATTTCGAACGAGTATTGCTGGAGTTCGAACGCCCATCGGCCGAGGCGTCCAGCTGGGAACTCGAGCTTTTGCAGCCAGCGTAGCGACTGGTGGTCGGTCACTACGGTAAAGTGATAACCTTCGAGGTAGCCCCTCATCCGTCGAATTCCCCATAATACCGCTAGGCATTCGAGTTCCGTCGCGCTGTAGTTTCGTTCGGCGGTGTTCAACGTGCGGCTCGCGTAGGCAATTACTCTTTCTCCCTCTGGGAAGTATTGCGTGAGAACGGCTCCTAGACCGGTGGAACTCGCGTCGGTCTGTAGTACGAATACCCTGGTGAAATCGGGGCATGCCAGCACCGGCGCGGATGTTAAAGTGTCCTTTAGTTTTTCGAACGCCGCCTGTTCGGGTGGTCCCCACGCCCACCTTGCGTGTTTCCTCGTCAGGGCGGTTAACGGGGAGGCTACGGTGGCGAAGTCCGGAATGAACCGACGATACCAGGACGCCACCCCGAGGAATTGCCGTATCTGTCGTACGGTCTGGGGCGTTGGCCATTCTCTGACGGCTCTCACTTTTTCTGGGTCCGTTCGTATTCCCTCCCGGTCGATCACGTGACTCAGGTACTTAAGTTGGCTGACGCCGAATCGGCATTTCTCGGGGTTCAACCGCAACCGGGCGTCGCGAAGGCGGCGGAATACTTCTCGTAGGGAGTCTAGATGCTCGTCAAACGTCTGGTTGCAAACAATAATGTCGTTGAGGTATACGAAGACGTGCGGCTCTAGTTCCGGCCCTAATATGGAGTCTAACAACCGCTGAAACGTGGCGGGGGCGGAGTGCAACCCGAACGGCATCACGCGGAACTGCATCAGCCCTTTCCCTGGCACCGTAAAAGCAGTGATCGGACGACTTTCGGGCGTGAGTGGAATCTGCCAGTAGCCGTTTTTTAGGTCTAAGGTGGTCAAATATTGTGCCCCGCGTAACTTGTCAAGGGTGGCCGCTATCTGCGGTAAGGGGTATGCGTCCGGTTCCGTGACCTGGTTCACCCGCCGGAAGTCAATGCAGAACCGCGGCTTTCCGTCCTTTTTCTTTACTATGACCACCGGGGAGCTCCACGGGCTGTGTGATGGCTCAATGATGTTATTCTTCAACATCTCTTCCACCTCTTTGTCGATGACGGCCTGCATGGCCGGGTTTCGCGGTCGGTATCGCTGTTTAATTGGTGGTCCTTTGATGACCCGGATTTCGTGTTGTATCTTGTCGGTCGGTCCTTGGACATTTTCGAATAAGGCGAGCTCCGTTTGTAGGAAGCTCTTTAACTTGACCGCCTCGGCATCCGAGCTTGCCGCTAATTCCGTGGCCGGTGCTGTTGCCGGGTGACTATGCCATTGGGGCGGTGGCGGGATACTCCTCCGGGTTCGTCCCCACAGATCCATGCCGATTAGCATGGCGTTTTCTAGTGTCGGCATGACTTGGAACGTATGGGTATATGTTCGGTGTCCCACGCGAATCGGGCAAGTGACAGTGCCCTGTGTGTGCGAGCTCGTGCCGTCCGCTAGCTGCACCTGGCCATCGGTCGTAATGACATTAAACCCCTCTTGCTCCAGTCGCTGTGCGGTGTTGGCATTGATAAAGGATGCCTCTGATCCGGTATCCAGCAGTGCCTCGATTGATCGTTGATGGATATGTACAGTCAGGTGCGGTCGCAGTGTGAATTTTATTCGGAGGGCCGGGGCGCGGCCGCTTTTTCCCCGGACCCGTCGCGGTTTTCCGGCGTAGGGTGGCACTCTTTCGTTAGCACGCCGTCTTTCCCGCACTGTGAGCAGAATTTGCGGGGAATTCGGCGACAATCGAACCGCGTGTGGCCGCGCTGTTTGCACCGCCAACAGCACTCCCGTCGGTCATATGTGGCAGCGGCGGCGGTGGCGGTGTGTTTCGGGGCGGTCTGTCGGGTTCGGCACTGCTCCTCGATTTCCTCGATCTCCCCTATGCGTCGGAGTAAATCTCCCGTCCGGCGTACGGTCTCCCGAGGTATGTGAAGTTTGAACCGCGGGTGCATATTTTCGTACAGATTATCGATTTGGTCAGCGCTGGAATACCCCCCGGCTCTACGCATCATGGTGCCCAGGTCGGTCGCGAATTTTCGGTACGGTTCATCTGGTTTCTGGAGTCGCGCCTGGATCTCGCGGACCAGTTGTTGTCGGTAGCGTCGCGGCCAGAAATATTCGCGGAAATCCTGCACAAAGTCCTCCCATTTGAGCCACTGTCCGCGGTTGTTCCGGTACCATAATAGGACCTCGCCCTTGAATAGTTCGGGGAGGCCGCTGAGGAGTTGATCGTCGCTTAAGCGGTACGCGGCTTTCAGCTCCTCTAGCCTTTCGAGGAAGGCTACCGGATCCTTCCCTTCGAAGTGACATCCCCATTTCCGTATCTGGTTTACGGCTTTTACGTGCGTGTGAGCATGATCGGTGGGGTCGACGGGCATCGCGGTCTGCGGGGGCGCGTTCGCGTCCGATCGTGGGGTGCGGAAGCTATCGGGATGCTGGGTCGCGTATTGGCTAACGCGCCGTCGGAGGTCCTCGAGCGTGCCCTCGGTCTCGAGCCCGAGTTTCTCGGCCTCGTCGACGAGTTCGCTCTTCGTGAGGCGGTAAATCCAGGTTTTCGGCATGACTTTTATCTCTCCGGTTCTCGTGTCTCGCGGTATTCTAAAACGGTCCCTGTTCGGGCGCCATAAAACAAGTCCCTTTTTCCGAACGCTCGTAACAGCTCGCCGGATCCGGGGTTCGGAGGGTTAATCGTGAGAAACGAGAATTCTTGAGATAAAAGATAGTTTTATTTCGCCAATCGTGAATTTAAATTACAAGACGCGATCGTGGATGATATATACAATGATGATGTGAAAATGGTATATTACAATGATGCAGAATGATGCACGTGATACAATATGCAATGTTTCGGGTTCCCGATTACCGCGATGGTGCTGGTGACGTTATGACAGGTCCCAATACGTGGGGCGCGCTGTAGTGTCGGACGTTGCGTGGTACGCGCGGTAGCGTGGTAAGTCAGCGCTCGCGGTATGAACACGCGGTAAGCGTGTGATCCGGTGGCGCGTATGAATGGCCGGCGCGTTTAAAAGGACCGCGTAGTTCGTAGCCGTAACAATGGTCGGTCGCGTCGCGGCGTTTGACACTCGTAGTTTTGCGCGTGAGGGCGCGGAATCGCGGGTGGTCGTGTAGGAGAGACGACCGGGCCGAGAACGCTCGGCGGTAACGGAGAACGCTCCGTTGCACTCTGGTCGGTGTCTCAGGAATTTGGCACGGGTGTTCGGTGCTGGTGCGGGAGTCGAGAACTCTCGACGGAGGCAGAGAACGCTCTATCCCACGTCCTGTATCCTGGTAGGAACCTGTGGGTGACAAACGGTCGAGAACTCTCGACGGAGGCAGAGAACGCTCTACCCCACGCGGCTGACACTGAGACAGGTTTTTGTAGAGGATGCGATCTACCGAGAACGCTCGGCGGAAACAGAGAACACTCTACTCCCTGGTGTTGTCGCTCTAGGAAACGGATTTAGGAATTGCTTGCTTGCTTCGGCTAGATGCTTCTGCTTGCTCGCTCCGGAATCGGTGCTTTACTAATTGCGGGCGCCTTTTTATACCCGACACGCGCTAATTACCACGGGAAAAAGAATTATCCCCGCCATCGGTATGCGCGTGCCGGGTATAGGAGCGGGGAGTCGGTTCCGGATCTGCTCGGTTCTGATAACGCGAGGCCGTTAGCCTCGAGCGTTATTCGGCGTATAATAGTTTTAAAAATAATGTGGGGCGCACCGCGCCCCGTTCTGCCGTTTGGTCGGATATTTGACCGGCAGTACGATGCTTTCTGGGGAGCATCGTCACAATGTATTATTAAATATATTATTTATTATTAACTATTAATGTTTTATTTATTTTTATTAACTGTTTTGTTAATAATATTCTAATTATTTTCCTTTTTAGTTTTTTTAGTGATTTATTTCACGCATTTAAAAGCTTGGTATAGTTTAAAAGTCGCGTAAATACACAATTTACGAATAATAAAATAAAAAATTCTTTATACCAATCATATTCTTACATATACATACATACATACGTGCGCGCGCACAGGGACGAGACACCCTACGCATGCGTGCATACATGCGTGCGTGTACGTATATACATATTATACAATGTCCCGTCTAAATGTTGTCACTGTACATAAAGAGATGGAACGGATTGAAATGAACGAAAAAGTTCCATACTGTTTTGCGATATTCGCAATAATAGTCAAGATAGTCATATTAAATGTTAAATCAACGAATGAAAGAAGCACTCGAGCTAAGCATGGCCCAGTGTAGCAATTATCGCCTGATAGACGGACACCCTACAAGCGATATATATGATTTATGCGCTATTATTTTCAGGTAATTTCGATTTTTGTATAAGGTGTAATAAAAAGAAATCCATTATTTTTACATTAAATTGAAGGCTTTATTTAGCATAGTTAGATTGATCCGATTTAGGTCAAATATGCACCGTTTTGTTCGATAACTTGTTGCCATTTTGAAGGTAATTTCATTATGCCTCTCTCATAGAAACCCTCGTCCCTATTGGCAAAAAACTGGGACAGTCGATTTTCACAAGCTTCTCTTGAGGCGAATTTTTCACCAGCAAAATCATTCGCCATAGACAGGAACAGGTGGTAATCACTTGGTGCCAAGTCCGAACTATAAGGTGCATAAAAACCTCCCAACCAAGCTCCCGGAGCTTCTGGCGAGTCACTATCGATGTGTGTGGCCTGGCGTTGTCCTGATGGAATACAATTCCTCTTCTATTGGCCAAAGCTGGCTGCTTCTGGGCGATTGCTTCCTTCAGACGGTCCAATTGTTGACAGTACAGGTCCGAATTAAGAGTTTGGCCGTAGGGGAGCAGCTCATAGTAGATGATTCCCTGCCAATCCCACCAAAAACACAGCAAAACCTTCCTGACCGTCAATCCTGGCTTGGCCACCGTTTGCGCCGGCTCACCGTGATTCGACCACGACCGTTTTCGCTTGACGTTGTCGTAAGTGACCCACTTTTTATCACTAGTAACCATCCGCTTCAGAAATGGGTCGATTTTGTTGCGATTCAGCAGCGATTCGCAGATGGAAATTCGGTCCATGAGGTTTTTTTGCGTTAACTCGTGTGGCACCCATACATCGAGCTTCTTTTTGTATCCAGCCTTATTTAAGTGGTTCCAAACGGTTTTTTGTGCAATGTTTAGCTCCTGGGCAATCGAAACAGTGCTTACATGACGGTCGGACTCGACGATTTCCATTATTTTATCGACATTTTCGACAATTGGCCTTCCAAAGCGTGGTGCATCTTTGACATCAAAATTACCGGAACGAAATTGACGAAACCAAAATTGCGCGTGATTGACTGTTACAGTATCAGGACCATAAACACTATTCACATTTTCAGCCGCCTGGCTTGCGTTTTCGCCTTTATCGAAGAAAAACTGTAAAATATGGCGTATTTTCTCTTTGCTGGTGTCCATCTTTGACGCGCGCTCAAACAATACTGAGTCAAGCAATCACAAAACTGTCTGAGAAGTTTTTTTAGTACAAAATCTTATCTTTCTAACGCCATCTAACGTAACCCGATCGCACTTATACAACGCGAGATACAGATTACTAAAGCCATCTATTGGAAAAATAATGGATTTCTTTTTACTACACCTAATAATACAATTTTTAAGCGATTTTCTTCTTGAAGACGTATTGTATAAAGATATACTCACCTCAATTCAAAATTAAAAATTTCATAAATTAAGTGTGCAAAATGTTAATATTATTTATTTATTATGATAAAAAATTATAACATTTATATGGGTGAGAGGTGTAATCAAGTGGCAGTCGTAGCTCAAAGTGATGTGCGTTGTCTTAACGAGCCGAAGAGTTTCAAATCCGATCAAGAATCGTCGGTTTTTATTCGATCGCTACTTCTTGGAAAAGACAACAACAAAACACTGAGAATATATTAAAAAAGAAGGAAAACTACCAAAACCTTTCAGAAGGCAACGGGAAACCACTGAAGTATAATTCCCTAGTTAAACATGATCAGTTAAGATAGCTATCATGTTGACTAACGTCCGTTAGTCGGATAACGTACTTGAAGAAGAAGAGAGAGGTGTAAGTACATGAAGAGATTTGTAGACACTTATACTTATACTTTATAATCATTAATGAAATATTTTAATATGTCTTATTTTCATTGTATAATTTTGAGGATTTATTACACATTTACATTTGCAATTTGTACGTTTGCTCTATAATTTGTCTCTTTATTTTACCTCTGCAATTATCGAGATTCTATTCATATTCTGGAAATTTACTGCTGTGGAATGTCCAACTACATTTTTTTCTTATAAATGTTGGTAATTAAAAAATTATTCCTTTTAAAGTATTACTTTGACATAGACAAGCATTGCATGTTACGGAATTTTGCTCAATTTTATATTAGTTTTGTTGTTGTCATATATTGTATTTCCAATATTATGAATAAATCTGTAAGGTAGTTACTAAACACAATAATCAAATAAATAAGATTAAAATAAAAAATATAGCAACAATATATTTTGATTTCTTTTTCCATAACTTTTGTAATCGTTTAAGTTATATGTAAAAATTACTACCGGTTAAAACTTTGAAATCATTAATTGAAAATATCTGTAATAAAATAAAATAAAATTTATTATAATAATATATATTTTATATTATTTTATTGATTATTTTATGATGAAATATATATATAAGAAAAAATTAAATAGAATATAAAATACTTAAAAGTTCTAAAAAAAATATTTTTTATAAAATAAAAATAAGATTAAATATTAAAGAATATTACATTTTTAAAAACTTTTCTTTGCCACTTTAAAAACTTTTCTTTGCCAGTGACTAAGAATAAACAGATTCCAATTTTTCTTGGCCCGTCTGGCCAAAATTGATTGTTAATTCACACTACATTTCGACCTCAAATTTGGGTCCTTATCAAATATGAGATCTTTTACATATAAAGAAGAAAAACGCAGAAGAAAAACGGACGCTGATATCTGTCTCGTTGACATTGCGCCCAAGCTACATCACGCTAGAAGCTAATATACATCGAGAACTGTCAGTAACGGATGAAAAAACATAATGATGGTCTTTCAGTCGTTAGTAAGCACCGAGCCTGTCAGTCTCATGATTTTGACTGGAAAAAACCAGAAATTTTACACAAAAAACCGAACACTAAAAAAAGAGAGATCGCAGAAATGCTTTTCATAAAGAAATATCACGATACCATAAATTACAAAATGATATTGAGGCACTCACTGCAGTGTACGACACGGTTATTGACACCGTCTAGTTTCCACATCAAATGCAATATTTGCAATTTCTTTATTGTTACAATTTTAGATGTTAATATACTTTCCATACCAATTTTAATTTTCGTGAACATTGTGGTGCTTGCCGTTTTATTTTTCCACACATTTATAATGTTTGTATGTTTTTACTGTTTGTTTAAAATCCGCGCCTCCGCGGACAGCCAAAGACGATCTCTGATTGGTCCGCGTCGTGACCACTTGAAGACGCCGGGGCGCTGGCAGTCGCTCTTCCCGATCCGTCGCCATTGTGTCCTTCTTCTGATTCGGATCGTCTTCGAATAAGGACGGTCAAAAGCTGCCTGCGCAGGAGAAGCTCAATCTCTTACGAATAGTGTAACGTAGTATCTGGCCAGACTTGTCTAGTAGCTGATAGCTAAGATTTGCTCGTTCGCGGACTATCTGACGAACATCATTCAAGAATCGGTAAGAGTTTGTTCGTTCGCGGATTATCTGACGGACATCATTTAAGGATCGAGATTCAGTTCGCTCGCAGACTTTCTGACGAGCACCATTCAGGATCCTACTTGATCAATCTCAAAGGACCTTCTTGCAGAAAGGTCTATTAAGCGTTCATTCGCAGAGTCTCTGACGGACACCTTAAACGATTCGTTCGAAATGCGCACTACGTGCGTAAAGTCGAACTAAGCGTTCGTCCGCAAAACCCCTGACGGACACTTTAAGAGTTCGCTCTTATTGCGCACTACTCGCCTGAAGACTGAGTGGTTTGACTCTCCACAGCTTTATGATCCCTTTTGTTCTTTTCTTTTATTTCATGGTCACATATTGAAAAACTCATAGACCTCATTATTTTTTGTCTTTACCTAGTTCTAGTAACAACTAAACAAATTCTTAATATAATCATTATTATATCTTCGTTATTGTTAGTATTGTCTATTCTCATTTATACTCAGAATTATTTAACGATAAGTCGCTTTCGCAAATAATTTTCTTTGCCTTATTCCATTAAAAATTATAATTGTTTGTACAAGTTCTATTTCTTTATTCCTTCTTTTTTTTTTTATTAAAGTTATCATATGCTTATTGTAAGTTTCCTTTGTTATTTGTTATTGAACTTTCTGTTATAGAAAGAGTAAATTTTAATCACTCAAAATTTATTACAGCCTATTTGATTTTCCTTGACTAACCGATCATCCGTCCTTCTTAATTTCTACACTGTTTGACACATGATGTTATTATACATATTGTTATTATTTAATATTTTATTTCTGACATAGGCTGTGTTTCATTTTTACTAGCAGGACGAGCAGGACTACAAATTTGTTCCGTTATAAGACTGTAGTGCACTGTAAGTAGTTGCAGTGCAACAGTATCTAGTTCCATCAATTACGTCATAAATAGTAACCATTTTGGCATTATTGCGGTTGAGGAGGTGAAGCAGTTACTGCACAAATATGGTGACGAGCAGTTCGGTAGAAAAATTTGTAACGATGCACCCCGAAAACGCATCGTTCCGCCGGACCGAACAACCGTCGAAAACGGCACACGGGACGCGGTGCGCCCCACAATATTTTTAAATCTCGATCAAGCGAATCGCTAGAGCCACACAGCCTCGCGATACCCGACGCCGAGCAATCACGGGGAAACCCGACCGCCACCGAGCGCGAGCGCGACGTCGGAATCATTCTCCCACCCGTATCCGGCGCTCGTGTTCCGCTGGCGGAGATAATTCTTCCCTTTCCCCAAATTTCGAGCGCTTTTTGAGTATAAAAAGGCACTCAAAATTATCAAGATACTGATTCCAGAGCTTGCAAGCAGACGCATTAAGCCGACGCTAAGAAGCTACCTAGATCCGTTACCCGAAAGCGATAAAACCAGGAAGTCGACCGTTCCACCGCTTCCACCGAGTGTTCTCGGTTGTCGCCTTCCTATCGCAAGACCTGCTCGGCACCAACAGCGAGAGAGTGCTCTGCCTCCGCCGAGAATTCTCGGCCGTTGCCACCGACAGGATCCTGATACCATAGGGACGTGGGGTAGAGTGTGCTCTGCCTCCGTCGAGGTTTCTCGACTCCCGTGCAAGCACCTCGCTCCCGTATGTCTCTCCCTAAGACACCGATCAGCGTGCAGTGGAGTGTTCTCCGCTACCGCCGAGTATTCTCGGTCCGGCCGTCTCATCCCGTTTCGATCCACGACTTTCCATCATTCGCATCGCGCCGCGCCACCATAAACGCGTACCGATACCGCGACTTAGGCACGGATCTTTAAGCGCGATCGGCCAATGTTATGGCAATCTCGGGATACCGCGTCGCGCCGGAACCCGCGGGCCTTTAAACGCCATTTATATAGCAATTCGCACATACCGCGTCACGGCGAAACACGCGTCCGCCGTGCACGGGCCGCGATCACCAACGGATTGCACTAGCGCGCGCCACGCAACACCTTGCGCTACAGCGCGACTCACGCGTGATATATCCACTCTGCGGTTTTGTATATATTGTGTATAGCATATTATAGTCCATCGCGTTTCTGTACATTATTGTATCGTCAACTAATCGGAATAAATTATCTTTGTCACACGTCGAAACACACATTGCTCAATTTGACCCAACGAAATTTGACCCCGGAATCCGAGCTAGCCCGAGCGTTCGTAAACGGGCCGTGTTTTAAATTAGATCTATTATATGCCAAAACGAATAAAACATACACATTATATATGCGGCCGAATAATTTGTATGGAAAGCTATACTAAATCTAACAATTCATCTTCGTCGGAATTATCATCACTGCTTTCACATATTTCTGCGATCGTACAGCACATTAGCATTTTCGTACTTTTATTCATTTTTTAAATTATTTTTTTCTAATCTTCTTTTGCACATAAATTACGATAAATGGTTTTGCGCTAAAAGATTAGTTGCAGTTTGCAGTGCACTGCAAATTGTTCCGAAATATGACATCACAATTTTGCTGACAGATTAAAATCAATTTCGAAACGGCTTCGGCAGTATACTGTTATGACGTTATTTCAACAGCACTGCCAGTATAAAAACGGACACACAGCACAGCTATAGGTTTTTAACATTGCGCATTGTAACAGTTACTTGTGAAATGTCGTGAGAACGCGAAGTGTCTCACACAAAGTAATGGTGCTGTTTTACTCATTAACTCTGATAAAGTCATGTTTGCGACAAAATATGTGAGTTTTTTAATATTATCAATTGTACACATTTTTTCACCCATTGACAGTTCTCGATGTACAGGGTGGGGAAAATGTACCGGGACACCTAAATAACTTCTGAACGGTTTGAAATATCGGATTGAAATTTACGGGTTTACAATAGTATCACACAATCTACCACATAACACCAAAAACGCTCATTTTAACACCCTCGGGGGGTGGGGGGAAGGGAGGCGAAAAAATCTTAAATGGAATATGGGATCGAGTGAGGGTTTGTTTGAAAGAGCTTTTCGAGACAAGAACAACGCGATGTCGCCGAGGTCTCTACGATTTTTTTTCGCAGAGTTATGATCATTTAAACATTGAGATTTCGCAGTAGCGGAGGGTGTGTGTGCGTGTGTGCAAATGTGTTTCACAGAAGAGACAGAAATCCCGTGGTTCGTCAATTCCACAGTAGTTAACGACTCCAAACCCCCTCTGCTGTGTGTGTGTGCGTGCGTGCGTGCGTGCGTGTGCCGGGTGTGTGTGTATAATCAACTAAGCATGTACGTGCAGGTGCGTATGTGCGTGCGTGCATGTGCAAGACGGGTGTGTGTGTGTGTGTGTGTGTGTGTGCATACACGTGTGTGCGTATGTGCGTGCGTGTGTGTGTGTGTGCGTGCGTGCATGTACGTGTGTGCGTATGTGCGTGCGTGCGTGTGCAAGACCGGGTGTGTGTGTATAATCAACTAAGGCAATTGTAGGGAGGTTTATATCAATTGTTCAAAATGTGCACCGTCAACTGTTTGACAACAAGCTATCCATGATAAAAAGATAAAACGGCATTTTGAATGTAATTATGAGGGATAAGAGCAGCTTCCTGAAGAATCCGATTTCATAATTCATCCAGATTTTGTGGTTTTGTTTTGTAAACTCTTTCTTTTAAGTAACCCCACAGAAAGTAGTCGAGAGGTGTTAGGTCAGGCGATCTAGGAGGCCATTCGATAGCTCCTCTCCTACCTATCCATCGCTCAGGAAACATTGTGCTAAGATAATGACGGACGTTCCTTCCGTAATGCGGTGCAGCACCATCTTGTTGAAACCATGTGTCCTCAAAATTGTCCCCCACGATTGCCTGTATTGCTGGAACTATTTCATGTCTTAGCATATCCTCGTACTTCGCAGCTGTTAAATTTCCATCGATGAAAAATGGACCAATGACGGCATTATTGAGAATACCTGCCCACACATTTAATTTTTGCGGATACTGCGTGCGTGTTTCTTCAATCCAGTGAGGATTTGCGTCAGACCAGAATCTACAATTGTGCCGATTAACGTTGCCATTTATCTGAAATGTTGCTTCATCTGAGAAAACTATGTTTGATAAAAAATTAGGATCCTCGTCTATTCTTTCCATCATCAACTCACAAAATTCAATGCGTGTATCAAAATCATCCTCATTTAGCTCTTGCACAAGATGGGCTTTATAGGGATGAAATTTATTATTTTTTAATATTTTAAGAACAGACGTTTTATCAATGTCATGTTGCAAAGCAATTTTACGACTTGAATCATGCGGATTTTCGATGAAAGATTGTAGAACATCCAATGATTTTTCTGGATTTATTGCTGACTTTGGCCTACCTAATACTGGACGATTTTTAACACTTCCAATTTCGTTGAAACGCCTTATCGTTCTCTCGACTGTAGATCTTGAAATGGCAGTACCTTCATTGCGAAAAGTTTCATTGAAAAGCTGTCTCACGTCATTGTACGATCTCAATCGATCGCCCTAGCCTCTCATCATCAAAAGAGACATGCGTTCTCGTTCAGAAAGACGTAACATCATTGACTGAAAAGATAAAAACTAAATAAACTAATACTTGGATACTCAAGTGTTAAAAGTTATTAAAAATACAGCGAAGAGTAAAAATCACGGATTGTGATACAGTAAACTGTGATGAATGTTCAAAAATTAACTCGAGAAGCAAAAATCGAACAGAACTTGGGTACGATCTAAGATTGAAATCAATTTCAACCGTGTTCGTGATCCAAACTTCGAGGAAGAACCTGGAAAAACGAAAAACTGAGACGTGCGCTGACAATAAACGGCAGTGCTACGGTTTTGGGAATAATTCATGTTTTGATTTATCGATCGACTGATTAAGCGAGCACGCATCAATCCCAGAGGGTGGATGCCGCTCCTTGAATTACGCGAACCGTGACAAGTACTCTCGGTACGCATTGCAAGTACGAAACAGTTTGACGCACGCACATACGTACATGCACACACACACACACCCGGTCTTGCACACGCACGCACGCACATACGCACACACACCCTCCGCTACTGCGAAATCTCAATGTTTAAATGATCATAACTCTGCGAAAAAAAATCGTAGAGACCTCAGCGACATCGCGTTGTTCTTGTCTCAAAATGTTCTTTCAAACAAACCCTCACTCGATCCCATATTCCATTTAAGATTTTTTCGCCTCCCTTCCCCCTCACCCCCCGGAGGTGTTAAAATGGGCGTTTTTGGTGTAATGTGGTAGATTGTGTGATACTATTGTAACCCCGTAAATTTCAATCCGATATCTCAAACCGTTCAGAAGTTATTTATGTGTCCCGGTACTTTTTCCCCACCCTGTATATTAGCTTTTAGCGTGATGTAGCTTGGGTGCAATGTCAACAAGACAGATATCAGCGTGCGTATTCCTTCTGCAGAGTTATATGTAAAAGATCTCACATTTAATAAGGACCCAAACCTGAAGTCGAAACATAGTGTGAATTAATAATCAATAAATTTGGTCAGATGGGTCGAGAAAAATTAGAATCTGTTTATTACATTTTTAATCAAAGTAACCACTCTTACATTTACATTTAATCATTTTTGAATTAATAATAAGACACTGCCTGATATATGCATCCTATGAGTAAATATAAAATATATCACTGGCGAAGAAAAAATTATTCATATAAATATAAAATGTCATCTTTCAAACTAATAATTTTGAGTTAATTTTTTTTGTAATAAATTCTTTATAGTGATTTAATTTTATGCTTATTAGCATAAAAAAATTAAATTGAGTAATGATTTAATCAATTGATTAATAATTTAATGATGTCGAGTTTACTGTATTACGCTCATTTTGTAAGCTGTAAAATAGATAAATATATTCACCACGCAGTTTTGCTGAGACAAAAAGTATATAAAATTTACACAAAGATAATATTAGGTTACAAACATATAATTTGATCAAAAGACAGCATTCTTTTTTTTAATTTAGCTATATTTAGTAATTAATTTTATTAATCTAACTATAAGTTTATTTATTATTTCTCTTAACAAAAAATTCTTTTATCCATTTTTTAAAATAAACCATAATTATGTACTGAAAAGAAGATTTAAGATTTCATGTTTTATTATTTCTTAAAATTAAATAATGTTATCTTACTACAGCTATGCTAAAAATGCAATACTTATTTACTTTCAAATTAAGAAATTTTAAGTAAGACATAAATCAGACTTTTAAGTAATTTTATCCAAATATTTTTAAATTTTATTTCTAGCTTTAAACTTTTAATCGGCAGCATATTATGTATATTATTATAAAGCTAAACGAATATTTGAAATAAATATGTGTAAAATTACAAGAGAATATATTAAAGTAAATTTTAAAGTGCTGTATAATTTTTATACATGTTTTTGAAAAAAAAAACGACTGTTACAAATATAAATAGATAATAGATAATATGATATATAATAATGTAAGTGGTATAAATTTTGTAATAATATAATAGATAATATAAATATGTATTACATTTTACTAGCTTATAGATTAATGCTAATATAAATATTAAAAATTAGATATAATAACATCTTATTTTACTTTTTTCACGTTATTTTAAAAATATAATTGAAGCTACTTAAAACCAATTTCTGAAATTTCTGTAATCTATATATCTGTAGATTCTGCATTTTCTAACTCAGTTCATTTTTTATACATCATTTTTCTTACGACAATAAGATTTTGATTTTAATATAAAATTATTTATAATTCTATTTAAAAATTCGACATGAATTGAGATGTTGTTTTAACCTGGATTGTTAAAAATAATCTTGAATTAAGAATTACGTACTCGAAAACGCGTCACTTACATTCGAAGCTCACTTGTTTTCATGTTCGTTGCTCGCTCAGTAATATCAAAAAGAAAATAGACATAGTGAAGCATATTTTTGCATATTTTTTCTTAAAAACAACTATGTGTTTTCTTTACGCCAAATGATTCCTCTCATTATTCTGTTCATAAAAGTATTGAGGTAAGGTCATCGAAAGGTGAATATTTTACGAGATATTTTATAGTTTATGTAAAATTAAGAAATTATTTCAAGCCTTGTAACTCAGAAAATACTAAATGAAAAAATACTTTATTATAGTGTTTTGGAAAGCTCTCGAGATAAACTACAAGAATATTCAATAATATATGGGGGTGTCCCATTAAAAAAATTCAAGATGACCTTGGTCTGACCTTGGCGACGCCATGCAAGGTCAACTGATAGATTCAGTAAATAGATCTTTTTAATCCTTACACTTTTGTCTAAAACATTTTTTGATAAAACTTATATTTTTCGAAATATTCAAGGGTTCCGATCTTTTTCGGACACCCTATGTATATATGTTAAAAACTTTTCCGCCAGTTCTGATACACCCTCTGTGTGTGCGTGCGTGTGTGTGTGTGTGTGTGTGTGTGTGTGTGTGTGTGTAGTCCCCGTTGTAACCTATATCAATTTTTCAACGTTTTAGAACGTAAAAATCAGTATGAGTATTGGATTGCCAACCGAGGGTTAATGAACAAAATTATAAAATGTAGATTTTTAAATAATGAATAGTTTTGGAAGATAAATGTTATATAAATGTTATAAATATTTATAAATATGTATTCTAAGCTATTACTGAAAATAATAGTTACTTTTTTCTGTAAATAAAATTTGATTTCAGACAAAACAATAGATAATTATCTGTTTTTACAACTTAATTAAAATGATGCGTAAGAAATATTAAAAGGAAAAGAAATAATGCTAATATATAATAATAATAATATAATATAAGCATATTCATCGAATGCATGTACGAATTTGTTATATATAGGGAAGGGTTGGAAAACCAAATTAGATTGTTGCCTAAATTGGACCATTGTCTAATTGTACTTTTTTTTTTTTTTTATATATATCTTAAACCATTCAGTAAATATTACTGGTTAGTGACACTGCTGGTGACGCAGCGACTCAGCCAATGAGTAGGAGTTATTTTATTAAACAATCATTATTATGTTTTTGTAGTTTGTATTATAATTATTACAGAGCTTAAGATGCTTTATAGAGTAAGAGCAAGTAATCAAGTTCTTTATAGTACACTTTACAAGCACCTTTTATTAGCTATTAATCACATGTAAAATATAATAAAACTAATGTTTAATTTCGTGTAGCGCCATCTTTTTATTTATGGGGTTTTTACCAGTTGCCTAAGTTGGACTACCGTATGTTTCCTTAATTTGACTGATTTATTTTAAAAGACGATTAGGAAAATTCAAATTTCTTTCAACTTCTACAATAAATAACATATTAGGTGATTGTGTCTGTGTGAAGAAGATATGATCCAGTATGGTTGTAGGTTGTGACCTTACACATGAGTCTGTCAAGGTAAAGCCCAAGATAGAAATATTTTATGTACAGACTGCAAATAGACTTTTTAATCATGTTACAAGTGTGGTCAATCATGTTGTATTATTTTTAACTTGTGTAATCGTCACTGCTAAAGCCAAGTTCTACTTAATTTAAGTCATTTTAATCATTTCTTTTTCCAGGTTGCATCTGAATGACCAGTCGCGAATGACAACTTCTACTTGAAGCAGTGGCAATCCAGGTGTATTGTAGTTAAGAATTGAGTTTCAAGTTGAGATTCAAGTCAAGTAGAATTTGGCTTTGTACCATAGTATAGTAGGAACAGTGACGACTATACGGGTAATTAAAGATAATACAAATTTAACAAAAAGCAACCGCAAATTTCGTCCGTTTGTCGGGCACATAGGTGATAAATAGCACATTATTACATAGCGCATAATGTATTCGTTAAATCTTGATCAAATAGGATTAGCAGGCTAGCTCATTTCTATCATTAACTGATATACAAATTTAAGATATAGAAAATAAAGCGCTGTATAAGATCGACTTAAATCTACTTTTTTATTACAGACATGTATGATAATGTACTTGCAATCCCAAAAAAGTGAAAGTAGTAATTGACATTTTCAACTCATTTTCAATATCAGCAGATTGCAGTATTTGAAATGGAATAAAATCACCATAATAAATTTTATAAGTTTTGTATAGAATTTTATAGAGCTTATCGTAAAGGAAGAAAAAGTAGCAGTAATATTGATCTCTACCATAGTTTAAAGTCTAGATTTAAAATTTTTTAAAACTATTCTCATCAATCTAAATTTATTATAATCTTCTCCCGAAATGTACCATATTATAGCAATAAATTGTCTTTCGCATTTTATTCTTACTTACCAGCGTTTGCAAACGCTCGCTTGATTTCATGTGCAAGCAATTCGGCGCGAATGTGTGAGAGTGCTGCGATAGTAATCTTTGTGGTAATTCTAATGTCTAGTTGTGACAATTCATCAATTCCGGCATAGGGAAGTGTAACACGAGGCACCGTTGTAGTGTGCCACCAGAGAGGCACGCCAATCCCCAATAATAATACTGCGAACGACACGCTTGCGTAAACCCTGTATTTTTCTGAAACATAAGATGACATAATATTCTGAAATTATGTATAATTACATAATAAACTAAAATATAAAAATATTTTTCTGAATAGATTATGAATAACGTATAACATTTTATGTATATGTATACATATAATAATATTTGTGTTGTATTTGTTTTTGTTTTGTTGTTTGTGTGTTTGTATGTGTATACTATATTTATATAAGGTGAAATATTTAAAACAGATCACCTGAATCACCTCTCATTTTAATGATAGGAAAAAATGTTTCATACAAAACTTGTTTCAAGGAAAATATCCAATAGAGGAAATAGTGATAATATGGAATGGTTTTTTTCTGTAATAAATTGAGACTAATAGTAACGGATCATACGATAACATCGTTTCTCATCTCTGAAAATATTTGATTTTGGTGGCCTGCAAAATGTTATATTTTTAAATTCAGTGGATAATAAAATTTTTTGTAAAAATTTTTAATCAAATTTGGAATTTAAAAAATGGAATGAGATATAAGAAATTTACGAGATGTAAAAATGACAATTCTTTCTTTGATCATCAATAGAAATGATTATTTTTAATATATACCTGTAATTTTTAAAAATATGTAATAGAAATTAATAAAATAAAATTACAAAAAGTAAAATAAATTTAAAAACATAGAACTTAATTCATTCCTTATCATATTTGAAACTCTGCAACTGTGAAAAAATCATTGTAATATGAGGATAGCAATATCATGAGTTTTCGTATTACCACTTCCGTATTACCACTTATTCACTATGTACCTTCTATGTTTGAACTTTATCTAAATATTCTAGAAACAGACTAGCAATTGCAAAAAGCAAATATTCTATTTTAAACACTGAACGTAGCATTTTTAGCAGTTTTTAGTAAATATTATTCCTTTATTAAGTGTTACCCTTATTATATACAGGGTGACCCATTTTAACTTAGGCAGCTAAATAACTCGAAAAATAAGCACACTACAAAAAAATGTTTAGAATCAAAATTTCGTCATTTCGAGGGGGACGTACAATGACGTTAAAATCAGCCCCCCCACCCCTCCCCCTGGGCGGTGAGGGGGGACAAGTTTGAAATCTTAAATGGGAACCCCTATTTTTTATTGCATATTCGGAATCTTTGGCTAAAAACACATACAATTTGTCTGAAACATTTTTCTCGATTCATGATAGATGGCGCTGTAATCGACGAAATTCAATTTCTTCGATTTCTCTTACTGAGAACCCATGCTTACGATTCTGCAATAAATTAACAATAAAAATACTACGTTTTCATTGTTAATACTCGAAATTAGTCTTAAAACAAACTTCTCATTATTTTTTATTACTCATTAATTACTTCTCAAGAAACTGCTTTTAGCGTAACCCAGGAACAACGACGTGGACGTAGCAGTTTTCTGTTCCCTTCGGGGTGCTTGATTAACGTGAGTCCCCTCGCCTCTCACAATTCGGGGTGCTTGAACGTGTGGTAACCCAGCCAGTGAAGGCAAGGTCGTGTGGTGACCCAACCAGTGAAGGCAAGGTCGTGTGGTGACCCAACCAGTGAAGGCAAGGTCGTGTGGTGACCCAACCAGTTAAGGCAAGGTCGTGTGGTGACCCAACCAGTTAAGGCAAGGTCAAGTAGTGACCCAGCCAGTGAAGGCAAGGTCGTGTGGTGACCCAACCAGTTAAGGCAAGGTCGTGTGGTGACCCAACCAGTTAAGGCAAGGTCAAGTAGTGACCCAGCCAGTGAAGGCAAGGTCGTGTGGTGACCCAACCAGTTAAGGCAAGGTCAAGTAGTGACCCAGCCAGTGAAGGCAAGGTCGTGTGGTGACCCAACCAGTTAAGGCAAGATTGCATTGTTATCAGCTCTCTCCGCATGGAGGAGATGCTCAAAGTGTGCACCATTATTTTCTAAGGATAACAGTAATCGACAGCGAAAGTTACGTTGTACATTTTCTAGCATTAAAGGAGTTATAGCTTCACAAGCTCTTCTTATTCTTTCCATCATATTCAATCTTGTCGTTGGAGTTTCACTATACATTGCATTTTTAACGTATCCCCATAAAAAGAAATCAAGGGGGTTCAAATCCGGTGATCTCGGAGGCCACAGAACTGGTCCACCCCGCCCTATCCACCGATTTGGGAACCTTTGATTCAAAAACATCCGTACAATACGAGCATAATGAGCAGGAGCACCATCTTGTTGATACCATAAATTTAGTCTAACTGCAAGGGGAACATTCTCTAGGTATGCTGGCAAATCATTTTCGAGGAATTCTAAATACATTGGACTATTAATTGGACGTTCAAAAAAATGAGGTCCAATGACTTGGCCATTGCAAATGCCTACCCATACATATAAACTCCAACGATGTTGATTAAGCACCTCACGATACCAATGTGGATTTTCTGGTGACCAATAGTGGCAATTATGCCTATTGAGACTACCATTGCTGATGAATGTTGCTTCATCACTGAAACAAACATTACTAAAAAAATCTGGATTCTGATCTAACATCTCAAGAGCCCATCTACAAAATTGTACTCTGAGTACGCAGTCGGCCTCACTTAATTCCTGTACCAGAGTAATATGATACGGATGGTAATTGACTGATCGTAACAATCTACCTGTATGTGCCGTAGTTTGAGGGATTCCCAGTTCTCGTTCTATTTGACGGGTACTAATATGGAGATTTTGATGAACCATAGCCAAAACTGCGAGCAATCTAGGGTCATTATTATTATGAAGTCTATTCCTTCGCCTTTCGCGATGAAGTGGATTATTACGAGATCTCCTTTCAATGTTGATAATTTGTTGATCAGTAGGATGGCGGCGATTTGGGAATCGCTCCGCATAAGTACGGGCAGTAAGTCTGTAATTTCTACCACATTCACCAAAGGTTATAAGAATATTGACTACTTCTGTAGGCGTATAATTTGCCATTTTACCAGAATTTTATCAGAGTACAAATGTTAAAAAAATACATAAACACTTGTGACTTTGGCACTAAATGGACAAAATTTTGGAGGGATACTTAGAGGAACTCCATCAGATGGAAAGTCCAAAATGTCTCGGTACTTCGGACCATTCAAGTTGCCTAAAGGGCAGGTTACGCTAAAAGCAGTTTCTTGAGAAGTAATTAATGAGTAATAAAAAATAATGAGAAGTTTGTTTTAAGACTAATTTCGAGTATTAACAATGAAAACGTAGTATTTTTATTGTTAATTTATTGCAGAATCGTAAGCATGGGTTCTCAGTAAGAGAAATCGAAGAAATTGAATTTCGTCGATTACAGCGCCATCTATCATGAATCGAGAAAAATGTTTCAGACAAATTGTATGTGTTTTTAGCCAAAGATTCCGAATATGCAATAAAAAATAGAGATTCCCATTTAAGATTTCAAACTTGCCCCCCTCACCGCCCAGGGGGAGGGGTGGGGAGGCTGATTTTAACGTCATTGTACGTCCCCCTCGAAATGACGAAATTTTGATTCTAAACATTTTTTCGTAGTGTGCTTATTTTTCGAGTTATTTGGCTGCCTAAGTTAAAATGGGTCACCCTGTATATTGTTGCGCCTCCGCGCCGGTCGCTCCAACACAGGCACACACTCACAAACACACGCGGACTCTCCGCCAAGGCGGAATTAGCACTCGAAGTTTTTTAAAGGAACTCTTTATTAATTACAAGAACGAGATACAAAGAACACGTCCGTTCTTTTAGAAAGATCAGACATAAAGACGCCGATCGCTGTTAGACAAGCGACGGCCCGTTGCCAGGGAACGTTCTCTCTTCAAAACGCTTCAGGTGGCGCGAGCGGATGCAACAATATATAAGAACTTATTTTTTAAAAACGAGCTGATTCTTACCTTGTAAAAATTTTGTGATGAAAGAGAGATAATTACGATCTATCTTTTCACAATCTTTTGATCAACAACGATGTTCTGTTAACCTATCCTGGAATCCCCAGTATTAACTATTTATTAAATATTTGTAGCGAGTTACTGTTAGAAAGCTCTTGTGTAATTTTAAGCAATTCCCATATTACAACTTTCACTCATATTACTACCATCTCCTCTATCTTTTTTATTTATCCCTTAATAGAATAGGTACTTTAAAATGAGTATGATGATATATATATTACATATTATATATGTATGTACGAGCGCGCTTCCCTCGTTCCTCTTGGCGTATTCGACAACGAAGAAGAGAAAAGGAAACGTACGCGCGCACGCACGCACGCACGCACGCACGGCACGTACGCACGTACGCACGCACGCACGCACGTAAGGCGCTCTAGCCGTCCCGCGCGGACTCGACGGATCCGCTTGGATCCACCTTCTCGGGTGGCGTGACGTGATGTAACCACGCGCGCAACGCCGAGAGAAACGCGTCGGTCTCGTTCCTCGTAAGAGCCACGACGGCGTTGGCAC
The DNA here is from genome assembly GCA_901521435.1 of Crematogaster levior. Classification (NCBI taxonomy): domain Eukaryota; kingdom Metazoa; phylum Arthropoda; class Insecta; order Hymenoptera; family Formicidae; genus Crematogaster; species Crematogaster levior. The sequence goes on from CABEGB010001018.1 coordinate 149,360, forward strand.
GACGCGAAAGACGCACGCACGCACGCACGCACACGCCAACGTCTCCCACCCTACATTCTCCTCTCTCGTTAACTCGTACTCGACGCGTGACACGCACGCACGCACGCAAACTACGCTTCACACACACACATACATATAATATGTGATATATGTATCATCATACTCATTTTAAAACATTCTATATACAGGGTGTCCCATTATAAAACATCCAGTCGAATATTTCGAAAACCAAGCCCGGGAGAGAAAAATTTTTCAGACAAAAGTTATTTGGTTTCGAGGGGCCCATAAGATGATACCATTGGTTTGACCTTGAAGAATTATTTGAAAGTTACATGAAAGTCACCTCAATTTTTTTAAATAGCATTCCCTATTTTTTATTACATATTCTTGTAGCTGACCTCGAGAGCTTTCCAAAACACTATAATAAAGTATTTTTTTATTAAGTATTTTCCGAGTTATAAAGCTTGAAATAATTTCATAATTTTACATAAACTGTAAAATATCTCGTAAAATATTTACTTTTCGATGACCTTACCTCAATACTTTTATGCACAGAATAATGAGAGGAACCAATTGGTGTCAAGAAAACACATAGTTGTTTTTAAGAAAAAATATGCAATTTGTAACTAACAATTACATATTTTTTCTTAAAAACAACTATGTGTTTTCTTTACACCAATTGATTCCTCTCATTATTCTGTGCATAAAAGTATTGAGATAAGGTCATCGAAAAGTAAATATTTTACGAGATATTTTACAGTTTATGTAAAATTAAGAAATTATTTCAAGCTTTATAACTCGGAAAATACTTCATGAAAAAATACTTTATTATAGTGTTTTGGAAAGCTCTCGAGGTCAGCTACAAGAATATGTAATAAAAAATAGGGGATGCCATTTAAAAAAATTGAGGTGACTTTCATGTAACTTTCAAATAATTCTTCAAGGTCAAACCAATGGTATCATCTTATGGGCCCCTCGAAACCAAATAACTTTTGTCTGAAAAATTTTTCTCTCCCGGGCTTGGTTTTCGAAATATTCGACTGGATGTTTTATAATGGGACACCCTGTATATATATATAATAATATATATTTAAGAAACTCGTTTTCTTCCCTATTTTCTTAAGTATATAATCACAATGATCCGTAAACTTCAATCTATCATCAATAATTACACCTAAATATTTCATTAAATTAACCCTTTGGTTTTCAGTCCCCCAGGCAATACAATATTCCCATTTAATTCTTTCCTTACACTTCTAACAATCATGTACTTCGTTTTCACTGCATTCAATTTTAAGATATTTATATTCATCCACTCCTCTATTAAATGTAATATTCAATTTTCTCTCTAATCTTCACTACTTTCACCTTCTACAAACACTAACGTATCATCTGCAAACATTTTTAAACTGTAGTACCCTGAGTAAATATTTATTATATCATTTATGTATATTATAAATAGCAAAGATCCTAATACCGAACCTTGTGGTACGCCATATTTTGTATTCCTTATCCTAGACCATTCATTTTTGAAACGCACTCTTTGCGTCCTATGTGTTAGGTAAGATCGTAACCATTCTAAAACTATTCCCCTAATTCCATATTATTCTAACTTTTCTAGTAATCTTTTTCTATCTATTGTTTCAAATGCTCTTTTTAGATCCATAAAACTTACTCCTACCATTTTCTTCTCGCTAATCATCAATTTCCAGTCATCAATAACATTTTGGATCGCCGTCTCACAATATTTTCTTCTAAAACCCGATTGATATTCCGTTATAACATTATTAATTTCTAGATACTTTTCAAGCTGCTTTACTACCAACACTTTCTCATATATAGGTAACATATTAATCGGTCTATAATCATTTGCTTTTAGCGCTTTACTTATCTTTGGTGTCGGTATTATTGTTGATGTTTTCCAACCTTCTGGAAAACATCCTTTCTGCAGAGAGCTATTTATTAAATCAAGGAACTCCTCTTTTATCGTATGAAACACTGCTTTTAATATATCACTACTTATTCCCTCTTCTGTACCTTTCTTATTTGGTAGATTCATTACAATTTTCTCAAGATCATCCATTTCTACCATATCAAAGTTTTCCATAATTCACCTATCTTCAATATCATAAATAGCTTTTTCCATTTTACACTCACCATCTGAGCTATTTCCATTTATACTACCTACTATATTGTCTATACTCTTTATATAGTATAAATTGAATTTATCCGCTGTATCACCTCCTTCCGTGTTGCATAACGACTCAAAATCTATATTCTCATTCTCTTTTATACATACTGGTTCCCCTCTATTTCTTTTAATGTTTTCCACATTACTGTAGCATCATCTTTATTATAATCTATCCTACTTTCATAGTATTCTCTTTTCTTTATCCTAATTAAACTAACTACAATATTTCTTAGAATTTTATATTGCACCCATGCCTGATCTGTACTCATACGCATATCTATAGGCCTTATCCCTTCTTGCCACTACTTCTCTTATTTCCTCTGAAAACCATTTCTTCCCCTCCCATACTTTTGGAATCTTATAATCTTTCCATGGCGCAACAATGTCCAACGTACCTACTATATTGTCAATAAATATTTGTGCCTTTAGGTTGATATCCATTCCCTGATTTTTCTTTATTTTATCTTCTAATATTCCAATAAATTCATCTACATTAAATTCCTTGTATTTGTAATTTCTAGCTCTGAATTCTCTACATTTGTTATAATCTTTAGACATTTTTAATTCTACTTTTAACCATTTATGGTCTGTGATTTTTGGCTCATGCATTACCTGAACTTTTCCTATTGGCAAATAATAAATCTATAATCGTCTGACTGTCTTTCGTAATTCTTGTCGACTCCATTACGTACTGTTTCATACCCAAGCATCATTGTTTTTAAATTTCTTTTGTAAAACGAGTCTACCGCAAAGTCTATATTGAAGTCTCTTATAACTATACATTCTCCTTTTATTATTAATTCCTCCACTATATCTTCTATAAATCTGATAGAATCACCATGCAACGCGTTCGGTGAGTGTATACTACTACTATTATTACATTACATGCTATTTCTTTGACTTCAATCACACACCAGCAATTTGATATTAACTTTTTCTCCAATACCATATTATACTTAATGTCATTCCTCACATATAAAGCAACACCTCCTGTATTTCTATTTTCCGCATCACACCTAAACACGCTATAGCCCGGTACATTAATTTCATTGTCCTCAATTTCTTTAGTCAATCTTGATTCCGATAATGCTACAAACGCAGGGTTTCATAACCTGATGATGCATCTCATTTTTATGTGCTGTTAGACTTTGTGCATTTGTGTATAGCAGTATCTCCTCCTTACTCCATGGTTGCTATTTATTATCTTCCCAGCCAGTTCTTCTCTTTTCTTCCTTCACTGCCCTCTTGAATGTCGGACAATCTGCACTAAGGGCATCATGGTCCTCATCTATTTTCAAATTGTATGTTTTATTTTTAAACATACAATTTACACATTTCCTCTTAGTTACTGTGCAATCACTCTCCTTATGACTCCCTGCACACTTATGACAGGTTTCATTTCTTGTACAATTTTTCGCTAGGTGATAATAACCCCTGCATTTAAAACATCTTTTAACACTAATATAGTTGACCACAGGACATTTCCTCCATCCTACATTTAATTTCTTTTTCCTCAGCATTAATTCATGTGTTCCTTCATCCACCTCAATTATCATTGATCCACTCTCTTCTCTCCTTCCTCTCCATCTGGCTATTTTCTCTCTTTCTTACTAATCTTTTCAATATTTTAAAGTGGAATACATCCTTTGTTCTCTCAATTTTATTCTGCTTCTTAATTATATCTATTAAATTCTTGTCTTCCATTTTTATTTTTTTCTCACCAATATCAATGATTTTCAATTTGGGTTTCATCTGCCTAAATTATTATCTTCCCTCTATATAACCTAACCTTTCCTCCGCTATATTGAACTTATTTCACAGCCTATCTTGCACAGTATCTTTCAATTTATTCATCTCCGAGAGAGAGAGAGAGAGAGAGAGAGAGAGAGAGAGAGTGACAGAGAGAGAGAGAGAGAGACAGAGAGTGAGAGAAAGAAAGAGAGAATGATCGAACGTGAATGAATGAATGAATGAATGAATGATCTTTATTTAGCCTTCTCGGCTATTTAACAAAAAGAATAATACATTGTAACATAACAATTAACAACAAAATATATAAACTACTAAATAATTACTAGATAATACAATAACTTAAATTTAAATTACATTATAATATATATATTCTTTTAGCCTACGCTTAAATAATTCTATTCGTTCACATGTTTTTACTTCAGTTGGCAAAGCATTATACATTTTCGCTCCTTCGTAAAACATACTCTTTTGCGCGCTTCTTGTTTTCCGAAATTGGATTGCAATATCCCCGGCTTGTCGTGTTTGCCTTTCACTCTCATTTCCTACTATTACTATCCTATTCCTTAACTGATTTGGTAACATATTTTTCAAAATCTTAAAAATAAATATACACACATTATAATATAGCCTCTGTTTTATGGACATGAATTGCAGACTTTGCAACATATGTTCCACTTTGGTATACCTATTACATTGCAATATAACTCGCATGGCTCGATTTTGCGCTATCTGCAATTTATATAACTGTGTTTCCCCCATATCTATTAACAGCGTTGCACAATATTCAAAATGAGGTGCTATAATTGATTTATATACAATACATCTGGTATACATCGATATAAAGTTACCTATTCTATTTAAAAAACTTGTTTTCTTTCCTATTTTTTTTAACATATAATCACAGTGATCTTTAAATCGGAGCCTATCATCAATAATTATACCCAAGTATTTCATTACTTCTACTCGCTCTATCTCAGTTCCATCCGAACATTTCAATACAATATCTGTTTTCAATTCCTTCCTAATACTCCTAACAATCATGTATTTCGTTTTTCCAGCGTTCATTTTCAACTTATTTACATTCATCCATTTTTCTACTGTCCTAAACGCCATATTCATTTTATTCTCTATCTCCGCACTGCTTTCTCCAGTTACATATATTAATGTATCGTCTGCGAACATTTTGATGCTACACCCTTCCGAACAGATCTTAATTATATCGTTTATATATATAATAAATAACAGAGGCCCCAACACAGACCCTTGTGGCACTCCATATTCGGTGGCAATTAATTTTGACCACTTATTATTGACACGGACCTGTTGTGTTCTATTGTTTAAATATGATTTTAACCATTTTAATACTATTCCTCTAATTCCATATTGGTATAATTTCTCTATTAATCTTTCTCTATCAATTGTTTCAAACGCCCGTTTAAGATCTATAAAAATTCCTCGTCAATAATAGTTTGAATCGCCGTTTCACAAGAATATTGTTTTCTAAAACCCGATTGATGTTCCGTTATGATATTATTAGATTCAAAGTACATTTCAATTTGTTTTTTTACTACTAATTCTAATACTTTTTCGAAATTTGGTAACATATTAATAGGCCTATATTCACTTGCTTTTTTTGCCTTTTCTACTTTTGGTATCGGTATTATTGTCGATGTTTTCCAACTTTCAGGAAAACAACCTTCTCTCAAAGAATTGTTTATCAAATCGACAAATTCCTTCTTCACTGCGCAAGATGCTACTTTAAGTATGTCACTAGTTATTCCCTCTTCCGTACCTTTTTTATTTGGCAATCCCGTGATAATTTTTTCTAAGTCTTCTATTTTAATCATTTCAAAATTTTCTATACTGCTGTTATTTTCAATAACATAAATATTTTTTCTACTCCCCGGACTTCCGCTCGGACCTACACTTCTAAACTTTTCGCTATCTATAGATTTTACAATATTATTAATACTTTGTATATAGTACATATTAAATTTATCAGCTATATTGCACTCGCTCACGTCTCCTAATATTTCAAAGTCTATATTTTCTATTTCTTTTATCTGTGTTGGTTTACCTTTAATTATTTCTTTTAAAGTTTTCCACATTTTTGTCGGGTCATTCTTATTACAATCTATCATGTTTTCGTAATATTGTTTCTTCTTTTCTTTAATTAATTTGACTACTGTATTCCTTTCACTTTTAAATTGCATCCAATTTTGTTGCGTATCATCGAATAAAGCATTATTATATGCCTCATCTCTCTTATTTGCTGCTACTCTTATATCATCTGAAAACCACTTTTTCCCTTCCCATGCTTTTGGAATTCTAAATTTTTTCTTAGGTGCTGTACTATCCAGCGCATCTACTATATTGTCGACAAATTTTTTCGCCCTCTCGCTAACTTCTAAACCTTGGCTTTGTTCTATTCTGTCTTCTATTAATCTATTAAACTCATCTACATTAAATTCACTATAGTTCCTGCCGCTAAATTCTCTATATTTATCTATAACTTTATTCGCATTTAATGTAATTTTTAGCCACGCATGATCCGTTATTTTAGGCTCGTGGGTTACTTGTACTTTTACCTTATTATTAGCAAAAATCATAAATCTATCATTGTTTGACTATCTTCTGTAACTCTCGTCGGTTTTTTTACATACTGTTTCATACCTAAACTTGCCATCATCGTTTGTAACTTATTCATATAAAACGAATTAACCATAAAATCTATATTAAAGTCTCCTATTACCATACAGTCTCCTTGTATTACTAACTCTTCAACTATATCTTCTAGAAACCTTACAAAGTCACCATGCGATGCACTCGGTGAATGATATAATACCATTATTACACCTTTATACAACTTTTCCTTTATCTCTATCGCAATACACCAACAATTCGATACTATTTTCTTCACCAATACTATTTCATATACAATATCGTCTCTTACATATAAAATAGTTCCTCCTGTATATCTATTTTCCGCATCACATCTAATTATTGTATAGCCTGGCACGTTTACTTCGTTATCTTCAATTTCTTCAGTCAGCCTAGACTCTGACAATGCTATGATTGCAGGATTCACTATCTTCATAATCTGATGTTGTATCTCATCTTTGTGTGCTATCAAACTTTGCGCATTTGTATATAGTAATAACTCCTCCTTATTCCTTGATTGCTATTTACTATCTTCCCAGCCAGCTCTTCTTTTTTCTTCCTTTAATGCCCTCTTGAATGTCGGACAATCTGCACTAAGGGCATCATGGTCCTCGTCTATTTTCAAATTGTACGTTTTATTTTTAAACATACAATTTACACATTTCTTCTTAGTTGCTGTACAATTACTCTCCTTATGATTTCCTGCACACTTATGACAGGTTTCATTTCTCGTACAATTTTTTGCTAGATGATAATACCCCCAGCATTTAAAACATCTTTTAACACTAACATAGTTGACCACAGGACATTTTCTCCATCCTACATTTAATTTCTCTTTCCTCAGCATTGATTCATGTGTTTCTTCATCCACCTCAATTATTATTGATCCATTCTCTTCTCTCCTTCCCCTCATCTGGCTATCTTCTCTCTTTCTTACTAATCTTTTCAATATTTTAAAGTGGAATACATCCTTTGTTACCTCAATTTTATTCTGTTTCTTAATTATGTCTATTAAATCCTTGTCTTCCATTTTTATTTCTTCCTCACCAATATTAATGATTTTCAATTTGGGTTTCATCTGCGTTCCCTCCGCTATATTGAACTTATCTCCCAGTTTATCTTGCACAGTATCTTTCAATTTCTTCATCTCCTCACCTGTCTCACATCCCACAATTACTGCTCCTTTACTACCCTTCTTCAGTTTCGTTATTCCCGAGAGAGAGAGAGAGAGAGAGAGAGAGAGAGAGAGACAGAGAGAGAGAGAGAGAGAGAGAGAGAGAGACAGAGAGAGAGAGAGAGAGCGAGAGAAAGAGACAGAAAGAGAAACAGGATGGAGAGACAGACCCCCGAAGAGACAAGAGAGAGAGACAGAGAGAGAGACAAAGAGAAACAAAGAGAGAGACAGAGAGAGAGACAGAGAGAGAAACAGAGAGAGACAGAAAGAGAGACAAAGAGACAGTAAGAGATATCAAAGAGACAGAGAGAGACAAAGAGACAGAGAGAGAGATTGATTGATCTTTATTAGCTTTCTCAGCTATTTGTATACAGTAAATTAAATTTAAGTTACATTATAATAAATATGCTCTTTTAACCTATGCTTAAACAGTTCAATTCTTTCACATGTTTTTATTTCAGCTGGTAAGGCATTATACCATTTCGCTCCTTCGTAAAACATACTCTTTTGCGCGCTTCTTGTTTTTCGGAATTGTATTGCAATATCCCCGGCTTGTTGCGTTTGCCTTTCACTCTCATTTTCTACTATTACTATCCTACTCCTTAATTGATTTGATAACATATTTTTCAAAATCTTAAAAATAAATTTGCACACATTATAACATAGCCTCTGTTTTATAGACATGAATTGCAAATTTTGCAGCAAATGTTCCACTTTGGTATACCTATCACATTGCAATATAACTCTCATGGCTCGATTTTGCGCTATATGCAGTTTATATAACTATGTTACCTCCATATCTATTAACAACGTTGCGCAATATTCAAAATGAGGCGCTATAATTGATTTATATACAATACATCTGGTATACATCCATATAAAGTTACCTATTCTATTTAAAAAACTTGTTTTCTTTCCTATTTTTTCAACATATAATCACAGTGATCTTTAAATCGGAGTCTATCATCAATAATTATACCTAAGTATTTCATTATCTCCGCACTACTTTCTCCAGTTACATATATTAGTGTATCATCTGCAAACATTCTTATGCTACACCCTTCCGGACCTTAATATCATTTATATATAGAATAAATAACAAAGACCCTAACACAGATCCTTGTGGCACTCCATATTCGGTGGCAATTAATTTTGACCACTTATTATTGACACGGACCTGTTGTGTTCTATTATTTAAATATGATTTTAATCATTTTAATACCATTCCTCTAATTTCATATTGATATAACTTCTCTATTAATTCAAAAGATAATCTTTTCTTCGCCAGCGGTTAAAAATCAAATAAAACAACAATTGTTGACAGCAACCTGGCACTATTGAAAGCTTTATTCGCTACGTTTCGACCCTTGGTTTGGGTCTTCTTCAGACAATATTACAGATCAACAGCGCATGTCCACTAAAAGTGACCAAAATTACAACTAATAAATCACACCTACATTTTTTACATTTTATAACGTGTTTTTACATTTTACATTTTACTTGCAACTTACAATGCGTTGTGTGTCGAAAGGAGTCTAAATATGAAGTTGTCAAAAGTGCGGTGTCAATACGTGAAACACAAAATGCCCATCCTAACTCTATGACGGCAAATTCAAGACTGAAAGTAACGTTCTCTAACAATTCTACGTCCTTAACCAACATGTTAAAGTATAAACATCAACAAAAAGTGCGTTTATCTATGTACACACAGACAAACACAGATGTATAAAAATTGTCAAAACTCTATAGGTCTCTTATAAAATATTAATTACACCGTCATAGATTGCAGTTAGGCTCTCCGTGTCCTTCTGTAAATTGATAGTTGTATTGAATTTTTTTATGTACATCATTTCAGCAATTTCTCTTTTTCTGGTATGTCTTTCCTTGTGTAAAACTGTTGGATTTTGCCAATCAAATTCATGCTCGTAGGAAGACCTGTGCTTACTAACTACCGAGTAATTATTTATTGGTTTGTTGATGTCATTTTTGTGCTCCTTCAATCTGGTCTCGAGATGTCTTTTTGTTTGGCCTATATAGCTACTGTTGCAATCTATTTTATAAACTATTTCAGTTTGTTTCAATGTACTTATTTTGTCTTTTCCCTTTTTTATTAGGTAATTTAGTTTGTTTGGAATGGTGAACACGACATCAAAATTAATCTTCCTTAGTACTCTACCAACCTCATCACCTATTTCTTTAGAATAAGGGACCGATATGCAATGCCTCGCGTCGAAATTATTATGACTTGTTCTGTTGTCCATTTGTCTGAATTTTAAACTCTTAAGTCTTTGTTTTATGTGTTTCTTAGTCATCTCTAATGGGTAACCGTTATTTTTAAGAATTTCTTTAATAATGGAAATGTTTGTTGTTAGCAAGATGGAAGTATCTTGTATTAAGTGTGGTGTGGCTCATCAATTAAAGATATTTTATTATTAATAGAATTTAACATTGTGCTGTCAGTGTTTTTATTATTTTAATTATTATTAATTGTTTTATTTTATTCTTTTTGTTACGTATTAAACTAATGCTCGCAAAGCGACGGCATTTTATATTTCCTCCAACGATAAAATTATTTGTCTTATAGACCTTTAAACTTGTTTTAAATTTTATATAAGTGTTCAAGCTGTACGTGATGAAAACTTCCGTTATTATATATGAATATGTCCTCCAAGTGTATTCGTTTTTTGATTACAAGAAAATGCATTGCGCGAAGTATCGAGCGCGTGGACGGACACAAATAGCGTATGTACGGAGGCGTTTATAATTAATTCTCAAAAATGATATTACGCAACATAACTTTAATATACATGGATGAATTCGTAAAAAAATAACCTTTAATTTGGTGAAAACAGAAATTCAAGATTTTGAAAAAAAAGTTAAAGGGGCAGGGTTTTTTGGAAAATAAAAAAATTTTTTGCATTATTTTATAGTACTCATCAAGCCATTTAATATCCCGTTTGAATTTTTTTTCTATCTTTCTTAGTTTTGGAGATATTCGCTCCGAAAGAGAAAAACCGATTCTTTTCAAAGGGGTATTTCACCCTCTAAAAGGCCGTATGGGCACGTATAAAAAAAAACATCTCCCTATTTTGATCTGGAGAATAACATATTAAAAGCTCATCAAAATCGGAGGGTGACACTTCTGACCCTTTCCTTGTTAGTATTATTCATAATATATTCCAACTTCCAATTTTCATTCGACTTACTTTTTAGTTGAAACTAGTTCAGGGCTGATGATACAAAGTCCACAAGTTTTATACTTTAATGGAGTATATACAAGCTCATCTCAATAAAATATAATCTATCTTTAAATGTAATTTATGAAAGAAGCTAGTGGTTACTGAAGGAGCTAAGTATCCAAATGTCCAAATGGCAACAATCAAAAAAGTTTAAGAAATACTGCTCTATGTCTTGTTAAAGTTTCATAATTTTTTTAAATTGAGAATCTTCTCTTATAAGTTTGAAGATTTCAAAAAAATAATACAAAAACAGAAAAAAGATATACCAAGTACACAAAATAGACCTAAAAGTGATAAAAAACTTTTAAAACATCTACTAATTTTAAAAGACATATCCTTAGATTTAAAAAAATATATAACTGCTAAAAAAATACTCAAAAATTAATTTCTCAAAAATAAAAAGTAGGCAAATAACTAAATAATTGATTTTATCTTATAAATAATGCTAAATGAGATAGAGTTTCTTCATTTTATAAAGTAAAGTTTATATGATCTATAATTTTTAAAAAGAAAATTTATAGAATTATCTTTATAATTTAAAAAATGTTATAAATACACATAATAATGAATAAAATGAGAATTTAAATTGGTTCAAAATTTTGATGAAATTACAGTCTTATAGCAATTATATTGGGTTGATGCATAATTATCCGCCGTTCATGTAGGCGCGTTTTTTTAAAGTGAAAATTGGCGTTTTGTTTACTTTTGTTTTATAAAAATATTCTTTTATGTTTAGATGATAAAAATGCGTGTAGAAAATCATATTCATATTCATCATATTATGCTTTACCATTACGAGAAAGGATGGAAAGCAGCACAGTCATTTCGCGATCTCAACGAACTTTTTGGCAAAGAAACAATTAGCGAAAGACAGTCGGGAGTGGTTTGCCCGCTTCAAATCAGGTGATACCAGCTTGGTGGACAATTCAGCAAGAGGACGAAAGCATGACAACTCGAATGCTTGCCGAAGACCTCAATGTCGACCAATCAACGATCATCCGTCGTCTGAAAAAGCTTGGTAAAGTGTGGAAATTAGCTGGATGGGTCCCCCACGAACTCTCCGACAGCGACAAAGCAAATCGTGTTCGAATTTACCGAATTGCTGCAGCAAAACGAGCAAACGCCGTTCCTAAAGAATCTCGTCACTGGAGACGAATCATGGCTACTCTTCAAAAACGTCAAAAGAAAGGTTTGCGTTTCGCCGGGTAAAACACCCAAAGGAATATCGCAAGACGTCCACTGTAAGAAGGCAATGTGGTATTTGGTGGGTGACAGAAGTGGAATCGTCCATTGGGAAATCATTTCAAACGGCATTTGTTATTAGTGGAACGAAGATGATGAGCGTCAACAGTGGCGGATTCCGGACAAAAAACGGCAAACGGCAATTCAACATCAACAGCGACGTCTACCAGGCTCAACTTGGTCGTCTCCATGCAGCAATTCAGACAAAAAGACCGCGAAAGAAGAACAAAATTGTTTTCCACCACGATAATGCACGTCCTAATGTTGAGCATCGTGTCGTCGAATCCATCGCTAATAAGGGATGAGAGCTGCTTCCTCATCCGCCATACTCTCCCACAGAGCCTACGGCGCCTACGGACTACCACGTTAACTACCACGTTTCGCTCACTGAAAAATTGGCAAGCAAACAAAATTTATGAGGATTTGGATGACTTGGTGGCCGATGTCAAAGTGTGGATTGTCTCTAAAAACTGCGATTTCTTTGCTCGTGGAATCAACCGTCTGCCAAGTAAATGAGAAGCAGTTATTGAAGTTGAGGGTGAATATGCTCCAGAATAATCATTTAAACATGTTTCTGTTACATTTTTATTTGTCTTTTATCATAATAAATATTTTTAAAAAAACGGTGGATAATTATGCATCAACCCAATACATATCTGTAGCACTTCTGTGAATGATAACCAGCTAGCATAAATCGCAATCAATAAAAATTTGTTATCTCTCGTCTAATAGCAGGTTCACATATATCAAGATAAAGGTTCAATTACTGTTTTTGTACCATTTTTTTCAAATCATAAATGTTTATTCTTGAAATCTATTGGAAAATAAATATTAAATGTATCAGTATGTTTAACTTTTACGATATAATGTTGTAGTTTTGTTGACATTTGCAATTAGATAAGGACAAAAGACATTTAAATGTATAATTTTGTAGCGATTCGTCTGCCTCGCCACTAGCCCTTCCCCGACCAACGCGCATACGACCCGCATGCCGCGATCACGTGTCCAACGCCGACGGCACGACTCACGCGACACGATCCGAGCACGTGTTTTCCCACCCGGTTATCCACTCCGGAGTGGATATAAAAGCGCGCCGAGCGAAGACCGAGACATCAGTCTTGTCCCGATCCTCTTCCTGACTCGACCTGGCCTACTACCTGCAACCTCGACTATTCCTCAAGATCGGGAGCAACCAATCTTCCGCACAGAGACACGGGCGCACGCGTGCCTCATTCGGGCGCACCCGGAGTGCCACCGCCGTCCTGGGAACACCCAGCTCGGTTTCTACCCAGACAACCGACCCTTTCCGCTCAGAGACATAGGCGCACCCGTGCCTTATCCGGGCGCACCAGGAGTGCAACCGTCGTACCGGGTACACCCGGCCCGACTTCAACCTGCTCCGGCATCCTCCCCAGGACACCGCCTTCCGAACCGGGGCTCCGTTAGCTCACCGTTGTAAATACTTGCGTAGATGTAAGTCCGCTCCGTAGCCAGTAAGTACCGTAGTCCGTAAGCACCGTAGTCGATAAGCTCCGTAGACAATAAAATCCGTAGTTAATAAACACCGTAGCTAGTAAGGACCGTAGTAAGCCTAGACGACATCCGTTCACACACACGCACATACACTTAGACACACGTACACTCACCCTCGCCCCGGTTGTACAGGCCTCAGTGCCTCCCGCCACACGCTCAGCGAGTCGCGCGCGCGCGCACGCACGCACGCACGCACGCACGCACGCACGCACACACACGCACGCACGCACGCACACACGCACACACACACACGTACGTACGTACGTACGTACGTACACTCATCTGTAAATAATCACCACACCATCCATAATAAAGATCAGTGCACAAACAGAGTCTCACGCCTACTTCGACCCTGACCCCGGCGAGTTAATCCGAGCGAGGCAAGGTGTTACAATTTCTTTAATAACGATACTATTTTCAAAATGTTCTTGTGCTATCTTAGAATAACAAAAGAACAACAAATTCTAATATACATATTTAATTTTTTATATAATCACTCTATATATTTTTTCAACAGGGAGAAGGCTGTAAGCAAAAGGAAAGGTCACTCTCATTTGAACACAATTTTTAACCAAACGCGCGATTTGAATAACAAAATTAGGAATAGTACAAGTTGACACATAAATAGCACTAATTATTTAAACTTGATGTACAATAGTAAAAATTCTAGCTTAACTTGATTTACAATAGTAAGAATTTCAACTTATTAATCCATTATATGCTTTTTTAACTTAAATCCTTATACCCTAATCGTAATCAAAGTTTTTTTTAGATCGTAATTAATATTTAGCGGTGAAAATGGTGTCTTTCTGAAAATCTAGTTGGTAATAGGGTTGGGTTAAAAAAGAAAGATGTATTAGGTGTACAACTTTGCTTCCGCCGTTTTTTTTCCGAAATTCGAGGCTTTATTGTAAAAAACTGGTTATACATTTATGATTCAAAGTATTGTACATCGCTGGCCACTACTTTCTCCCATCTTTCGGGCAGCGTACAAATCCCGCGTCGAAAAAACTGGTCATCTTTTGAGGCGATCCACGAATCGATCCAATTTTTTACTTCTTCATAAGACCGGAAGTGCTGGTCAGCCAAGCCGTGTGCCATTGATCGAAACAAGTGATAGTCAGAGGGAGCAACGTCTGGAGAATATGGCGGATGGGGGAGGACTTCCCATTTCAACGTTTCCAAGTATGTCTTGACCACTTTCGCAACATGGGGTCGAGCATTATCATGCTGCAAAATCATTTTATCGTGTCTCTCGTTGTATTGGCGTTTGTCTTTCAATGCTCGGCTCAAACGCATCAATTACGTTCGATACCGATCGCCTGTGATTGTTTCAGTCGGTTTTAACAGCTCATAATACACTACGCCGAGCTGGTCCCACCAAATACAGAGCATGACCTTGGAGCCGTGAATATTCGGTTTGGCCGTCGATGTGGAAGCATGGCCGGGAACTCCCCATGATTTTCTGCGCTTGGGATTATCGTAATGAACCCATTTTTCGTCCCCAGTCACAATGCGATGCAAAAATCCCTTCCGTCTTTGCCTTTCAAGCAGCTGTTCACAAGCAAACAAACGCCGTTCAACATCTCTCGGCTTCAACTCGTACGGCACCCAATTTCCTTGCTTCTGAATCATTCCCATGGCTTTGAGGCGTTTTGAAATGGCTTGTTGAGTCCCAATGATCGTGCCAATTCTTCTTGATTTTGACACGAGTCTTAATCAAGTAATGCCTCCAATTCTGCATCTTCGAAAACCTTCTCTCTTCCACCGCTATGCCGGTCTTCGACGTCAAAATGACCGTTTTTGAAGCGTTGAAACCATTCACAACACGTTCTTTCACTAATAGCGGCATCACCATAAGTATTTGAGAGCATTCGATGAGCCTCAGCCGCAGATTTCTTCATATTGAAGCAAAAAATTAAAACCTCCCGCAAATGACGAGAATTTGGCTCTAAACTGACATTTTCAATCGAGAATAACTTTATGATGCAGACACAAATCGACTAATATTTCTATGGGGTTATGTTGACAGATGCCCAAGTTATTGTATGACGTCTATGATCTATTTATTTCGACCACCACTTACCGCTAAAGCCATCTATAGGAAAACGGCAGAAGCAAAGATGTACACCTAATAAATGTAGTAAAGGTTTAAAATAGAAGTAAAAAAAAAGTAAAGAATTTTTTATTTGCTTTTTTACTGATAAATATTCACGTGCGAAATAGATGCGCTCTAAGTAAACTACTGCTGAAGATTTTGCTCATCACTAAATTTTGTCTTTAATTTGCTGCTTATTGTCTTTAATTTGCTGCTTATTAAATTAGTCCATTTTTATTCATTGTCGTTTCTCGTTATGTTATCTGTTGCATTTTATATTCATGTTTCAACCTCTGTTCTGCTGGTCCCTTTCTAGTAAAAACAAAAAAATAAATAGCCCCAAATTTATGAGCTTTTATATCTCGCAAATGAAAAATTTTGAACTTCCATTGGACAGGAAATTAATATTTTTTGTAGGCTGATTGTGAGATATAAAGTTCATAATTGGACACTATTTGTTTCTTAATTTCAGGGTTGAGGGGGGCTGCTAAACAGAGGTCACATTTTATTTTGTTTCTGTTTTATATGTTTATAATTTCTTCCATTTTGTTTTATAAATTTCCAATCTCTTCCTCTGTTAAATCTTATGATTGTAGAAATTAATTTCCAAAAATTGTACATAATACTATTTTAAATACAATTTTACACAAAAAATAGTTTTACAAATTATTACTTATTGTCCTAAGTGTATTTTAAACACAAATATTAAATTCTTTTTGACCGTAAATTACATAATAGTAAGAAATATATCTAAAATGCTAAGCGGTCAGACCTGATCAAGCGGTCAGATCTTAATGGCAGATCAATGATTTGCTTGTCGACTTGGTCGGACTCTAAACGCAGTAAATAAATAAGATGCGTGCCGACTATGTCGAACTTTAAAACGCAAGTAAATCACCAACTTAAAATCAATATCGATTTCAAATATTGATGCTAATAAGTTCCTTCCACCCCCCCTTTCTAAATCAGATAAATAATTTATTGCGAAAAATATTACCTCAGCCATGATTCGAACCTGGAATTCTCATTCCGTGCGGGCGTCATACCAATTCGATCACCGAGGCATGTGATAATATTTATCGCAATAACGGTAACTAAAGCCGACGGCACACGGTACAATTTTTCGTAGTAGATCGCATACGA
This sequence comes from Crematogaster levior, assembly GCA_901521435.1. Classification (NCBI taxonomy): domain Eukaryota; kingdom Metazoa; phylum Arthropoda; class Insecta; order Hymenoptera; family Formicidae; genus Crematogaster; species Crematogaster levior. Next base: position 166,393 of record CABEGB010001018.1, read on the forward strand.
TTAGCCACTACGCATGAGAGCGAGAGAAAGCGAGCGTCTTTCGCTCTCTCTCACTCTCGTGCTTAGTGGCTAACTCGTATGCGATCTACTACGAAAACTCGTACCGTGTGCCGTTGGCTTAAGTCGACACGCATCTTATTTATTTACTGCGTTTAGAATCCGACAAATCAAGTCGGCACGCAGATCATTTGTCATCAAGATCTAGGTCTAATTGCTTAGCGTTTTAGATATATTTCTTACTATTATGTAATATTTTAATTTTATACCTTTTTCATTACATTATACTATAATTAGTCTTTTTTTCTTGTACTTTTCAAAGTAAAGAATACTATCCATTCATCACTTAATATGTTAAGTTTTGCGTAGAAAAAGAGAGAGACTACTTTTATTAAAATAAAAATACTTGGCGCTTTTTTTACATTACCAATGTCTTTTTTCAATATCAAAAATTAAAATGTCATTCTTTTTTTTAAATTGACTAATAAATGTCATGCTTTTTCATCTATCTCAATTTTGTTTTCTCTTTCAAATAAACAGCAAAATTGTGCTGATACTACATAAGCTCACCCTCGAAGATTGATATTACTGAAAAAAATTGCTTCTTTATTTTTTAATATTTTTTAAGTTGTGGTCCATTTTACTACAAATGCTTTAAAGCATTTTTTCTCCTTTCTTTTAATAAATAGAGAAGGAAAAGAAGAACGTTTCAAAACATCAAGTGAACCGCAGTCTTAATGAATTTTATGTTATTACCATATATTTACATATTTTTTATTGCAAAAAAATTATTTATTTAATATTTTAACATTTGTTATAAAAATTCACAATTGATATTTTTTTGGGCCTCCTAAATATACATATGTGACTTCTTAAATCTAGTAATAACATACTAAATAAGAAACTGATTTCTTTTTAATCTTTAGATATATTATAAAATAGTTTATAAAATAGTTTAGATATATTATAAAATAGTTTATTAATTCCCATTTTGTTATCATCTGCAAAGGCAATAAACGCTTTTCCTGCCCTCTTAACCTTCGAGATAAAATTGAACCAGATCCAATTTGGTCGTTAGTATTCTACTGTACGGGTATGATGAAACATCAATTCAATGTTAAGTTCGTGGCCACGCGACATCGTGATTGCAAAAGTATCTAAATATAATAATCGTTTTCGACAATTGATAAATTCCATAATTAGAGATCTGATAACTGTGTGTCAATCGCGAAAGTTTCGAGAAACAACGTAATTATGATAGCAGATGACGATGTCAAGTTATGTAACAATTATTATATATATGTTAAGTACTAATAATGCGCTTAAACGTTTAAAAATAAATTTTTTCGAGAAAATATGAATAACAAAGTGAGTTCTTTTAGGAAAAACATACAAATGTAATAAAAATAATAAAATATCTATAACGATAAACCCAATCTAAATTTATGTTCAATTAAACATAACATTTCGTAAAATTGATCAATAAATAGTCAGTTACATCTCTTTCCATTCTAATTGTTAATGCATACATGCATATAACTTAATTGGTGTTTAATTGATAGATATTATTAATCGATAATAATATTGTTAACTAAAACAGATGATTGATAAGCAAGTGTGTGTTACCGTATTATACTGTATTCAAACGCAAATTATAAAATTCAAAATTCAAAACTATTAAATCTTATCACATATTCGTCCTAGAAGTAAACGAATATTCATCGTTTCAATGTTGGAAAGATCGTAAGTATGGTTTTAAAAAATTATGATAATTATGTAGTAAAAGTTTTATTCGTTATTCAGCAGATTATCAATTTAAAAAAAAAGTAAATATTATAGTATTTAATTTTTTAAATCTATAGTATATAATTTTTTAAATCTTTTTTAAAGCGTAGAAATTATCCTTATCTTATTTTATATTATTTATTTTATCTTTCTTTTCTATTTCGCATTCTTTTATCTATATTATATAATTATAATAATTATAATGAATATATTAATAATTTTATCGTTTCTTATATTTAACTTCTCTTCTCTGAATGTTTATCTTGAAATACAAATCTACGCTTATATAATATAATATAATATAATATAAATATAATATAATATAATATAATATAATATAATATTCACAATTACATAATTCTAATAGGACAATATAATTATTAAAAATATAAAAAATCGAAATGTTTATTTTGTTAAATATTTGTAAACTATTGATTACATAAAATACTAAATAACATTATCTGATACAGCGCCAAAAGATTGCAGGAGGATTGCATAGATATTGCTCGGAATATTGTAATGTTGCGTGGTTGTAAAATATTTCCGCAACATTGCTGCATGCAATTTTTGCTTACAGTAATATTCAAATGTCTGTCCTCAGAAACATTTCAATGAAACATTCCAGAATATTACAATGTGTCCTCTCCAAAACGTTATAATAAAATGCTATATCAACATTACATTGAAAGGTAGTATTACAATAAAAGGTAGTAATTTCATACGTTGACACATGCCATATCCGCTACCTTAAATTTCAATGAATAAATAATATTGTGACTAATAGACATCAAATATAAAATGTGACTTTAAAATATTATCACATTTTATGTGTGATGTAAATGTTATTTATTCATTGAAATTTCAAATATCGGATGACATATATGTGTCAAACGTATGAAATTACTACCTTTCTCTCTCATTATAATTATATTTATATAGTAAAAACTACGCTGAAAAAAAACTATGCTGAAAAAAAAACTACGCTGAAACTCATATCTCCAATCATCGTATTTTGATAAAATGTTTAAAAAAACTTGTATAAAAATTGTAAGCTCTTTCTTAGAGGCTTACGGAGAATCACTGATATTTTTATGTGTTGGGAGTCGCCAACTGAGATCCCATAGAATCCAAATAGCGGATAATTGTACTGCGCTCTACTTTTGTGAAACTGATAATCGTACTAATTAACCAAATTTCCCTTGCCAACTTCGTAATATTTCAGGATGTGGCGGACAGTTTACACAGCCGCACATGCGCCGCTGCTCGGCGCAGCGAGCCGCCGAACGGTAGTTCGGGCGCCTCCGCCAGGTGGCTACGGACGGCGACTTTCTCGTGTCGAGATTCAAGAAGCCACCGGATTCTAGTTCGGATGTCGCCACTAGGTGGCTACGAGACGGTGACTTTCTCCTGTCGAAGATTCAATATCGACGGTATATATACCGGACCCCCAACCGAGATCATCAGTGATTCCCTGTCCTGGGGACAAGCAGGACTGTGAGGCTCTCCACCGCCGTATATAAGGTTGGAGTATTTTTGTCAATCCCCTTGCACCTCCTTGCTGGTCCGTTGTTTGAGTGCGCCTAGAGCAGCACCAGCGAGATAGCAAGGTACCCGGGAAAATCGGCACTTCAAACACACATCCGAACGCGCAGTCGCGAGTGTAAGTATAAGTGAACGTATTTGTCGCGAGTGCAAGTGAACGCGCTTTCAACACCACGACCCCCTCTTCAAGGAGTCCAGAAACAGAGATACGTTCCCTCGGCGACGCCTTCTATACGCCCACCTGGGGCCCTGCCAGCGACCTCTACAGACAACTACGCGCACAGGAAATAAGCGCAGGAAGCGGAAGGCGAAACTGATCAAGCTCCACTGCCACTCGCCGGAAAAACGTAGCCGCAACAGAACACCAATCCACCCTGTTCCAGACACCCAAATAATTCCACTGAGAAACCTCTGGTTGTAATCAATAAAGAGAATTACCTGTCATATATATGTAAACGGTCGTTTATATATACCACACCATACCCACAAATTGGTGACCCCGACGTGATTTGATAACGAAAGTGGGCAACATGACAGACCGCCAGAACACGCAGCTAGAACCTGACTTACCAGAGGATGCGCAGGCACGGATTAACCACATAGCGCTCAAAATACCCCCATTCTGGGCAGACGAACCAGAGCTATGGTTCGCTCAACTCGAAGGACAATTTACACTGGCTGGAATCACTCAGGATAGCACCAGATACGCTTACGTGTTGTCACACATTGAGACTAGACACGCCAAGGAAATCAAGGATCTAATCACTCAGCCTCCCATTGCTAACAGGTATGAAACAATCAAAAAGGCACTTATTCAACGACTATCGATTTCGCAGGAGCAACAGATCAGACAGCTGCTGGAGCATGAAGAAATGGGCGACAGAAAGCCTTCGCAGTTTCTTCGACATCTTCAAAGCTTGGCGGGCGCCACGGTGCCCGAGTCACTCCTGAGGACTCTCTGGATGGGCAGATTGCCATCTCAACTCCAAGCCATCTTGACCACACGTTCCGCGGATGACTTAACGGAAGTCGCAGAACAGGCAGACCGGATATACGAGGTGACCGGTCGATCGGTAGCCGTCGCCGGGATCCAACCAACCAAGGACAGACAGACCTTGGAACAACAAGTCGAGATCCTGGCCAAACAAGTAGCCGACTGGAACCTCAGGCTAGCTAGACCCGCAAAGAAGAAGGAATACGAGAAGCGATCTCGTTCCCGCAGCCGCTCCAAAACTCCTAAGGACGGCATCTGTTATTATCACCGTCGCTTCAAGGGAGAGGCTCAAAAATGCACACAGCCGTGTGCCTACAAGAAACCCGTGAACAGAAAGGAGGAAAACTAGAAGGGCGTTCGCAAATGGCGGCGAGCGACGTCAGCCCTAAAACAAGCCGTCTGTTCATTACAGACCGGAAGACGAAAACCCGGTATCTCATTGACACGGGATCGGACGTCAGCGTCTACCCGAAAGACATGATACTGGGTCGAAAACCGGCCACGGCGAGGACTTTGTACGCAGCAAATGGATCCACCATACCCACATACGGGGACACGACATTACAGCCTGATTTCGGCTTACGTCGTAATTTCCTATGGCGATTTGTGATAGCTAAGGTGACAACGCCCATCATCGGTTCCGACTTCCTGGCGCATTATCACTTGCTGCCCGACATGAAAAGGGGCAAGTTGATAGATGCTCTAACAGGACTCGAAGCGCGCGGATCAGCTGGTATCAATTCACTCCACACAGTGAAGTCTGTCGGAGGCAACACCCGATATCACCAGTTATTAGCGCAGTACCCACAAATCACAAAGGTCACCGGGATTCACCAGCCGAGTGCTCCACACTCCACAGTACATCACATTGAGACAACGCCGGGCTCCCCAGAAGCAAACAGACCACGGAGACTGGCACCCGATAAACTCAAGGCGGCTAAAGCAGAATTCGATCTCCTCTTACAAGAAGGGATCATTCAACCCTCAAAGAGCCCATGGGCAGCCCCACTACACATGGCTCCCAAAAAGGAAGGCGCATGGAGACCGTGCGGGGATTACAGAAGACTGAATGCACGTACAGTGCCTGACCGTTATCCCATTCCGCACATCGAAGATTTCGCACACTCACTCTGTGGGAAGAAGATTTTCTCAACACTGGATTTGGTCAGAGCATATAACCAAATTCCGGTACATCCAGACGACGTTCCGAAAACAGCTATCACCACGCCATTCGGCTTATTCGAGTATCTCTACATGCCATTCGGACTACGAAATGCGGCACAAACCTTCCAGAGATTCATCAATGAAGTTATCCATGGACTGGACTTTTGTTACGCCTACATAGATGACTTGCTGATAGCCTCTAGCTCAGAGGAAGAACACACGGAACACCTCCACGAATTATTCAAACGTCTGACGAAGTACGGAATTCGACTCAACCCCGCAAAGTGTGTCTTGGGGGCAACCCAAGTAAAATTTCTCGGTTTCCAGCTTTCAGCCGAAGGCACACGTCCTCTCTCAGAAAAAGTCCAAGGCATACAGGACTTTCCAAAGCCAACAACGGTCAAGCAGCTCCGACAGTTCCTCGGTATGATTAACTATTACAGACGTTTCATACCGGGGGCAGCAAAAGACCAGGCTATCCTCAACGACGTGTTACGAGGACCCAAGACGAAAGGAAAAACGCCTCTTACTTGGAACGACCAATTGGAGCACGCCTTTCAAGCATGTAAACAGAGCCTGACGGAAGCTGCACTACTAGCTCATCCGAAACCAGATGCAAAGCTCACCTTGACTACAGACGCATCTGACACAGCCATAGGTGCGGTCATCCAGCAACAAGCGGACGCAGAATGGCAACCACTAGCATTCTTAAGCAAAAAGCTTAACAGGGCACAAACCAAGTACAGCCCTTACGATAGAGAACTACTAGCTATCTACTCAGCGGTGAAACATTTCCGGCACCTATTGGAAGGACGGGAATTCACCATCTACACGGACCACAAGCCTCTGATTTACGCCTTCAACCAGGATTTGTTACGCAGCGCCCCTCGACAAGCTAGGCAGCTGGACCTTATCGGGCAATTCTCAACGGACATCCGCCACTTAAGCGGAAAAGATAACGTGGTCGCAGACGCACTCTCAAGAGTAGAATCGATTGCAAAAGCTCCGGACTTCGAGGAACTAGCGAAGTCACAACAGCAAGACCAAGAACTCACTGAACTGGTCAAAGACAGTGCGGACACAGCACTCAAGCTCACCGAGATCCAGATTCCCGGATCAAACACAAAACTAATCTGTGATGTTTCCTTGCAGATAGCACGTCCCTTCGTAACCAGTCCCTTCAGGCGACAAGTCTTCCAGGCGTTACACGGGATCGCTCACCCCGGCATCAGAGCTACAACTAGGTTGGTGACAAAGAGTTACGGCCAGGGATACAAAGAGATTGCCGCGTCTGGGCTCAGGCATGTGTACCCTGTCAGAAGGCCAAGATTTTCAGGCACACTGTCACGACGCCAGGGAACTTCACAAATCCTACCAGAAGGTTCCAACACATTCATACGGACATCGTAGGACCACTACCATCCTCGCTAGGTTTCAGATACTGCCTCACAATCATCGATAGATTCACAAGATGGCCGGAGGCAATACCGATTCCGGACATCACCGCAGAGACAGTAGGAAGAAGCCTATTCACAAATTGGATCGCAAGATTTGGGACTCCAGCACGAATCACAACGGACCAAGGACGCCAATTCGAATCAGACCTCTTCAAGAAGTTAGCAGAACTAACAGGATCGACACATCTGCGCACCACAGCATACCACCCGGCAGCTAACGGAATGGTCGAGAGGTTCCATAGACAATTGAAGACAGCGATCAAATGCCATGAGACAGAGGAATGGGTAGAAATCCTCCCAGTAATCCTCATGGGCATCAGAGCGGCATATAAGGAAGACTTGCAAGCCTCACCATCAGAACTCGTCTACGGGGAATCATTGCGATTACCTGGACAATTCTTCTCGGAGGCAGAATTGAAAAAAGACTCCACTGACAACTTTACAGGCAGACTCAAGAAATACATGAGAAATCTGACACCAAAAATCAAAAGACATGGAGAGAAGCACACCTTCATATACAAGGATCTGGCAGTGTCACCACAAGTATTCGTCAGGCATGACATACCCGGTGGCACCCTGCAGCCTCCATACGACGGACCGTACCCAGTCCTCAGCAGAGGAGACAAAACGTTCAAAGTCCGCATCAACGGACGCACAACAAACGTCTCGATTGATAGACTAAAGCCAGCATACACACTGGAAGAGGAACAATCCGAGACCAAACAATCACAGCCGGAGCCTACCGGAGAATCAACCACACGGACAAGAAGTGGCCGCATATCACGCCCACCAGTGCGATTTACATAACTCTATATCAACCAAGGGGGTTATGTGGCGGACAGTTTACACAGCCGCACATGCGCCGCTGCTCGGCGCAGCGAGCCGCCGAACGGTAGTTCGGGCGCCTCCGCCAGGTGGCTACGGACGGCGACTTTCTCGTGTCGAGATTCAAGAAGCCACCGGATTCTAGTTCGGATGTCGCCACTAGGTGGCTACGAGACGGTGACTTTCTCCTGTCGAAGATTCAATATCGACGGTATATATACCGGACCCCCAACCGAGATCATCAGTGATTCCCTGTCCTGGGGACAAGCAGGACTGTGAGGCTCTCCACCGCCGTATAAGGTTGGAGTATTTTTGTCAATCCCCTTGCACCTCCTTGCTGGTCCGTTGTTTGAGTGCGCCTAGAGCAGCACCAGCGAGATAGCAAGGTACCCGGGAAAATCGGCACTTCAAACACACATCCGAACGCGCAGTCGCGAGTGTAAGTATAAGTGAACGTATTTGTCGCGAGTGCAAGTGAACGCGCTTTCAACACCACGACCCCCTCTTCAAGGAGTCCAGAAACAGAGATACGTTCCCTCGGCGACGCCTTCTATACGCCCACCTGGGGCCCTGCCAGCGACCTCTACAGACAACTACGCGCACAGGAAATAAGCGCAGGAAGCGGAAGGCGAAACTGATCAAGCTCCACTGCCACTCGCCGGAAAAACGTAGCCGCAACAGAACACCAATCCACCCTGTTCCAGACACCCAAATAATTCCACTGAGAAACCTCTGGTTGTAATCAATAAAGAGAATTACCTGTCATATATATGTAAACGGTCGTTTATATATACCACACCATACCCACACAGGATATTGCTGGATCATTTTGGTGAAATAGTACAATTGTATTTCTCTGAAATGTCTGCGCAATATTGCATTGTAACTTGCAATGTTGCAACGTCCCTACAATGTATCTGGAAGCTTTTGTGCTGTATGTAAAATAAACTATAAAATAAGATTTAAATTTGATTAAAATTTTACTTGTTAAAACTTTAAAACATTAGCTTTTTGAATTTTTGTTACATTTAATACTACAAAACTGTGTCTTTCTTTTTCAAAACAAAAACATATTCTTTTAGTCTTACTCTTTAAATTAATTTTCAAAATGTCTAGTCCACAATTTAAAAGCTGAAAATATTTTAGAAAACGTAATATAATTTGAAAAGTATAATTTTAAGAATACATATTTTATTGATATAATTTTGCAAATACTATATATACACTATATAGTATATATTTTATTGATAAAATTCGTGTATGTATTCAAGGTTATTTTAACATAAGACGACATAAGGATTTCTTTAGAAAGTTTATTTTGTCGCTTCTCTTAGTTTTTTAGCTGTTTAAGTTTCTTTTAATGCTTAGAATAAATATATTTATGTAACAATGTTTTGTACCTCTTATGTATTGTAGCTCTTATGCGGAATTAAAAAACTTAAACAAAACAATAGAATTATAAACCATTTTAAGCATTTGAATCTCACAAGTTAAAAATTTAAACTTATTATCATAAACAGAAAATTAATATTTCTTGTAGTATATCTTCAAACACACGCACACGACATGCAACGCGCGCGCGCGCGCGCGCACGCACGCACGCATGCACATATACGAATAAGAATAAAAATATTAGATGAGGTTTTGCTAAACTAGGAAACTATTTATGAACTGTTAAATCAATTATAAATTAAAGATGCACCTCCAGAGAGGGAGTCACTAAGATGCGCTGCAATTTTTTGAGTGAGAAAAATATCAGGCAAGGAGACTAGACTGGAAATCCAAATTTGAATCTCTAAGCAACTCCTATTATAAATTAGAACTCGGATAATTTTATTTTTAAGAAGTAAGAAAAGAGGAAAGATAAAAGTTTATTCAGTAATTTAATTTAGCATTAAAATATTAATTTCTACTTATGATAACAAATTTAAAAATGTATTCGATAAAATTGCTGTGTTGCATCTGTAAGAATGTATTGAAAATACACTTTATTACCATGAAATAAATACAACCGTTATATTAGTCATAAAACGCAAATACGAGAACACGTACCCAATTGCCCACCTAATTCAGCTGGAATTTTGACGTAATCTTTTAACACAAATTTCTTTATTCTTTCTATATTTTTTCTAAATTTTTTCACCATTTTTAATTAAAATATGTGATTTTTTAGACTTTTGACCATAAGAGCATGTGTTATTTTGTTATTCAATTATCTCGTTAATGAATAAATCTTCTAAACTGTCTGAAATATTGAGAAAATTTTTTTAACGACTAAATCTACAGAATCCATTGAGGCAAATTTTAACCATTTTTGTCATCACTCCCAAATATCCTTAAATATATTCTACAACGTTGTAGAGCATATATAGGTATGTGTAGGGTTTCCAACTCAAAGCTATGATATTTATTTTCGGTATCAGTCGTTTTTTTAAAAAAGAAAAAACTGGATGAAATTGTTTATCATTGTCACGTTGCATCAGCACTCCAAAACTCGCCATACTCGTGTCGCAGTGAAGATTGGTTTCATTACCGGGGGATTATATATAGCAAGCACTGGCGCTTCTACTAATTTTTCTTTTAATTTTTCGAACGCCAATAATTTATGTGTTCCAAAATTAAATGGAATCTTTTTCTGCAATAAATCAAACAATGGCTTAGCAATTATTGAAAATAATTGAATTTGCGAAAATGAAAACATAAAACTACAACACTGTGTTCCTTAGTATTACAAAACACTGAAATTTTTTGAACTGCTTTTATCCCTTCTTTCATCGAACTTATTCTATCTTCCACATTTAAATATTCCAAACTCTATCTCCGTTGTAAAAATATGCATTTATCAATTCTTATCTGAAGTTTATTTGCGACAAGTAGTTTAAATATCTTCTGCAGTATAGAGATATGTTCATCAAGCGTTACGGGTACAACAAGAATATTATCCATGTAGACCACTATCTTTCATTCTCATATATAAGATCAGTTAATACAGGGTGAGCAACATAAAACCGAACCCATAACCTAACCGTTATGGGTTCGGTTTTATGTTGCTCACCCTGTACTTGATTGACTAAATTTAGATGGAGCAACGTTTAGGCATAAATAAATTCATATTGACCAAACGGCGTCGTGAAAGTATGCTTAATTTATATAAAAATCTAAAAATTTTTCTCGATATACGAGAGTCTTCGGGGGAGGAAACGAAAAGGTTTAGAATCTTTAAGTATTAATTTAATTTCTGTCTCTGTGACCGATTCTCAGCTTTAATATAACTCTCGACATATAACTCCTTCACCATTGTTTGTACTTTTAAACTTACGTTCGGATTAATATTTCGAATCTAATAAATTTTTCTTTAAATTATTAATATTAATATCTCGCGAATTGATTTTTTACTTTTTTTACTTTTTTGTGCAGCTCATATAGGCGCATAACTTCGTCCTACTTCAAGCTCTGACTATTTTCACGATGTGTGATTCAATGATGTTCATGTCACTTGTATGCTGTCTGAACCGTGGAGATGTCTGTGTGTGTAAAGCTGGCGTATCATTTCGTGGAAACTCATAAATAAATGGGAGTTCTGAGTGTATTTTTAATAGTTCTACAGTTCTTGATAATTTAAACAAATAATTCTGACCATTAAAACACTGAAAAACGCTTAGGACAAACTGAGACACCAACTTCACGCAGCGTCTCACTTTGTCCTACGGACATTTCCTTATCAGAAATTGTTCGAATTCAAAAGATTTATAGTTCTATATGAGTTCTAAGAAGAGTTCCGCCTTTTAAAAGCAGAAAAATATTAATTCAAATGAAATTAAAACAAGCGATTCCTATATCTATAAATATAGAGGTGAGACGCCGGTCGCTTTTCGACAGTTTTGCTAATTATAAAATAGTTCTCGTATAGTTCTGAATATATTAATGCATTTTCTAAAGAGTTCTAGGCATTAGCGATATTGTATTATTATTATTTTTTTATTAAAGTAATTAATACCGCTCGATAAATATAAAATTCAAAAGTTCAAAAGATAAAAGGCCAATAGAAACGATAATCGAGCAACATAGGATGATATACGAAATTTGATATACTCACTTATTATTTTTTTAATTAGTACTGCGCGAAAAGTGCATATTGAGACGGAATAGTTCGTGATGCTTGTCGAAATGTAAGACTAGTGGCCTTTGTAAGATAGTTCTGAGCATATTCGAGCATATTCTAAACAGTTCTAAGCAATATTAAACAATATTAAGTATTATATAAAAGTTTAATGAATTAAGAAATCAATAAATATTAATAATTTTTAATTGTTGAAATTATCAGAACTCTTTGGAAAGGCAATGTACATGCCCAGAACTATACGAGAACTATTTTATAATTAACAGAACTGTTGAAAATCGACCGGCGTCTCACCTCTATGCTCGAAAATGTACGTTTTTCGGGCAAAATAATTTTTTAAATAAATTTCTAATTGTTGAAATTATCAGAACTCTTTGGAAAGGCAATTTACATGCCCAGAACTATACGAGAACTATTTTATAATTAGCAGAACTGTCGAAAATCGACCGGCGTCTCACCTCTATGCTCGAAAATATGCGTTTTTCGGGCAAAATAATTTTTTAAATAAATTTCTAATTGTTGAAATTATCAGAACTCTTTGGAAAGGCAATTTACATGCCCAGAACTATACGAGAACTATTTTATAATTAGCAGAACTGTCGAGCATTAAGGTGAGACGCCGGTCAATTTTCGACAGTTCTGCTAATTATAAAATAGTTCTCGTATAGTTCTGGGCATGTACATTGCCTTTCCAAAGAGTTCTGATAATTTCAACAATTAGAAATTTATTTAAAAAATTATTTTGCCCGAAAAACGCATATTTTCGAGCATAGAGGTGAGACGCCGGTCGATTTTCGACAGTTCTGCTAATTATAAAATAGTTCTCGTATAGTTCTGGGCATGTACATTGCCTTTCCAAAAAGTTCTAATAATTTCAACAATTAAAAATTATTAACATTTATTGATTTCTTAATTCATTAAACTTTTATATAATACTGCTTAAGGGGATCCTAAAGCCGTCTGTTTTACCGACAAAATACGGTCAATTAAAAATTAATACTAAACTTTTTTTTAACTACACAGAATTAAAAATCCTTCTCCAGGATTAAAGTATGCACGCAAACAAACACTGGAGGTACAAATTTTACGCCGAAGAAGGAAGTAATTACAAAATTACATTATATTTACATTATATTTATCTTCAGAGCGAATGTCAACTCGTGAAAATATCAATTTTATATAAAAATTTGGTACCTTTTCTGCACAAAACAGCTTGACTCCCGGCTCCGTTGAAGTGTCTACTTTAATCCTACAAAAGGATTTATCGTTCCATGCAGCCAAAAAAAAGTTTAAACTTTTTTAAACTAAAAAAATCCTTTTGTAGGATTAAAGTAGACACTTCAACGGAACCGGGAGTCAAGCTGTTTTGTGCAGAAAAGGTACCAAATTTAAAAAAAGTTTAGTATTAATTTTTAATTGACCGTATTTTGTCGGTAAAACAGACGGTTTTAGGATCCCCTTAATATTGCTTAGAACTGTTTAGAATATGCTCGAATATGCTCAGAACTATCTTACAAAGACCACTAGTCTTACATTTCGGCAAGCATCACGAACTATTCCGTCTCAATATGCACTTTTCGCGCAGTACTAATTAAAAAAATAATAATACAATATCGCTAATGCCTAGAACTCTTTAGAAAATGCATTAATATATTCAGAACTATACGAGAACTATTTTATAATTAGCAGAACTGTCGAAAAGCGACCGGCGTCTCACCTCTATATTTAGAGATATAGGGATCACTTATTTTAATTTCATTTGAATTAATATTTTTCTGCTTTTAAAAGGCAGAACTCTTCTTAGAACTCATATAGAACTATAAATCTTTTCAATTCGAACAATTTCTGATAAGGAAATGTCCGTAGGACAAAGTGAGACGCTGCGTGAAATTGGCGTCTCAGTTTGTCCTAAGCGTTTTTCAGTGTTTTAATGGCCAGAACTATTTGTTTAAACTATCAAGAACTGTAGAACTATTAAAAATACACTCAGAACTCCCGTTTATTTATGAGTTTCCACGAAATGATATGCCAGCTTCACACACACGAAATGTCACGATATAAAAAGAGAAAATGCAGATCACGAGTCTGTGTAAACGTTTTTATGAGCCAGCTTCGATGAGTGGCGTGTTTTCTTTGACTAGTGGCAATAGTTACGGGAAAATGTTTTTAAGATGAACTTAAACGACGCGTAGTTCAACAAATTTTACCAGTAACTTGCCGCGCTGAGAAAATGGGATAGATTCGACATAGTTCGATGCGACGCGTATAAATTCCTAAATTGACACTTATCGCACACAGAGGGAACCAGTGATGCATGGAAGGGATGGGTGAAGATGATGCCACTCATCCCCTCCATACTGCCAGTTTTATGCATTATTGGTGGCGCGTTTCCTTTAACTTGTGCCGACAAACTCTCTGATATTTATCGACAACCGACGGATGCGTAAAGACGAGCTGCATCGATCTTTATCATGCTGGCATGCGTTAGTGTTTTCACCGTGTAAGACAGATTTGAACGATGCGTAGTTCGATGAGCCTCGCGCAGCTCGTTAAATCGTTCTATTTCAAGTTCTAACTGTTTACAGAGTGTGTGCTGTGTGGTTGTGCTGTGCGAATAATAGAGATGTCATAAAATAAAAAGAGAAAACATTATACGCAAACCACGAGCCTTCACGAACTAGGAGGAAAGAGCATTTAAGGTGCCGATACATAAGTCAAAGGAGACGCACCAGTGATGCCTGAAAATCGGCCTCGGTAGTGGAGGGGATAGGTGACATCTCCTTCACTGGTGCGACAAGTTTTAAGCCCATCATACACACTTTCCATAACAATAGCAGTCAGTAGCAGTAACCGTAAAAACACAACGTAACGCAGCATATTGCCATAGTAACCATCGTTGGCGTCGTATAATTTCATATTTTCTAACGTTTTCTGATTGGTTGTCCGGAAGGACCGTAAGAGCCATAAGAGTAAAAATTCAACATGTTGGAATTTTCGATCAGCTTATGGCTGGTTTATGCTTCGGTCATAACCTTTTTAATCTTAAGAGTTAATAACGTCAGAATGCTTTAGGAATATTTAGTGGTTCCCATATTAGGAAAGTTATCAAGTCTTAAGATTAAGATTAAAACCGAAGAGTAAATAGCCATTACAGTTACTGATACGGATGATTACGGAAGACCGAATCAAGCAACGCGATTGGTTGAAACCTGTTACTGTTATGGAAAGTGTGCGCAGACGTTGTGCGCATTCTCTGGTGGGGAACTGTAAAGTTATTTTGCATCTCTCTCAGTTCTGGGGGAGACAAGAAATTCCGTATGTAAGATAGGAAATGAGCTCCATATATTATAGGTTATCCATGGCACTGCGCACTACCGATTGCCGAACCATGCGTGAGAACATAGCTTGAAATACGTAAATTGACGAACTTTGTAAAAACTGCGCTAATCTACACGCCATTCCTTCTCACAGCTCTCAGCGCGACAAGTTACTGGCCATAAAATTCGTGAACCACGCGTCGGTTAATCCTGTTAAAATAAATAATCAAGGCAACTAGTTATTTTGTGCAAACATACATAGTCTGTCCCTAAAAATAATTGAATTACTTTTCAAGACGGACACAAATAGTGTCTCAAAGAAGCGACAAGTGTACGCACAGATTGGTCCTCTACTTTTCTAATGATTGGATCTAAAATCAACGAAGCGATGATCTTTACACCAGTGCTCGGAAAACTGCACATTTCGAGTTGATTCCGAAGCGGCGGAGAAGTAGCCGCCTAGTGTTCCCCCACCGCTCAAGGCTCGACGGCCGATCGCACGTGTAATGCTATGACGCTGTTAAGAACGTTTCTGTATAAAAAATAGACTAGGCTTACCTTCCGCTAAATCGTCCTTGTTAATTTTTTTAAATTACATTTTTAAATTACAATTTTAGAATTATATAAATAATGGAATATAAAAATTTCTATTATTAATATATTTTATATGCAATCTATAATGCACTTATATATAAGTTATAATATATTTTAAACAACAATCTAAAATGATTACAATTAATAGTTTTCCGCATCACCCATGAGGTACTATTATTGATGCGTTTTTTTAAGTGATTTCTGAAGTAAAAGATAATTAAGTTACTGAAATACGTGACTTGGCAGAAAAACAATATTTTATCGTAAGATAAAAAAAAAAAAAAAAACAGAATAAAATCGAAACCAATTTGTATAAAAATTTTAATGTAATTCTTTAAAATTATTTACACGATTCTACTATCATATCTTATCAAAAGGTTACACATATCTTTTTTGATCCATTCTTCGAGTAATCCAGCGTAGGATTATTATACTATTACCAAATTATACTAATACATACAATTACTATCACTCTTATGCAACACTTACATAGCACTTTTTGTTTTAATAATTAAACCTTCTAATAATTAAAACTCTGTAATCTCACGAGATTTTAAATACGCGCGTCTCTGAAAAACAAATGATTGTCGTGTTTGTCTCCTCCGTTGTTTCTCAACGATATCACAGTATATCCAGTAGCGCAACTCTTTCGATTTTGAGTTGGCCAAAATGGAGTGCGCATGCGCGAAATAAGCAAGTTGCCCTGTAACGCCATCTAAACTTCTGTCTCACTCACTCTTACTTATTTCGGTCTCTCTCAGACCTTTAAATGTCATGTGTATATTTGATGGCAAAAATTGGCGGCAATAGATTGCATCTTGGCTTAATTTATTTATTGTTCTCAATGCTGTGAATATTTACAGTGCGACAGAGTGACAGTGTGAGAGTGATAAAGTGGAAGTGAAAATTGAGACTGAATTTTATATACAGTGAAAGTGATCTGAGTCGAAGTAATTTATCCTTAGAGAATTGTTAATCTGTATAAATATAAAAATTTTCAATTCTCTTTGAGAAGCATCTTGATCTTAGCTCTGCTTTAGGTCTCTAGTTCATCTTACAATTAGAATAGAAGCGAAAAGGATCAAAATTAATATGGAGAAAATGAGTTCAAAAAGATGGTGCTCAGTGCCAGAATGCACTCAAAGATTCGACAATATAAAAAAACATTTTTTTAGATTTCCAAAGGATCATGATAGGTTTGATATACAATAATTAATTTTTAAATAAAACATTTTTAATTGTAAGTTGTGTTTTTATGCCTCTTTATATTAATAAATTTTTACATATAGGTGGTTACAATGGGTACGAGCATGCAGAAGACTTGATTTGCTGCCAAAAGGATCTGCATATAATAATTGTTATCTGTGCCACTTACATTTTGAAGAGAAATGGCATACAGTTAATAAGGTCAGAGCTCGTCTGCACCCAGATGCTGTACTCACAAGATTTTTTGAACCAGATTTTAATATAAGGTATGTTTTTACATAATATTTTAGATTATTCTGTACCTAAAGTAGAGAGAGAGAGTCCAGGTTTTATAATAGAAATACTGTGACATTTAATATATTTAAAAAAAAATTATTTTACAGCAATACAGTAATGGCATCGCAATCAGAAGATAATATGTAAGTAATCTTTATATAATATTACAATAAAATATATACATAAATATCATAATACAAAAATTATACATATATTAATTTTTTACAGATATATTGTTAATATAAATAATAAAGAGGAAGAAGAAGAAGAAATTGAAGTGGACAACCAACAACAAGAAATAAATAAGTAAGAAAATTTCCAATAAATTTTAATCTGATATTAATAAGTTACTATTACTTTGTATTTTTACTGGAATCTTTATTTTAAAAATAACTATTATATTATAGTTTACTCATATATATTACTATGTTTGAAAAAATAGATAGGGGGAGAGGAAGGGAGGAAGGGGGGCGTGGTGAGAAAAGGGAATGAGGAGAGGGGAGGGTGAGTGA
Source organism: Crematogaster levior (assembly GCA_901521435.1). Taxonomy (NCBI): domain Eukaryota; kingdom Metazoa; phylum Arthropoda; class Insecta; order Hymenoptera; family Formicidae; genus Crematogaster; species Crematogaster levior. The sequence continues at coordinate 184,182 of CABEGB010001018.1, forward strand.
AAGTTGGGGGAGGTGTGAGTGAAAGGTAAGAGAGAAGAGAAGTACATATGACTGCTGACATAGAAGAAGAAAATTTTTCATGAAAAACATCAATTTTTGACCATTTGTATGCCAGAACGGCTTGACCGATTTTTTTTTTTTTTTTGGCTTAACTTACTCGTGGCGATGCCACCTTTCAGAATATGCTACATACATTTCAAAATTTTTTATATTTTAATAGTTCTGTACCCCCAAAAAATCGACTTTAAGGGTTCTGGATAAGAGACTTGTAGCGTCCAAAATTTGAACATGGCCGGAAACGCTACCGCGATATATATAGAACATTAATGTTATAATTTCTGATTCAATATTGAAACTATCACATATATTCCTGCTGCATTACAATTACATATATAGTTTACTTACAAATTACATCGTTGATATTATATTGCTGACTCTAATTAGAATATTTTAATATTATTTGTAACAGGAAAATTTTTCAATTAGCATAAGTAATATAATATCAGTGTAGTAATTTATCAGTAATAATATTAATATATTATAATATTATTAATATGTGTTACTGTAATTTTGTTTACTGCTAATATTTATAATTTCCTTACATATAGATGTATTGGCAAAATTTTATCTTATTGAAAAAAAATTTTAAATTTTCATATATTTTTTTATTATTAATTAAGATTAAGATATTTTTCTTGTCAATTTTTTTCTTATTTCCTTAATGTCTGATATATTTGAAAATATTGCAGGAAAGCATTCAGTAGCAAATCCCACATATCATCGGAGAACAATACACGAAAAAGGAAATTGCGCGCAAAAATTCTAAAATTGAAAGCGCAAAATAAGACATTAAGAGAAACAATAAGAAGACTAAGAAAACAAGAAGCAAAGAAGAAGAGAAAAATTACACCAAAGAAAAAGAAAGCAGCGAACATACAACTTTGCGAGAGTTAGGCCGTAAGTTGTTACCAGCAAATTTTGCTAAATTATTATAGGCACAGATTGACACTCAAATTAAAAGCAAACGGGGTAGAAGATACGATCCTGAATTTAAACGGTTTGCGTTGTCATTATATTTTTTAAGACCGCGGAATTATAAAGAATTTAAAAAATCAGTTACGTTGCCTTCAATTCGTTCTTTACATGCATTCACGGAAAAATGGGAAATTTTGCCTGGAATTAATGATAAGATATTTGATGCTTTAGCAATAAAATTAAATTCATTGCCACTTGTAGAACGTCTGCATATTATGTGCAGATGAAATGACTATGAAATCTCATTTATTTTATAATGTGTCGCGAGATGAAATTAATAGTTTTGAGGATACAGGCAGTTATAAATCACCAATACCTGCAAAAAGTGTTTTAGTAATAATGGCACGTAGCATTGCGGGTAATTGGAAAGTCCCCGTTTGCTTTTGTTTTGCAGAAAATGCATGTTCAAGCAAGTTTTTGAAAGAGCTTATTTTTAATATAATAATAAAATTAATAAATAATAATATTAAAGTGCATGCGTTGGTTACTGACATGGGGTCAAATTTTATACAATTATCTTGCGAGTTAGGTATTAATACGGATAATTCTACATTTTTTGTCGGAAATGAAAAAGTATTTTATATATTTGATACTCCGCATTTAATAAAAGCTATACGAAATAATTTATTGAAACATAATTTTCAAGTAGGTAGCAATAAAATAGCTTCATGGACGCATATTGTAGAGTTTTATAACAGGAATAATAGACAATGGATAAAAGCGGCCCCTAAATTATCTATTTATCATATTGAACCAAATAATTTTGCAAGAATGAAAGTGAAATATGCAGTCCAAGTATTTAGCAATCATGTAGTTGCGGTTATGTGTACGCAAATGTCTTCCGGTTTTCTTCTAAGTGAAGCAATTGGAACTATAGATGTAATTGATCACTTTGATAAATTATTTGATATATTAAATTCATCATCTGTAGTTAATCCAAAAGAATATGGAAAAGTTTTTAACGGAAGCGAAAAACAAATTCAATTTTTAAAAGATATGTTATATTTTATAGAAAGTATTAAAATTATTGATAAAAATGGTTCTCCTGTAAGCGTTAAATGCTTGAAATGCTGGCAGATTACGATTAAAAGTGTACAACAATTATGGGAAATATTAAAATCTTATGATTTCTCGTATCTTCGAACACGTAGATTGAATCAAGACTGTATTGAAAATTTTTTCGGTTCAATTCGGCAGCAAGGTGGTAATTGTTTAAATCCTCCGCCAATACAGTTTGTACATGCTTTTAAAAAACTTTTTGCTCTAAGATTTTTAGAACATTCAGATTCATTAAATTGTCAACAGGATACAGATGAAATTTTAAATTTATATAAATCATCGTGTAATGAATTTACATCACTTTCCTCATTAGTAGATAAAGTTATATTAAATATTCCCACTCATGATTACACAATGGATCTGCCAGAGGAAAATGCATTTAAATATGTATGCGAATTTTTGATTAAAAAATGTACAGAAATGCACTCATGCGAAACGTGCGTAACTTATATAAAGGAAAAAGGAGGAATTATAAACACAACATTATATTGTTCATTACCTGTTTATTCAAGTGAAGAAAATGTTTTTGGAAATTTAAATATTCCAAGTGATAATTTTTGTGAATATATTCATAAATTAAAAGAAATCTTTGTAAAGAACTTTGAAATTGTTATAAAAAAAATTTGGGGGCTTATTTATACCAACTTGCACAAGAAATATTTTTTGAACCACCATGTCCAGATTTTCCGCTTGAATTTCTTATAAAATTGTTTTTACGCATGCGTATTTATTATACATTATCACAACATAATAAAGCATGTAAAAAAAGTTCTAGAAAGAACAGAAAACTGTTAAATATTTTACACTTATAATGTTTTTTTTAAGTTTTAAATATTATATGCATGATGTTTCTGCGTCCTTTTATATATTGTGTGGTTATTACTAATATATGTATTGTTTTTATTGCGTGTGTTCTACATTTCTAATTCTTTAATGTCTTATGCGTTTAAGTTTCTTATTAATATTGTGTGTGTTGAGTGTATCTTATATATTAATATTGTGTGTGTTGAGTGTATTTTTATTACTAATTTCTAACTTTTCTTATTAATATGTTTGCAATACATTTACTTTTATTATATATATATTTGTGTGCGTATAGTTTATACATTAATAAAATAAGTATTAATTTTTTTTTAATTTTTTTTTATAGATTGCGACAATTCTCATATCAATTTGGAATAATTAGTAAGTATACAAAGCGGTAATTACAATTAATTTTATCTCACATTTTTTATAAAAAATATTTTATATAGATTCTTATGTATTTTTACTATGTAATTTTAATATTAATTATAATATATTAATTATTATATAAAAAGTCTCTTTTGCTCTTCTGATGTTCTTTCTTGCTCGTACCGAGGTGGATCGAGTAGCTGAGGTACGAATAGGTAAAGAATTTGGAAGAAAAAAATAGAGATATTAGGTATATATATATATGTATATATATATATATATACACACACATATTTATAAAAAAAAATTGTGTATCACAAATTTGTAATGTAATGTCATCTTTAGAATATCTATAGATTAAATCAACATGTTATTTTTAGGAAAAGTACAAGTTTTAATTTTATTAATAAAATTTGTAATAAATATTTTATATATGTAATCATATTTTTACTGTTTCACAAAGGAGGATGTTAAAAAGAGGCCATTTTTGGCCTGCAAGTGTAAAGTGAAAACGTATTAGAGAATTATTACTTTGGACTATTTAAGAAAGGAAAGTGACATTTATTTCATCCTGAAGTGTTGGGAACATGGTTAGAATGAGCGAAGTTTAATTTGTTTTACCCATGACGATAGGAAGCATATACGCATAATCTCTTCTCATATTTTAAAAAGTATTTGATCGATATTCATGAAACTTGGTGAAAATGGATTTTATGTAATGCTCTTTTCGATTTCAGAGCCAAAAATTCAAAATTCAAAATGGCGGACTTAATATGGCCGCCGCAAAACGCTCAAAAAAATGCAAATATTGTTCAAAATCTATAAGTCATATTCCAATGGGGCTTGAAGGTGCTCTTCTCAGTTCTGTACTGAAAAACTCTGAAAAATAAAAGATGATGGATCGAATATGGCTAACGTTGAAATGATCAGACTGGAACAAAAAATATTTACATTGTATTTGTATTTTACTGGTACTATGTACAGAAATGGTATTAACATATATATTCACAATTTCCTTTCCCTTTCATTGTAAATACGTCGCGCAATTCCAAATAACGTGTTCTAGGATGGTACATGTATAAGAATTGTCGCTTCGACAGGCATGAGGCTACTTTCAAGATTGTGCGCTGAAAACTCATTACAGATTAGAAACCATTTTATATTATCATAAGATTCGAACATTTGCACATTTTTATGGATTTCAGCGTTGACCACATTATGTCTGGTACTTGCAGTCTGAATTTTTGACATTTTGATTTAAGAAGCATGCTTTCAATATTCTAGTTGGATACCTATGAGGCATTTCATGTTTTAACAGTTGTTCATGTTTTAACAGTTGTTATCCTTCTTTTTCTTTTGGTGTATAATCTTCATTCGATTCTTCCTACGTATTCAAATAGAGTTTTAAGTGTGTCCCAGGCGTGTAAGCCCAGACTATATAGTAACGCTATTTACCCATTATTTGGTGATTTTGGCGTTACACTTTCAGTATACGATCTTTACTTTGTCCTACATATTCATTTCGAATGTACATCGTACTAACCCAGACTAATAACGCTATACATCCGTTATTTGGAGTTTCAACTGTCGTTGAAACTTAGTTTTTTGGTGTACATCTTAATTTATTTTTTTTGCGCATTCAAGTAGAATCTTTTAAGCGTATTTGACTGTACTATTCATCTTCATTTGCTTCCTTCTACGTATTCGACTAGAATTTTTTGGTCGTGCTAGTCCAAACTTTTGGTTTGGCGCTATTCATCCATTATTTGGTGCAACAGTTTTCATTCTTTTAGTGTACAGTCTTCATTTATTTTTTTCACTTATTCGAGTACAATATTTTAGGCGTGTTCTTCCACACTGTTGATTATTTGTGTGTGTTTTACGTCTGTTCGATTCGGTCTGAATTCGTACTCCTGTGTAGAAATCTTCTACCGAACTACAATGCCCAGAATTTGCTCCATGTGTGAACGGTCCCTCGAAAAAAGGGCCCGCTCAGAATACCATGAAGTTAATGGTACATTTTTTTGTAAAAGATGTTATCTAGATAAAAAAAGATCAACCAAGTCTTCATCTAGCAATGAACCCCCTGCTACTGTTGATGAGACTGCCACTGAAAATCAGAGTATTACTCTGCCATTTATGGGTACTCAAGAGTCCCATAGTAAATGTGTATTTGGGTGCGAAAAAAAAGTTCTGAGACGACTTTCCAGAGAAGAGTGCTTTGAAATCTTTATTCAGACCAGAGAAAGCGTATCCATATGGTGCACGTGCGTGTTGTTCTCATGGGAAAGGCGATTCTTTTAAAATTCCGGACGGGTTTGCAGTTTCCCAGTTTCTTGTTTCGCTGAACGCCAATGAAATAGCATTATGTTTTGAAACAATGAAAAACATGGTGATCAGCGAAAGAAAGAAGGCCTTGAATTCTCAAACTGTACACTTTTCTAGCATGTCCGATGATGTTTTAGTATTTGAAACTGGCCATAATAGAGAACAGTTCCATTACTTACTGCAATTTGTAAAAGATGAACAATTACATATTCACAATGCTGAATTTACTCTTGGTATTTATTTATCCCGTCTTCGTCGGGCATATACATATAACGAACTAGCATTGCGTTGGAGTATTACTCGACAAACGGCAAGTTCGAATTGCGAAGAAATCAGACAAGTATTATCAAAATCGTTTGGCAATAAATATCTTTCCCTGGATTCCAACCGTCATCAATTGGTTTCCCACCTGGCAGAAATCGCTAGATAATTACATGCACCCTCAGGTGATCAGCATTATTCTTGTGTTGGACGGCACTTATATGTATATTTATTCAAAAAAGCGACAATTTTTCTTTTCAACGAGAAACGTACTCCGGTCACAAGAAGCGAAACCTGATTAAGCTAATGATGGTCGTGTTTACTGACGGCTATATAGGAGGGGTTTTCGGGCCCTATCCAGGAAACAAAAATGACGCGGTTATATTAAATGAGCTGTTAGATACAAATATTTGGTCTAGATTCGAAGCTAGGGACGTTTTACTAGTCGATCGTGGCTTCAGAAATTCTCTTTCCAAAATATCAGAAAAAGGATTCGTACCAAAAATGCCTCATTTTTCAGATACTCCAACAGCTCCTGTAACTACCACTCAAGCAAATCAGTCTTGGCTCGTAACAAAAAATCGTTATATTGTTGAAGTTCTGAACGGCCGAATTAAGAAAACATTTCAGTATTTTGACAAGACTATTCAAAATACTACAATTCCATATATGTTTGAAGATTTTAGAATTGCCTGTTCATTACTAAACATGACATTCAAGCCACCGACTACATCTTGTATTGACGTACTTATTACTGAGCGAATGCTTAGCTTTTCAAACAGAGACAATGTCCTCTCTTTATTAGTTCGAGAAGAAAACCTCAATGCACGAAAATCGTACTTCCAACGTATTGAGGCTTTTAAAATAGACTTCTTTCCCCAACTTGACGATTCTCAGCTTCAATTGTACACATGTGGCAACTATCAAATAAAAATGGCGCAGAGTTACTATGCGGACCATTTGAATAAAGCGGGAGATTTTGAATTTGAAGTAACTAAAGAAACTGCACACATTAATTATCGTAAATACGGAATAGATTTAGACTTTATGAATGGCATATTATTCAAAGTTCGCTTACGTTCTAGGCACTCTAATTCTGTTAATTACTTTGTCTACCTGCTTCTTGATAAAACAACGGCTGGAATTGATGCCATTATTGGACATACCTGCAATTGCAAAGTCGGACAACGTGTTGTAGGATGTTGTTCCCACGTTGTCACATTAATTTGGTTTTTTGGTAAGGCGCGCTTTTTAGCCACTATTCCAATTCCCGCCCAACATCTGAACGATTATTTCAAAACACGGTCTTCATTAGAATCCGAAGAAGATACAGACGACGAAAACTGAATAAACAGTTTTCAATATTTCAGGAATGTCAGAAGGCAGAGGTTATAAATAGATTGCAAATATTTTTTATTCTACATAGTTTAAATAGGATTCAAGTCTGCTGCTAATAATATGTTTGTGACACTGATGAGCTCCAAGAAGAGCGAAACTGAACATTCTTGAACCAACACATTTCTTCATTCGTTAGTGCATTATTCTTCTTTAATTAAATTCCTAAATTCCTAAATTCGAGAAGAATACCATAAAAACCCTTTTTTAATATGAATTTCATGAATTTCAAACAACATTTCCATTTTCAGATTACTTCAGTGTCGGCTATATTACATCTGTCAACTTGAATTTCGGATTTTTTATTTTAGATTGTAAAACATCACTATCAAAAACATATGTTTCATAAATATTGAATTATATTTCCGTTTCTACGGTAGCCATATTCGATCCGTCATCTTTTATTTTGAGTTTTTCTCTACAGAATTGAGAAGAGCGCCTTCAAGCTCCCTTGTAATATTACTCATAGATTTTGAACAGTATTTTATTTTTGGAACGTTTCACGGCGGCCATATTGGGTCCGCCATTTTGAATTTTAAATTTTTGACCCTGAAATCAAAAAGAGCATTACATAAAACCCATTTTCACCAAGTTTCATGAATATTGGTCAAATACTTTTTAAAATATGAGAAGAGATTATGCGTATATGCTTCCTATCGTCATGGGTAAAACGAATTAAACTTCGCTCATTCTAACCATGTTCCCAACACTTCAGGATAAAATAAATGTCACTTTCCTTTCTTAAATAGTCCAAATAATAATTCTCTAATACGTTTTTACTTTACACTTGCAGGCCAAAAATGGCCTCTTTTTAACATCCTCCTTTATATTCTTATTCATATATCTTAATATTAATTTCCTTGTTATTTTTATTACCGGGCAATTAAATTATTATTTATATATTTTGTATAATATAATATTTTATTATTTTGATACATAATTAATAATACACAATTTATACAATTAATTTTTTATAATAATATGTATAATTAATAATTTATATTTTTTGCCTTTGTCTATTTTAACATTACATTTTCATCATTATGTACAGCATTTATTAATGATACGCTTAACAAATTTTTATTTATTTTGTAACGTATTATTATAATAATTTATAATTCTTCCTATTTTGTATTAGTTTTATAAAATTATATTATTCTGATGTGTGAGTAGTGATTATGAGTTAGAAAGAGAACAAACAAGAGTGAGTGAGAGAAAAGTTCAGATGGCCTTACTGGGCAACTCGCTTATTTCGCGCATGCGCACTCCATTTTGGCCAACACTAACTTTAAAGGTGCCGACAGAGAGTTGCGCTACTGGTTATACTGTGACGATATTGTAACCGGAAGCGTTACTAGGCAATACGCAATATACGCTCCAACGTAGGGCGTTAAAAATTTGGGAAGGCGCAAAGTTTTGATAGGTGCCAATAATTTTTCAGTGTCGACATAAAACTTGATCCAGTCCTACCTAGGCCGGAATTCATAGTCGGGTCTTATAATTCAGACCGTCTTAAGTTGATCTTCAGATACTCCATAGCAAATAAACTGAGAGTGCCGTCACATTGGGCGTATTTCGCGTAATACGTAAATAATACAATTAATTGGAGATCAGAATTTCTGTTCTAATGTTAACTTTCTATTTTACATTAATTTGCGATTGGTTCTCACAAATTACGCGTCTTGGAAAATACGCGCCATGTGACAGCACCCTGATTCGTACAGCATCTAAAGATAAACTTAAAACGGTCTTAAATATAAGACTCGACTATGAATACCGGCCCTAGTTCGATGTCGTCCGCTAGAACCGCGTTTAACCGCGGCGCGACGGCAAAAAAACAATGACATGTCACATGCACAGACTTCTATATTATACGCTAGACCGCTAACTCCTATTGTTCTCCTTATATACAAATGTTGCTTATGAATATGTAATGCGCGGAGTGGATGCGCAGAATAAGCTACGCGATTCTAACCTTTCGAACTCAACCTGTCGAAAAACAACACAAAAGACTAACTGCTAACTGCTGCAAAAAGAAATATAATTTCTAAATAAAGCACTAGTGGAATCTATTATGAGTAGTAAAATATGTATGACGTCATGTTAACATATATTTTATACATATATATAGTAACTGAAATTAAAATTCTATTAATTTTTTGTGGGTAATTTTAGGGAAATTGCTTAAATTGTAGATAAGTACAGATTTAATAATGTCACAACTTATCTGTTTTTGTACTTTACAAAAGTAGTTTTAAGATATTTAGAAATTATGGAAGTAGTAAAAATTATAGCTGTAAAACAAGTAACACATAATGATGTAAGATAATGTAAAAAAAATTGACAATACCTTTATATAAGATTATTCACATAATCTTTGTATGTATAATAAATATATAATTTAATCTATATTTATTATTTAATCAAATATATACAGATATTTTATGTTTATTCTTCCTAATCTTCTTGTACGCATTAACTTTGTTAAGATATTTGGATCATTTTTTATTTTTACAGCAGGGTTAATTAGTATTTTCATTATATTATATTATATTTGTCACATTATTAATTATTTTCTGATACGCTTGCAAGAACTTATGAATAATTTTTCTTTACCAAATTGTTTGTATTTAGATCGTATTACACTATACATATTATAGTATTACTGAAAACACATTATTATAATATATTTTATTATATTATTGTTTGATTATATTTATTTTACAGTTTTACACAACATAAAACTTTCTTGGTTTATATTATTTGTGTAACGCAAGATATATAAAAATATATAAGATAATATTCACTGCGGATGTGCTCGTAGCTTATTCTGCGCATGTCATACATAAATTCCTGCAACAGTTAAAGGGACGCAGTTAGCAGTCTAGCGTATAATATACTTAGACTATATAGATATGGACTGCGCATATCCCACTTTTCTGCGTTTTCAGTGAAGCCATATTAACAAAAAAAGAGAGAGATTGTTTGATTGTGCGTGTGACAAAGAAAAAAGAGCTAGTACTTGTCTGCGTTGCCAAATGCTGCGTTGCATATACTCTGTTCGAAGTAACTTTATTATAACCATTTCATAGACAGTGTAACAGAAGTTAGTACTAGACTATTCTTATTCATTTCCTCTTTTCTATATATAATATTATATTATAATATATATAATATATGATATTTATTACGAATTACGGAACCATGAGTAATAAAAAACCTTCTGGTTTTCAATTTCGTCAAGAGAGAAAGAGAGAAGAAAGAAAAGGTAAAAAACTATCAGCTCATATTAGCTAAATTTTTAAAAACTGCACCAAATGCTTCCATTCCTTGCTCAACGAGTTCATCAGTAGCAAGCACATCTTGCATTCCCCTTCGATGTCTACTTCTTTAAATCCATCATTAATGTCATTAACATCGATCGCAAACATTTCACCTTCTAAAATACTTTCAAATTCGATTTCGCCTTCTGCTTCAATTCATATTGGTCAAATATCGGCGTTGATAAATCTCAATTAGTTCTGAGTGATCAATTCGAGGACCTAGGTCTCTGACCTGATATAATCTCACAAGAATTTCGAATTCAGATGATTGATCATGGTGTCACCTCCCAATCAAATTATTTTAATTTTCCGTTAGATTCAAATAATAGATGCTTTTCAACAAGTTTATATACCTGTACAATGGCTAACGGTGAAAAATTATTTAGAAATTGGTTAGTTTATTCAAAATTAAAAATGCTGTTTTTTTGTTTTTCTTGTTGTTTATATAAACAAAATGAAAATAAATTCTCGAGTGCTTCTGGCTATTCTGATTGGTCAAATATATATCGTGTTATTAAAGAGCATGAACAAACTAAAAAACATCTTAAAGCATTTAAGTCTTGGCAACTTTTCGCTAATCGAATAATTTCTCAGCACACCATAGATTTTCATAATAAAAAGGTTTTAAATATAGAACAAACACATTGGAGAAATGTCTTTAAACGCATAATTCTAATTGTAAAACCTCTTGCTCAACAAAATTTAGCTTTTCGAGATAAATCTAATATTCTATATACTCCAAATAATGGTAATTTCTTGCAACTTGTGCAAATAATAGCTGAGTTTGATCCAACCATGGCTGAACACTTGCGCCGCTTTATGAAAAAAGAAAACATCATTATTTAAGTAATATTATTCAAAATGAGTTATTATCATTGTTCGCGAGCGAACGAGGGGCTCCGCTAAGCCCTCATCACGCTGCATTGCATCGCCTATGTTGCATGGCCTGTGCAACATGGGTGGTGTAATGCAGCAATAAATGCGTGGAGAATAGCGGCAGTGATGTGTGTTACATCGCACACATCACTGTCGCTGCTCTCCATTTGCGCCGCGCACGGGACTTACGTCCCGCTACCGATACAGTATCGAACTTAGCCGCGCTCACACAGAGCGCGGTCAAGCAGCGAAACGGCGGCGCTGCCGCTGTCGTAAATTCAAAAGGCCTGAGCCATCGTCCCCAATTAGTTCTTTTCAATTATATTTATGTATAATTATTTACATCGAATCTTCCGAGCTTTTCTGGAGTGTTCCTTTTATGTCGTCATTTCCTTCAAGAGGAAGTGACGACAGGAAGGAACATTCCAGAAAAGCACAGTATAAAAACGAATACGACGTGGGGACGAGGGCCAGTCTGCTTAGATACGTTCAGGTACGACCCGCACTTCTTTAATCACAGTATACGAGATATTTCACGAATATTTCGCACGCTTCGAGGATAATCGCCTTTATCCTCGTCTTGTATTCGCGATAACAGAGTCACCTGCTCTGCCGCGTAATACACGCCTTGTTGAAGTCGCCTGCTTCACAAGGATCGGTTCAGTGCGCGTCCACCGCGTTCGGACTTCGCGCGCGCGTCTTGCAGCGGACTCGCGCTGTCCGCGCAGTGCCCAGTGCCGTGCGCTAAACCGTGTACGCACTGTACACCTTAAACTGTAATATATTCTGTATATAACTTTATTTGACTGTGGAAATATACTTTGTTAATTTTCTGTTACAACTTGCGTGTGAGTTAATTGTGTGTGTGAGTGCTCGTCCATCTCTCGCCTCACTAATTCACTCAGTCACGAACAATCATCTATGTCTAAATTAATTACCAATTCAATAATTTCCTCAATTAATTTAAGTAAATATTTTGTGATTATCATAGATTCAACACCATATATCTCCAATCAGGAACAATTAACGATAGTGGTGCGTTTTGTTTCATATAAAAATAATCAATTTAAAATTTACGAACATTTTCTTGGTTTTATTAAAGGAAATAGTAAAACAGGTGCAGCCATTGCAAGTGTTATTTTAAAATTTTTATTAACAAATAATTTAGATGTACAAAATTTGAGAGGTCAAGGATACGATAATGGTTCAAATATGAGAGGAAAAAATAATGGAGTGCAACAACATATTTCAGATGAAAATTCTTTAACCTTTTTTGTTCCTTGCGCATGCCACTCCTTAAACTTAGTCATAAATGATGCAGCTGATGCATCATCAGAATCATTTTCATTTTTTTTAATCATACAAGAAATTTTTAATTTTTTTCCTCGATCTACAAATCGATGGGATATTTTAAAAAAACATTTCGGCAATTCAGACAGTTATCGTTTAACACAGGCCTGCACAACTGGCGGCCCCGTAGCCACGCTTGGCTATCACGTTTCTTCCACTTCCTTCATTCGTAGCGGGGAAGCTTCCCCCACTCTCGCCTACCGCGCTGGCGGAGAAGTCTCCTCGTCAAGGCGCGCGGGAAGAGACGTGCGGGAGAGACGGGCGGGAGAGGAGCGCGGGAAGAGGCGCGCGGTCAGTGGTGGGGACGTCGGAAATATTGCGGCGTTACTACTTGGCTTGTCGGCCCGCCTGAGTTGTGCAGGCCTGGTTTAACACCTAAAAATGTATCAGCTACACAATGGTCATCACGTTTAAATGCAATAAAAACTTTATGTTATAATTTACCAATTATTTATGATAGTTTTTTAGAAATTTTTGAAAGTTCAAATTATAATATTTGAAAATACAGCTCATAGTATCGCCGAAAAAATTGCAAATTATAAATTTGTGTTATCCGTACTCTGCTGGTATGATATTTTACAAAGAATTAACATCGTTTCAAAATCTTTACAATCACATGAAATAAATATATTACAATGTATAAACTTAATTGAAAATGTAACTGTTTTTTAAAGGGAATATCGTGAAATTGGTTTATTGACATTGAAATAAATGCTAAGTATATAGCAACTCAAATGAACGTTTCTCCAGAGTTTCCTGTCGCAATTTCGTTTAAGAAAACGAATACAATTTAGTAATGAATGTCAAGATGAACCAATTACAGATGTTAGACAGAAATTTAAAGTAGAGTTTTTTAATTATATAATTGACGTAGCTTTAAATTCTTTGAAAGAAAGATTCAATCAGCTTAATTGTCACAGTCACGCTTTCAAATTTCTGTATAATATAAATACTTTTGATGTTACATTAAATCAATGTAAAACTTTATAACAAAAATATGAATTATTCTGATATAAATGCTATTGAATTATTTGACGAGATTATATAAAACAACATTTTCAGATTTACATCAAAACATCTAGCAATCCTCGCAATTAACATTTTAAACAAATTGGTTCAAAATAGTTTACTGGAAATATTTCCAAATTTAACAATAGCTTTTCGGATATTATTAACTATGCCGACATCTGTAACTGGTGACGAGGCAAGTTTTTCAAAATTAAAATTAATCAAAAATTATTTAAGAAGTATAATGTCACAGACGCGTTTATCCGATTTAGCAATCCTATCAATCAAAAATTGGCCAACAACTTCGATTACAAAGATATTATAGAAATATTCGCAAAGGCTAAAGCCAGAAAGCATAATTTTTAAAAATTGCCTTTTTTATCTCATTTTTACAAAACACATTAAAAAATAAGATAAAATATATTTTCTATTAATAGCTTTATAATTTTAAAACAATATTAAAACAATATTAAAACAAATATAAAAATAAAATTAAAAAACTAAAAAAATAAAAAATATAAATAAAAATTTAAAAATATAAAAAAATAAAAAATATAAAAGGACAAAAAAACGGAACCATCAATTTGCTACGTCCTTGTTGTGGTTCTGGATAGAAAATAACTGGCTAAAAACGGACTAAAAAGGGGTTTTTGAAACTATTTTTTATTTGCACTGGGGCGCGCAAACAAATCCTAGCGTAGGGGTGCTTGAGACAGTCGTAACACCTCCGATTGTAACATGTACCATGCACGTTTAAAGTCTCATGCGAGATTACAGAGGACATTTAAATATTAAAGCAAAAAGTGCTATAGTGGTAGTGATTTGTGCAATAGTGGTAGGTGATAGTGCAATAGTGATTGTGCAATAGTGATAGTGCAATAGTGATAGTGCAATATTGATAATGCAATAGTGATAGTGCAACAGTACAACAGTAATAGTGATTGTTTAATACCTCTATTAAGTTAGCAGGACCAAATCGGCAGAATTAACCTTCAATTACTAAACTATCGAAATTTTACGTTGTTCCTAGACTGGGTCTGTGGGATGAGCGATTTTCAAACATGTATCTCAGAGTCAAATTAACGCAGAATCAAATTTTTTTTTTCAAATTCAACGCCAAAATCTCAAAAAAAAGAATATGCAATTTAGAATTTTTCAAATTTAATAGTTTTTTAGATATTTTGAAAAATATGAAAATACTTTTTGAAAAAATACTTTTTTTCAAAATTAAATATCTCCACTTCAAATCAAGATAAAAGAACTTTACTGGTGAGCAAACGAAAGGTCTTGAGTTGTACTTTAAGGCTGTAAAAGTCGTTTTGTGGTTTATTTCAAAAAACATATTTTTTTGCAAAATGAAAATTAGTAAATTTAGCTTTTTTTGATCATTCTTTTTTATCGTATTTAGGTCATTTTTGTAGAAAAAATATTGTTTGAGTTTGATATTTAAAATATAACATTTTTATAAATAAATTGTTTATAATTAACGGATGATCGTTTTTCTTGATGAAAAATAATGAAAAGGCTCATTTTACGTAGTATAGGTACGCAAATACAAAGAAAAATCATATTATAAAACGAAAAAAAATTTTTTTTAGCATAATACACTTTTTGTTACGTTCTTTCTAGACTAGGTCCGGACATGGGATCCGTAACTTTTTTTTCTATGCGCACTGCTCAGCAGCTGAGGCTGGACTGAGTCGGCTTGGGCGTCAGAGTGGTAGAGGGTATGCCAAAGTTTTTTCCCTCCTAATCCAGCTCCCCTTCCCTCTTAGTATAGAGTTAAAGGTAGGAGAAGAAAAGGTGTCGGGTCTGTCAGACCCAGTCTAGTAATTGAGAGTTAAAGCGGACTTATCGGATTATTTAGTATTTTATACTAATTTGTACCACCAATAATAATTTTGTACTTTGTGTCATTTAGAAAAAAACCGTGGCACTGCTATCTTAATATTAAACTAGGACTACAAAAAAAGAAAAAAAAATTAAAAACAAATACAGGAATGTAAAAACCTGAATTTGTACTAATTTGTACCATCCAAATAAATTAATATATTGATTCATTCTGCTCAAAATAACCCCCCATTGAATTCTCCTATATTAAGCTGAAGAGCAAAGTACATTTTCTTATCAGCAGAAACAATCGGTACTCGTACACTTGAAGCAGTATTATTCAAATCACTAAAATACAAAGTTCCAGATTTTGTATCCCTGCTATTCGTTCGAAAACTACCCCTGTTAGCCTTAAAATTAAAGTATCCTTTTCCATGAGCAGAATCAATCGTTACTTGTATGTAGGTTTGTTTAATAACAATACATTGCTGGAAGAATGGCTAAAGAAAGATACGTAACTTTTGATAAGGTATGGGAAGAAATTTTTTTTTCATCTATTTGTAATAAAACCACCTATCTTCTGTGTGGTTTTCAACCTTCTGTTGTTAAAAAATTTGTTTTTAATAGGCATTATAAAAATAAAAATTTATAATATCGGGCTTCGGTTTTATATAGTACTATAGTCCAAGATTATGAAACTCTAGTTAAATTAATATGTAAATATGTGGCTTTGGTATAGCCAGTTCACCTATAAGAACAACAGACTTCGTGTCTGTTGAACCGCACGTGTGACATTGTGGGCGCGAGGAATACTATAGGAGTGAAAGGAGAGCAAATGTACTTTTTGCATTTTCGACGCAATGTGCGAACTTAACGCGCGATTTAGATTTATTAAATCGATGTATAATATATAGATGATTATTTACTGTGAGATTATGGATTATGTAATATCCATAATCAATAGCTGTTATGGTAATGATATACAATATATCACATGTGCAGTGATGAGGTGTAGCCAAGTTTTAGCAGATCCAGTTCCTAATAAGAAATAATTCATTGATCGACATTGAAACCATCAAATCGAAATAGTTCGACATCATTTCAATGTCGAATTGACGAATCATTTCGTAATGTGTAGTGCCATAAAAAAGAAGGAAAAGGACTTGTGCAATTTAATTGGTTTATAAATTATAAAAGCTAACTTTAGAAAGTAAATTGAACAAGATGCATGATATTATTACAAAATTACCTTTTTAAAAAAAGATAAAAAGAGGTGCCTAATGTACGTACAAAAAAGAACTTGATACGAAAATATTTTTAAAAAATGTTTAAAATCAAAAAATTGATCTAATTGAAAAGAGGAAATACGATAAACGTTTAAAAAAAATTGAGCATTTTTGATTCCACCAATATAATAAAAGATATTTAAAACTTGCTGCTGCTAGATTTACGAATATAATAACAATAATTTAAGATAATGAAAACAAATCATTTTTAATTTAAATCTAATTGTAAGTAATACACACGTATTGTATATGTTCATCATATTCATTCATTTATTTTGACTGTATTTGGTTTAGCAGCGCCAAGTTTTCTTTTATGTTATTGATTTTGATGTATTTAAAAATATATAATTTTTTTAAACGTGTTGGGTATTGTAGCAGGAAGTTTAATGATTACTCGACAGAACGTATATGACCTTTACTGATTGAGACCATGATACAGACTGAGACTAAAAACTATAGAGAGGAATGACGCGCAACATTGTTTTCCTGCGCCATCAGCGTAATAAGATATAAACTAGAATATCGGTTGGTAATGCTTATCTTAATACGATTGTGAGTTGATCTCCTAACAAAATGTTTATCACATTTCTTCTTTCCAATTGGATCAATTTTTTTATCTCATTTTTTTTTTTAAATATTTTTCTATGGAGGTTCGTTTTTGCGTATACATTTTGGTGCCTTTTTTAAAAGGTAATTTTGTAATTATTAAAAATAACAAAAGACAATGTTTTTCGGACAAATATTTTATTTAAAATACATTCTTTCTGTGGCAATACAATGGTTTGCATAGTTATGCATAGTCATGCATGGTCAATTAATGATATCGAATGATTTTTCTACGATTTATGGAATCCTTTTATGGAATCCTTTTATGGAATTTGAAGATTCTCCTTATGGCCATTTGGATGTCTGGAATATGCTATATGTTTTCAACACTGTTCTTTTATGGATGCTTTGAGCCGTGGAAAAATGTTTCACAATTAAATAATTACAAAAAATAATCGCACATTGTAAATACCGTGAAAAATCCAACAAATCCAGTGAACAGCACAACATAGTAACTTTTGTACCAAAAAAGACGCTTTTTAGACAAAAGGTTATGACAAACATTCTGCAAAGCATGCTACAAAAGGATATAGAAAAAGCATTTGTATTAGTTGATCATGCAAATTGTTGTATCATCACAGAAGAAATATATTTTGAATAAAATATAACATTTGTTTCAAAAAATTGGTAATAATTTTGTTATTATTAAAAGGTTCAGTTATTTTGGCGACAGACACTTATTCATATAAGTTTTCTTTGTTTAATATTAATCGTATACTTAATCAAAGCATTTTGATTTTTTTATATTACTACTAAAAACATTGAATTATGATTTAGGCAAGGAAAACATGTCCAAGGAAATACAAACCAAAGCAAATTTATCTTCACATCAAAAAAGTAAAATTGGAAAAATATTAATATGTTTCTCGGCTTATACAAATACGATAAAAATATTTAGCTTAAAATTAGATGCCGACGCAATACCCGTCATTCACGGCTTAAAATTGTTTAACACATGTTGTATAATCGTTTACCACATGGGATATTATTCAATGGATTATTTTGGTAAAACATTTAAAACTAACAAAGAACATTTATCAGATTTTTTTTATTTCTCGTTTTTCATTTTTTACATTTTTTAATGAAAATTGAATCTAATTTAGAAATATAGAGAGAAATTCTTAAAATAGTTAGAAATTAATACTTAGTATATTATTAGAAAAAAATCGAAACTTTTAGAGTCAGAGAGGTATTTTACTTGCTCATAATACTTATTTTATTAAATGTACATACATTTTGGCACATGGCCAACTTCAGTGGCCATGAAATTCAGTAGTCAAAAAATTCATATTTTAAATTTAATAAAAATTACTTTGTATTCACAAACAAACAAAAATTCAAATTTAATAAAAATTACTTTTTTCACAGACAATAAAGTATGGTTATGGAGATTCAATGAAAATTATGGTATTTATATGAGTGCTATTGGAATTTTATCAGCTGATACTTTTTTATTTTCAAGCGGATGTTTAGTGACTTATAACTATTTGCGAAATAAAACAAACGAAAAACTAATTAAGCCGATTAATTACAGAAAGAAACTAATTGAATTCTTCAGCCACATATTAAAAAGATTTATCCGGTATGTTTTTTGTTATCATTTTTGTTATCATTTTGTTAATTCATTTAAGAGAACAATGTAACAAAATACATATAAAATTATTGCAGCAATAAACGAATCGATCGTTTGAGAAACGACAATTTTGATCAAAATTGAGATATTAAAGAATTCAAAATAATGAGAAGTAGATACACAATTTTCTTAAAAGATCACTCCACTGTGACGGATCCAAAAAATCGTAATTTTTTTTTTACTAATCGACCAAATATATTCAAGAATATACAGTTCAAATTTCACGCTCTAATATCACTCAATTTTACTGCTACACACGAATTTCTATTACGCCGATCACGGCAACTATCGAAACTTTAAACGCCTTTGACATGATTTATTTAGTTTGCGGACAAAAAATGAAAAAAATTACTAAATTGATCGGTCTGAAATTTCAACACATTATTCAGCACATTAATGATTATCATCCAAACTAGAAAAGGGTTTATACGATATTTTTTTTTCAACTTTTTGAAGCAAAATATGATGAAAAAAACATGAAATTTCGGAAGTTCATTTTCCAACGCCCGCCATTTTGTTAGTTTGATATAGATTTAATTCATTCTAGTTTCGACGACGCGCATATAATTTAAAAATCTTTTCGGTTTGTCTGTTTCCGATGCATAGTTTCTTCGGAGTTTTGTCCGCAGCCGGATAATTTTTTTTCGTAGCAGTACGTTCACGCAGCTGTATCTCTGATAACACAGTCCTGCGAGGGTCAGTTACATAAATGAGAGATGGTGGATTTTATAATTTTTTTTACGCTGAAAATAAATCTGGGCTCAGAAATTCTCTAGCACGTCAAGTTTTAGAATAATTTGAGATTAAATGATGCAAAAATGGCCATTTTGGCCAATTTCAGACAGTTATTGCGGGAGAACAAATTGTTATTGTTTATTTCGGAAAAGGGCATTGTATAGTTCTAGTCTTTAGCTTTAAAATCCATTTTCAATTGCCGCTGTACGATTTGTTTTGGCTGAGATATGAAAGATAGAAGATAATTATGTACATGATGAATCCAATAAACCATTGCCGCTCACTCATGTCAGATATACATGTTAACTACGAATCACAATGTAGATCATAACATCTAGGTATTTTGGAATAACGCTTGTTACGTTTCTCATTCTCATAAGCAATGAGAAAATATTAGTTTTATTAAAATGGAAAATGGCAGATTGAATATAACAAAATTGAAACATCCAGCCATTGAAGGCAAGATCAGAAGATAATGATCCAACCAGTGAAGGCAAGATCTGAAGATGATGTTCCAGTGAAGGTAACATGATATCATGATGATCCAACCAATGAAGGCAAGATCTGAAGATGATGATCCAGCCAGTGAAGACAAGATAATATCATGATGATCCAATAATGTTTTATATTTCAGCTAAAACAAAACGTATAGTGGCAATCAAAAATAGGTTTTAAAGCTGAAGACTAGTACTATACGATGCCGTTTTCTCAAATAAACAATAACAATTCGTTCCTCCACAATAACTAGTTAAAATTGTCAAAATGGTCATTTTTGCGTCAATCATTAAACCTCAAATTACTCTAAAAGCACCTAACGTGCTAAAGAATTTCTGAACCCAGATTCATTTTCAGCATCAAAAAAATTATAAGATCTACCTCTTTTCATTCCTGTCTGACAAAACCTCAAATTTCGCAGGCCTGTGTAATCAGTACCAAATAATTACAAAAAAATTTGTATGTACCTTTAAAATGTGTTAATAAAAATCTATAATATTTATATATTACAAAAACATTGTTTTTATTCCGAAAAAAAGTCCCAAATATTGGTAATTCTTCGGCTATGGAGTGATCCTTTAAGAGTTTTTGGATTAGATATCACAAGAAAGAGTTACCACACACACACACACACACACACACACACACACACACACACACACACACACACACGCACGCACACGCACGTACGCACGCACACACACACCCTCCACACACACACACACACCACACACACACACACACACACATATATATATGTACACGACCATTTTCGCGTAATTATAAAATACAATATTTTCATTTTTTTAGGAAACTTTGTAAATATATAATGACAGACTTCTAAGGATGAAATTTTATAATTAGAAACAATTAGTTTTAATTATAAAACAACAAGTTGAGACAAATATTGTAAAAAAATTAATAAAAAAAAAATATATAATATATATATATTATATATATATACAGGGTGTCCCATTATAAAACATCCAGTCGAATATTTCGAAAACCAAGCCTGGGAGAGAAAAATTTTTCAGACAAAAGTTATTTGGTTTCGAGGGGCCCATAAGATGATACCATTGGTTTGACCTTGAAGAATTATTTGAAAGTTACATGAAAGTCACCTCAATTTTTTAAAATGGCATTCCCTATTTTTTATTACATATTCTTGTAGCTGACTTCAAGAGCTTTCCAAAACACTATAATAAAGTATTTTTTTATTAAGTATTTTCCGAGTTATAAAGCTTGAAATAATTTCATAATTTTACATAAACTGTAAAATATCTCGTAAAATATTTACTTTTCGATGACCTTACCTCAATACTTTTATGCACAGAATAATGAGAGGAACCAATTGGTGTCAAGAAAACACATAGTTGTTTTTAAGAAAAAATATGCAATTTGTAACTAACAATTACATATTTTTTCTTAAAAACAACTATGTGTTTTCTTTACACCAATTGATTCCTCTCATTATTCTGTGCATAAAAGTATTGAGATAAGGTCATCGAAAAGTAAATATTTTACGAGATATTTTACAGTTTATGTAAAATTAAGAAATTATTTCAAGCTTTATAACTCGGAAAATACTTCATGAAAAAATACTTTATTATAGTGTTTTGGAAAGCTCTCGAAGTCAGCTACAAGAATATGTAATAAAAAATAGGGAATGCCATTTAAAAAAATTGAGGTGACTTTCATGTAACTTTCAAATAATTCTTCAAGGTCAAACCAATGGTATCATCTTATGGGCCCCTCGAAACCAAATAACTTTTGTCTGAAAAATTTTTCTCTCCCGGGCTTGGTTTTCGAAATATTCGACTGGATGTTTTATAATGGGACACCCTGTATATATATGTCGGATATATATATATATATATATACAGGGTGCGGCGTGGAAACCTGAAAGATGTTAAAACGGCGAAGCGCGCTCTGTAGGCGAGATATCGAACTCGTTCGACCGAGGTTCGAAAGAGGAAGAACAGACAATTTTTTGGTCATATAGTTTATTTACATAACTTTGTTGTTTAAAAAATAATATCAGACAAATGATTACCCTTATTTTTTACACAATTTTCGAGACGTTTCACAAAACTATCGTACACTTTTTCCAACATTGACTTCGGAATCGCTCAATCAATCGACTTGGAAGAACTCAAGACTGAAATTCGACGACATGCGGCCGCGATTCCGAAGTCAATGTTGGAAAAAGTGTACGATAGTTTTGTGAAACGTCTCGAAAATTGTGTAAAAAATAAGGGTAATCATTTGTCTGATATTATTTTTAAAACAACAAAGTTATGTAAATAAACTATATGACCAAAAAATTGTCTGTTCTTCCTCTTTCGAACCTCGGTCGAACGAGTTCGATATCTCGCCTACAGAGCGCGCTTCGCCGTTTTAACATCTTTCAGGTTTCCACGCCGCACCCTGTATATATTGTTGCACGCTCGCTAACTACAGTCTTTCACGCACTCGCGATTTGCGGCACTCTCGTGGAAAGAAGCAAACTTGTTAATAAATACAAACGAACGATTTATTAATTGATCAGAGATACAAGCGTCCATTTAATCTGTCAACTCTATAAACAACTCTCCTGGCAACGCATCAACAAGCGTCGCCAGGAAACGAGACTCAATCTTCGGTACGCATCTTCACTGCGTAACGGGTGACTAGGCGCGGGCGCAACACTATATAGTCATTTACTTCAGATCTCTACTAATAGTAGAAATTAGATGGTTTTTTAAATTTTATAAAAGTTAAATTTTTTGACCTGTGTTCTTCAAATCATTCCTGAAATGATCGATTCAAGCAAAATAAAATATATGACATAAAAAAATTTGAAAATTGATTTTGATACGAACTAAATAATTTAACTCTTTTTTTACACACTTCTGTAATTAGTTTTTTTTTTTAAGGCTAACACCGGCTTATATGATGACGTTAGGAATAACTTACTTAAGTGCGGCTTGGTTCGATAACACATCGCCATTTTATATACACGAAAAGTCGCACGAAACTTGTGCTAAGTATTGGTGGAGAAATCTTTTGTATATAAATAATCTCTTTGGTTTAGATGCTATGGTATGAATAGATTTTATTAAGATCAGCTTAAAATTGTACGCATAAAACGTTTCTAAAAAAAATTTTTTTCTTTGTATTGCAGTGCTTGAGTTGGAGTTGGCAGCTTGCTTGTGATATGCAATTCTATGTAATTGCTATGATGTTATTGATTTTGTCGACTATGTATGTATGTTAACCAGTTACCATGATTAAGTGAAGATTCTGGTCTAAAACTTTCAAAAAATCAAAAATTTTTTTTTATATTCTTACAATACAATACTTTTAAAAAAGACTATAAAAAAGAGATTAGTAATAATTTCCAAATTTATTTAGTTATTTTTTTCTAAATAATTAGTTTCTTTTTTTCTAAATAATTAGTTACAATTATTGTAATTGATAACAGCTGTAAAATATTTATTGAGTTTAATTATTGAACAAATATTGTGCTTGGTTCAAGTCAACTAACCGGTGATCGCACTGCCTACGGAAAGTATCATAGCGTTTTTAAGGAACGTTGAACCATATCCGGAGTTCTGAAAAGAAAAAAATAAAAAAAAGCAAGGGAAAAAGAAGGGAGGGGGAAGGGGGGGGGGGGGAAGGGGGGAGAGGAAAAAGAGGACGGGGGGGGAGGGGGGGGGAAAAAAGAAAGGGGGGGGGGGGAGAGGGGAAAGAAGAGGGAAAGAGAATGGGGAGAGCGGGAAGGAGCGGGGGAGAGAGGGAAGCGGGGTGAAGGAAAAAGGAAAGGGGAGGGGGCGTGCGAATAAAGTAGACGAGGAAAACGTCGGAGGAGGGGGCTGGCGGGGGCAAAACGTGTAGGTGGACAACAGAAAGGGTAATTAGGTCCCGGGGAGGGTGTAAACAAGAGATGGACAAGAAGCGGACCGAAAGGGAACACAGAACCCGGAAAAAGAGACCACAACAAGACACCTTGTGTTGGGAAAAAAAAGGGAGGGTCGCCGCCGTCTTTAACACACAATAACGCTGGGTTACCTAAGTGAATTGGGCACCCGCCGTTTAAAAGGGGGGTGGACGAGCAGGGGGGTAACAGACTGCAAGAAAAAACTGGGGTTGGTGGGGTGGAAGACCAGGGTTCACAGTAACAAAAAAGGCTAACAGCAAGGGGGGAGAAATGAACATCACACCCTGGGGGGGGCAAGACAATGAAAGAGAGTTCTGATTGTGGAGGAAGCGGGTGGTGAGGGCGAGTCGAGCGCAGCTGTTCTATATACAATACAATTACAAGTCAAGATTTCTCGTGCTGCATCCGTGGTGCATAAGAAAATGTCAACTTGTAATTGATCAGACAATTTATATTGAAGAAGTTTTAAATGAGTTTTTAATGTCACAATGCAAAGGTACAATAAGTTCCTTTGCCAGGGTATGTCCCAAGTAAGAGAAGAATTAAATAAGAAAAAGTTTTAAGAAATTGTGTGCAGAAATTGTATATCGCAAGAGATACTCGTCTCTCATTGTTGCGGACCCACGATTTGAGTCGCGATCCGACGCGAAGCTGCGACGAACGAGCATGCTCGGGTTTATAATACCGCGTCTCGCGCGCCGCCTCCCTTCCTTTGAGTTGATCCTGTCGAAATCTCGATGCGAATATGGAAGATGGACACCAGGATAATTTTAATGAGTGGACTGTATATTGGCATAGGGTGATCACCAATTTGCGTCGAGAGTTGGTGAATTATGCACGGAGCCGAATTGAGAAGGAACGTCCAAGACTAATTGACACTCACAAGTTACATTTTATTTATGCCACAGAACTAAGAAGTTCCATAGACGATGCACGAGCAG